>OY992775.1:6297482-6837482 GCA_963921325.1 Logfia minima | reverse complement strand
AAAGAAGAACATAGACTAGGCTATATTAGTAACAAGTAAATCCTTTGTGTGTGTTGTCTCTAAAAATTTTGGGGATAAACACCAATCATAAGGTCTGAGACGACCCAGAAAGCAATTGATCGTAGATCTATTTTAGAAGCCTACTTGGGTATTGAGTATTTATTTGTAAGAACTTCATTTTTTGCACTCGAGAGTTTCAACTCCAGAAAAAAGAATCCAGTAAAATTTTTATTTTACTTACATAAAACCATTCATATTATAGTATATGCGGATGTCTAGATAACATATATTTTATATGGATATGGATTCATTTGGTTCTTTTTATTCTTGCTCGAGCCGGATGATGAAAAATTATCATGTCCGGTTCCTCCGGGGGATGGATCTATAAGAATTCACCTATTCCAATAACAAAAAAACCTGACTTGAATGATCCTGTATTAAGAGCTAAATTGGCTAAAGGTATGGGTCATAATTATTACGGGGAGCCCGCATGGCCCAATGATCTTTTATATATTTTTTCGGTAGTAATTCTAGGGACTATTGCATGTAGCGTAGGTTTAGCAGTTCTAGAACCATCAATGATTGGTGAACCGGCAGATCCGTTTGCAACTCCTTTGGAAATATTACCGGAATGGTATTTCTTTCCCGTATTTCAAATACTTCGTACAGTACCCAATAAATTATTGGGTGTTCTTTTAATGGCTTCAGTACCCGCGGGATTATTAACAGTACCCTTTTTAGAGAATGTTAATAAATTCCAAAATCCATTTCGTCGTCCAGTAGCGACAACCGTATTTTTGATTGGTACCGCAGTGGCCCTTTGGTTGGGTATTGGTGCAACATTACCTATTGATAAATCCCTAACTTTAGGTCTTTTTTAATTTGATTTAATTTTGAAATAAAATATCACGACGTATGTATCTAGGGAACGGTCGCTTCAAAGTGAATTCTCCCTAGATACATCTATTCAATTAACTTATGAATCTATGCCGATTCCGAATATATGAATTGTCCTAAAGATTTAAAACCTATTTTCGGCCTTTTTATTTTGAATAAGAATAATAAAAAATCCAATGGATTTAAAACTTATTTTTCGGTAAATCAATTACAAATTTTTTTTCTAGAATCCCTAAAATTTGTTTGACATCTTCTATGCGAAAATGCTCCATTTTCATAAGATCTTCTTGGCTGTTATTTAAAAGGTCCAATAATGTATATATATTCGACCTTTTGAGGCAATTATAGATCCTGGGAGGTAATTCTGATTGGTCAATAAAAATCGATTTCAACGCCATTCTTTTTTTATTTTTTGTTAGTTTAGCCAATTTATCATAAAAGGTAAAAGGGGGTAAAGGAACCATGTGTTGATTGTCCTCTAAATTTAAATTTTCTTCATTGATATGTAAAAATGGAATCAATAAATCAATCAAATTCCGGGAGGCTTCGTGAAGTGCTTCTTTAGGAGTTAAACTTCCATTTGTCCATATTTCGAGAAATAGTATTTCTTTGTTACCATTTTCATAAGAATGAATACTATGATTCGCGTTTTGAACAGGCATGAATAGAGGATCTATAGGATAACTTCCATCTTGAAAGGTATTTGGCGCTTTTATAAGATATCCGCGATTCTTCTCTATTTGTAATCCAATAACCAACTCAATGGGTTCTGTCAAGCAAGCTATATGCTGTGTATTATCGACGATTTCTTAATCATTCCGGAGTGAGGCTGTGCGGGTCTTCTGGGTACATAGACGCATGAGACAACACCCACGCTTGCAAAAATACCCAGCCACAAACTCCTCAAAGTTCTGAATGTATATCATACAACATCTCATTAAATACTAACATAATACTAAACAAGTGGAAACAATATATATATATATATATATGGGATAAGATCCAATCAAAAGAGAACTACAAATTTAAAGAGAACTAGAAAACTTCAAAAGTTACACTAAATATTCATAAATGAATATTGATTTATAGGTTTTATCTATCGATAAATACTTTAATAATAATCATTAAAAAAGTTTTGAAGAAAAATGTGTTTTAAATATTTAAAAAGTGATTTTAAAGTCATTCATACGTTCTCACGATATTTATGTTTTTTATTTGAACTCTCACCTATATAGAGTATGGATCAAATAAGAACACTTCAAAAATAAGAACGGTAAGAACGCTTCAAATTTGCACTTATACTCGACAAAATCATTGGATTCACATTTGTATATCTCAAATATGCAAACAAAATTAATGCACATTTCTAAAATGTATACAAGTTGAGAAAAACGATTGATGCACAATTCTACATTTTTTTATCTAAAATCGTGCATCGATCGTTTTTTCGATTTTTATGCATTTATAAGAATGCGCATCTATTTTTTCCACATATTTGAGATATATGAATGTGAATCTATTGATTTCTGGAATAATTTGTGGATATGAAACATTCTTACCTTTTTTTATTTTTAAGGTGTTCTTATTGGAACTCTACCCACCTATATATATATATTCACGAAATGATATTGATTTTGAAACTCGACCAATTAACACAATAGATATCAAACAAACGTATATGAATTCGGACCTTACCTCTAGTGCAACCTAAACATTCTCGAACATTTTGTGCAAAAAACGTCTCTTCTCTTCTAGGGTTTCCGTTTGCTTTTAGTCTAGGGTTATTATGTAGACGATACGATACGTATTTTTGGCATGGACAAAAGTTACCCTAAATAAATAAAATCAATGGTCCCAAATTCCATTTTTCGTCCCTGTCCTTGTCTAGTTTTGCCACTTCCTTTTTTGGGTAAACTGTTGAATTACACTAACAACTCAAAGCTTTTTATTTAACAAAAAGTTTTATTTGAATGGAGAAGCTTTAAGCTTTCATTTAAAGAAATGATATGGTAAAATTTTACAAACACTTTTTAACTAAATGAGGTGGACTATGATCACAATAAGTCAATAATAATAATAATAATAATAATAATAATAATAATAATAATAATAATAATAATAATAATAATTCTGATATATGTCTCGTTGCATGTTCACATTAAGTTTTCTCATTAACATAGGTTTGAACTATCTTGTTAATGATTTAGCTTTCCTTTCTCAGAAGATATAAAGTTGGCAACAATAATAACAACTGTATATCCTATATGGATGATGTTTCTATGAAAGCATTGCCAATCTTACCAAACAGTCATGATGGGTACCTCTGAATTTTTTGGCATATGAACATTCCGATATCTTTTTAGCGTGAATGGTACAACGTCATTGTGGTTTCTGAATTTACAAAATTGTTATTTTGGTTGTAATTGTGTTAAAACGGGTGATATATAATTTATTGTACTTATAAATTTTTGTTTGCAAATCGAATGAGAAGTAGTGTTCTCGAAGATAATTCTTTTTCAAAAAGTCTGTTTTGTATTTAAGCAGTGTTGGAATTCTTGATCTTTATCTAAATTTCATCGCTGCTTTATTGTACGAGTACTTTACTAGTGTTATATGAAATTCAGTGATAATTCGTAAGATTAGTGAGACATTCTTTAGGTAACTGATTGATATCATATGGTATTTTAGGCTAATTTTAAGTCAATCTTTTAGGTCAATGTGTTCCTTTTTTTTGTCTGAATGAAATTTAGAAACATTTTCAGGGAACTTCAGACGAAGGATCTCTTTAATTGCATCAGTATATGAAATCATATATAGGTTTCAAATGAATAACACCGACTTTTAAAAGAGTTGACTGACTTACAACTATAATAGAATGTTCATCATTGACTTTTTCTTTTTGTTGAACCAAGTTCATTACCGATTTAATTATGCATCTAATGCATGAGTCTATTCATAGAATGCTTTTATCAAGTTAAGGCCATCTTTAATGGTTTTTTAAATTTATCTTTCAAAAATGCATTTTAACAGCTTTTTTATATTTAGAGATAGAGATAGAAGAAATTAGATTTCCTCTATATATAGAGGAACACTATTCATCCTGTTAAAACTTTAAATCATACTTAATATATTTGTTAATCATGTTTATATGTTTTCTGATAGTTAATATTGTTAATTGTTAATAACTAGTTAATTAATATTATTAAATTAAATACATGCAATAATAAAAATAAAAAGACAACATTCATTAATGATAAACATATTAAAATAATAAACTACAACTTAACGATTACAATTAGTTAGGACTACGATCGCTAGATAAATAAAGGAAACTAGACATAATTACTCTTACTAATTTATTTGCTATGTATCTTAAATATGTTTGTTACAATATGTTTGCTATGTATGTTAAATATGTTTGTTACATATTTTTAATTTTCAAATTTACTAAATATTATAAATATGTTTTCAATTATAAATGATATTTACAATGAACTATTTATTATTTAATGATTTAAAAAGATATATAATAGAATTAAATAAAGTGGTTGTTAACTATAAATTAACTTAGATAAATATTATAGAGGTGAAGTTTGAAAGAAAATGGTTGGAAATGAGTTTTTTTTAAGGAAAAATATGTTAAAAAATTCTCTAACTCCTCTATATATTGAGATAAAAATAAAAGTATGATTAAAGAGGATCTAACCAGACTGAATTGTCTAACCTCTAAATAGCTAAAAGTAAAAACATCAACGTTACCTGACAAAATAAAATTTACATTCACATTTACAGACCCATTAAAATATATTTCTTGAATTTTGAGTGAAAGATTAGTTACAACAAACAGTTATAGATCTATCTTCATACAACTAATTTAAAATTAATTTATTAGTTGGTGTATTGAACTCTACTATTTCCCACCAATGTTTCCCACTGTGCTACCTACTCAACACAGCCAAACATGGTGGGTCACATGGGGCTTATCGATTGACAATAAACAATAAATAAAAACAGACTTGGCTTATTGGTTGACAATAAACAATAAATAAAAACAGACTTTCAGATCACACCTGACCACAGACCTCACCTTTTGAATGATTTTCAGTTAAACTTCTATATATTAATCATTTATTCATTTACTATTTAGTTCAGTTTTTGATTGGGGCTTAAAGGTTCAAATTCTGAGATTTTACCATCTTTGTTACTTCATACGTTTCATTCTTAAATAATAAATTCTAAATGTTTTTTGACGGGATAAAAAATATCGGCCACAAGGAGTTCATTTATTTATCAGCTACTTAAACTTCACCTGTTAATCCGTTATATGTGGAGTTGATTTGAACCGACGTTAAAGAAGCTCGAGTTTACGTTGGAGCTCACATGATAAATGGGCTGGAAGCCAAGCCTCTTATGCTTATCCAGTTTAGTAAAAAAGGTTGCAACTTATAAATGGGAATCAATGCATATGTAAGGCTAATTACTGCATGATTCTTTAAAAATGGAAAATATTTAATTATAATTATAAATTATAAAAACTTATAAATTACTTCAAGGACTAATGAGTTTTTTGCCCAGCAGTATCAGGTCTTGCCTTCCCTTTTTAAGATTGAGGGTTCGAGTCACATCTGAAACATAAGTGAATTTTAGGAGTAAATTAGATTTACCGTTTAAAAAAATAAAAAATTACTTCAAGATCAAGGCTCAAAGCTCAACTAGAGCAGTATATCTAGATTAATTAAATATGGGTCACAACTCCTCATTTCAAAAAATATAAAAATAAATAATCACAACATGTAATATATTTATTTATTCTTTTACGATTAATTTGGCAGTATCGAAGTAACCTTCTAATCGTTAGAGTGTGGGTTTAAGTCTAAGGGTAGTGACATGTATATATTTATAAGAAAATATATATATAATCCCTTACTAAGCATTTATTATTCTTTCATTAAAATTTAATAAGGGATATGAGAAAACTCCATTATACCTTTAATATAAAGTCAATTTAGAAGATTTGAATATATTTATACTATAATATAAAGAATTTAGACTTTTTATTTACAGAAGCCTTTATTACAATTTAAGATTCAAAATTTCTATAAATATACATACGTGATTCTTATTCTTAAATTTAATTTAGTTTTTATTAACCATCAAGTGTCACTCCTTTCATTTTTACACCATAATGTTTTCAAGCTGTAATTGTCAAAGACGAAAATCCAGATTATTACTAATTTATCCTCATAATTAATCAATTTGATTAAAAATATATATATATATTAAATCGTTAATTTACCGCTAATAATGAATTGTACTTTACTGCATAGTGCAGTACTTAGACAATATATCTATAATGAGTGTATGAGTTCACTGACCGTCTAACAAATAAAAAATATATATTTATTCTCATGTTATCTAATTTATAAATGTTTTTTGAACAAAATACTGACTATTGATTTTGAGATGATTTTTCGCAATTGGAAATAAAAAAACGTGAAAGTTTTCCTAGTCGTGAGGTCTTTATCCCGTCAAACTCAATTAAAAAGTATCCAATTGATTTCACATGTGCATTGGCCCCCGGCCCCACCCTACCCCACACCCACTTACAACTCGCACACAATTTCATTTATATATACATACATGTTTTTCGTAAGCTGTTTCATCTCAGTGCAGAAATCAAATTATCATCAA
The DNA here is from genome assembly GCA_963921325.1 of Logfia minima. NCBI lineage: Eukaryota > Viridiplantae > Streptophyta > Magnoliopsida > Asterales > Asteraceae > Logfia > Logfia minima. Next base: position 6,830,894 of record OY992775.1, on the reverse strand, counting down.
AGAAACAGAGAAAGACTAATAATGAATAAAGCCATTAATAGACAAAAGATTTTGCTTCAGCATCTTCAACCTACTTCTTCAGTTTCTTCTTCTAATCACGGAAATGAATCTACTATCTCTGTAAGTTTGTTTATACATTTTTTTTATTAAATCCGTGAGAGTTTAATTGATTATATATCATAAAACGTTGATTATTTGATTGTATCGAAAGGCCAAATGAATTGGGATTTCCCTATTGGCTCAGGTCAACTCGGGGCAAGCGGATCATTTATGTTAACTGTTCCACATGCCTTATAGAGTCCTAGACTTCGATTGAGTTTATATATTTACTTCTATAAATGTTTTTATGTGTGATTGTATCTCATGTTTATTATTATGGATTTTCGTTTACTTCTCGTTTTGTGCATATTTATGTTAATGCCGTGATGACGAATAATTTGTAGTGTTTTTCTCGGTCTTTTTTGTTGTTTCCGGCGATTTTCGATTATTTTTAGTTGTTTCCGGCGGCGATTTTCAATCATTTCTGGCGGACGGTATGCATTGCATCGGAATAAATGCATATGCATCCAAAATCTAGCTGCAGTTTTAAGATAATTGGTTCAGATTAGTTCTTTCTAAGTATTTTTTTCATTTGAAATAACACATAATATTCGTGATTTTTCCCCCTTTTTTAATAAAGTATTTTAGTAATATACTATAGGTCTCTAATTACAATGAATTAGGAGATTTGTGCACAATATTACTAATTTAATTTCCTTATTTCTTATCATATTTTCACAATTTCCCTAACTAGAAAAAAAACATGATCAATAGGCGATAACGACCGCAACCAACCAAATAAGCGATATAGTTATAAATCTAAATGTTTTGTCACTAACAAAGGTTGCATTAAAGGCATAATGTGACATAGAAGGTTAATATTTATGGATAATTACGATGTGTTTATGAACAATTGTGATTTGTGTATGAAAGTCATTTCTGTAGAAGGTAGACATGTGTTTCACGTGAGCTACAAATTGAATTATTTTTGATAACTTGTGATGTTAATAAAAAGGTGCAACAATAGCTAATCAACCCAAGTACCCAACCACCTAGGTTAGTACTTTATTTTTTTGTGTTTGTCTTGACTTGAGAAATGATAGATGAGCTGACAGAAAGAGAAAAAATATATATAGTAATTGTGAGTTGAAATTACATAGTAATTAAATTTATCTAAGTTTTTTTTTTTTTTTTAAAAGTCCCAGTTTAGCATCCAAAAACAAGCTTAAATAGCTTAACTTTTCATTTTGATAAAAAAAAAAAAGTCAGTTTTTTTTTGTGGTAAAAAAGAAGTTTTATCGCTTAAATTGATCAAAAAATGTTAAGTATGCTAAAAGAGATATTTTAATATCCTAACTACTCTGGTATAAAACTAAGGTGAAGAATTTGTTGGTGATTTAATCACCAATATGATTTAAGTGTAATGGGATTAAACTTATTTGACCAATTTGATCTAAATGAATATTAAACAAGTTTGGTGGTGCAAGATGCACGCTTTTTTTAATTCGTTTTGGTCTCACGGGGGTCCGGGGACAACGCCCCCGGTAGCGTGGTCCAAGGGGCAGAGCCCCTGGCTGGGGTCGAGCTTTAATCATATTTATTTGAAATTTTTTATTCGGGTCAATGTTCCTTTAGAGAAAATGCATTGGAAATCCGAATTTGGAAGAAAATCCGGTTTTGACCCGCCCATTTGAAAAGTGGTTAAAACGTTTAAAAAACGGTTTTAATAACTGTATTTGGTCAGTTTATTCATACGAATCTGGTACAGGAATCATAACACACACATACTCGTTTATGGAAATATTGAATTTTATCCGATTGAACTTTCGATTGTACCATCTAAATACTTCAATCTGAAAGTGTTTCACGACTTTTAATAACATCCAAGTAATCGATAGCCCAAATTTCTAACAGAATTTATTATAGAAGGTAGTAAATTTTGCTACCAAAACGGTCAACAAAAATAAATATAAATGAGGAACGAAATTGGTTTGGTACCGATATTTTCTTAATCTATGATTAAGGATGATTAATGGAATTTAATTGGGTAAGTCCATGGTTACTAGAGAGATTATCAAGAAAGTTATGGTATCTATTTATGGAAGAGCATGTACGGTATATAATGCATACACAAGAAAAAGAATAATTATTAGTTATGAGTTAAGGGGTTAGGTTCATTTGTATTAGTATTTGTTTAGTTCCATATTTGTGTATGGTTAGGTTTATATGCATTGTTTGGTGAAATTTGGCGTATCTTAACCAAACTCTTTGCATATGTTCGATCACAAAGTTGCAGTTGTTTGGTATTGAGAGGCTAACCTATCACCTATCGTATAGTTACCGGCTATATCAATAAACTATAGGCATGTTTGGTGAAAATTGATATTGATTCATTAAAGCTCAATAAACTATAAGACTGGTTACAAGTAGTAACCAAATACCGAATATTTGAATTTACTGAGTGTATAAGCTAGTTGTCCGTTGTAAAGTATTACAGTAGGATTTTAGTACTTTGACTTCATTAGTCAACAAGTCCATAACAAACATTAGAACCATCTAAAAGAAATATACAAATAGTCAAAAAATAAATAACTGATTAAAAGGCAAAGTGTTCTATCAGAATATCAGATAAGAATATAGCTAAATAAAGAGAGAGAGAAATCATTTCAAGAACAGGGTAGTAAAAAATATGTATTTTATTCTTTATGATCGATAGATAAGTCGTTAAGCGGTTGGTTGATCGGTTGTAAATGGAGTTTCTAAATTTGGATTTTTATGGTTAATCTATATCATTTGGTTATGTTTGTAAACTTAATGACTAATATCTTTCGTCATTTTTTTCAACCAGGCTTCAAGCTGTTTTGCTGGGGATAGTTCTGGTTATCAGCCGATAACTGCTTCTGGAGACGATGTTGTCATTGTAGCGTAAGTTTCTCTCTTTTGAATATATAGATAATCCCATTTATGCAATTTATTCAGTTATCTTGTGCTATGTTTATTAATGTAATTTTGTGTCCAAACACAGTGCATACCGTACTGCTCAATGCAAATCTAAACGGGGAGGTTTTAAGGATACTCTTCCTGATGATTTACTCTCAACTGTTTTGAAGGTTAGACATCTGAATTTTGATTTATGGTAATATATAAAGCAAACAGACTCATTTTTTAACTGCAAGTTCGTTGAAACTAGAAAATGATGGCTGCAACGTACTTTGTGATAGATACAAATAACTAACTGTTGGTGATCAGTTGTGACAAATGCTATACTACTAATCTTTAATTAGAAAGCATGTTTGACCTAAAAGTCAGCTTTTTATTAACTTTTTCAGTGAATGGGGTATAACTTTACTACCATTTATGGATAATTCCGAAGTCTAATCTATCTTTTTCTTCGGATATTAGTTGATCATTACAATCAAAAAATAAAAACAAAATTTTGGTGATTCATATGTCACCAAATTATATATATTATTTTGAATCTGAAAGTATATCCGACTTTATAAGTCATCATTTTTCTATCTTCTCGAATCATTGGGGTTATCGGTTTACTATCTCTATTCATATTTATGAAGTTTAACCTTTTTTATGATAATGATTAGGCATTGATAGAGAAGACAAATGTGGATCCGCGTGAGGTAGGAGATATAGTTGTAGGTACAGTTTTAGCACCAGGTTCACAAAGGGGAATTGAATGCAGAATTGCTGCACTGTATGCTGGTTTCCCAGGTGCCCTTAATGAAGTTTCTCCTTTTATCTTTTTCTCTTTGTTATTGATCTTCGCATTGGATTGGATATAATTTGGATTTCTTCCAGATACTGTGCCCATTAGAACGGTGAACAGGCAATGTTCATCTGGCCTTCAGGCAGTTGCTGATGTAGCTGCTTACATTAAGGCAGGATTTTATGATATAGGTAAAGCACCAAGAAGCTTTTTTATAAGCTCATTGTTTTTCACTAGGATGGGGTTGAATATCCTCTTTAAATATGTATTTGTTCATAATATAGTGTACGATTTATGAGTTGACTTCTTTATATTATTGGTTTCTAGATTTAGATTTGTATAAATATGCAACAACAACGACAATACCCAATCCCGCCATAGGCGGGGTATGGGGGAGGTAAGATGTAGATAGTCATACCTCTACCCGAGGGTAGAGAGACTGCTTCTAGGGAGACCTCCGGCAAGATTTGTATACATATGCATAAACCAAAAATAAAACACACCCCCATATCCTCATTTTTTATAATGTTCAATCCATGCATCATAAGTCCACGGTATTGAAACATAGCCTCTAAAATTCATGTTCTTCATGTAGGTATTGGTGCTGGAGTAGAGTCAATGAGCATTGACCATATTGGGTCTGTTTCCAAAGTCAACCCTAAAGTCAGTATCAATTCTGTAGTCCACGTTTTTTTAAAACAAAAAAGCTGGTTTTTGATGGTTAATCTATAACTAGAGACAATGTTAATAGGTGGACAAATTTGCACAAGCCAAAGACTGTCTCATACCTATGGGGATCACGTCAGAAAATGTAGCACAACGTTTTGGTGTGACTAGGGAAGAACAAGATCAAGCTGCAGTGAGTTTTGACTTCTAAGAGTCAACCAATTGTTTTCTTTTTTACTTTTGCCAAAATTTATGATAGTAACCAGTAAGAATTTAACCCTGCAAAATCCATTTTATAATAGGTCGAGTCTCATAGGCGTGCTGCTATAGCAACTTCATCCGGGAAGTTCAAAGATGAGATTGTTCCTGTTTACACCAAGGTACATATTTTGACTTTTGAACTCAAACCATTATTTATGTTTAAATTTTATATGTTTTTTTGTTATAAAGTCGAGATCAATATTACCAAACTTTCTCATTAATAGAACTTAAATTTTGAATATATATCAATGTTGAAGTCGATATGAGTCAATTTTGACCTCAAAAAGCCACATGGATTTCGTTGTAGATCGTTGACCCAAAAACTGGTGAGGAAAATCCAGTCATAATATCTGTAGATGATGGTATCAGGCCAAGCACAAACATAGCCGATCTAGCAAAGCTGAAGCCATCATTCAAAAAGGATGGTACAACGACAGCAGGTATATATGATTAGATATTATGCATACAAACTGAAGGTGGCAAATTGTGCAGGTAGGGCTGGGTGGGGTGACATACTTTTTGTCCATAGTTTTTTCTTTTGGAATAATTAGGGTGTCAGATATAACTTCAAATGTTATATTCTTTTCAATACAATTGCATGAACCCGACCTGTATGACTCGTTTTCTTTTAAGATAATTGTTTTAATCTTACCTGGTTGTCCACTTAACGATAAAACATAGCCTGACTCGGCTAATTCATAAGTAACTGGGTTGAATTTACCATCTTTAAATAATAGAACCCATGAATGATCTTTTCTTGACTAGGGACTGCAAGTCAGATTAGTGATGGTGCTGGTGCGGTCTTACTCATGAAAAGAAGTGTGGCTCAAAAGAAAGGTCTTCCGATCCTTGGTGTATTCAGGTATGGTTGACCATTCGAATTTGAAAAGTAGTTCTGTTGACCTTTTTCATTATATTTGTTTGGATCAGAGGGTATTTAAGGTTAGCAGCATCACTCATATGTTTTTTTGATTGATGGTTAAAAGCTTATCCAATGAGCACAAACAATTCACATATGGAATGTATTAGGAATGTATTATGGAACTTTATCAATTTTAGCAATTCTTTGTAGCGATGACGTTAGATATAGAGATGCAAAAAAGCAAATTGTTGCACTTTTTATACAATGTGGTACATATTTACAAAATTAATTCATACAGGAGTTTTGAGGCTGTTGGCGTGGACCCTGCTATTATGGGTATCGGTCCTGCTGTTGCAATTCCGGCTGCTGTGAAGTCAGCAGGTCTAGAGCTTGATAACATTGATCTTTTTGAAATAAATGAGGTATCAAATTTTACTTACTCTCATTCTACTACAACATTGTTAAATATTAATTTTGGTAATTTGAGTTCCAAGTTAGTATTAATGTTAATTAAAAATGTTACAGGCCTTTGCATCCCAATTTGTATATTGCCGCAAGAAGCTACAACTTGATCCTCAAAAAGTGAATGTAAATGGAGGAGCCATGGCTATTGGTCATCCTTTGGGAGCTACAGGCAAGTTATTATATTCTTAAGCCACCTTTCCTGTATTTATTCATTTACGAGTGGTGAGTTTTCATTGGGACCTATATTTTTTTAATCTCAGGAGCTCGATGTGTTGCAACTTTACTTCATGAGATGAAGCGTCGTGGAAAGGATAGTCGATTTGGTGTTGTTTCTATGTGCATAGGTTCGTCTTATTATATCGTATGGGTAGCAACTTCAACTTGTGTGTGTGAACATGGGTCGATTGGCCCTTAACGGGCCTACTGTGTAGTATATAAAAACTTAACTAAAAGGGTTTATAACCTCCTAAATCTTTTTATTGGAAAAAGTTGGATTGTTATTTCAATAAAAGCTGTGTAGCTATATTAAGGAATAATCATCCATGCAGCAAAATGCATGTAAGACTAGGTGCATCAAGTGTATTTTGAGGGGTTAATTGTGGTCATTTAGAATAGTTTGACGGTTAGAGGTGTAACACCTCTAAAATCTTAAAATAATTTTGCCTTCGCTGCACCTAATATTTATTAAAGAATGATCTTGACGTGTACCAATCTTGCAGGTTCTGGTATGGGGGCTGCAGCGGTGTTTGAAAGAGGAGATTGAGTGGATGACCTATGCAACATTTGGGCAATCACATTGTACAATAGTTCATTTAAGGAAGCGTTATAGATGCATTATATCTCATAAAGAATGGTGACATCAGCTGGTTGATTTATTAGCAAATGAAAAATCAAGACTGTAACATGAAATTTACAAGTCTTTTTTGGTTATGCTGATGGTGATAATATTTTTCATAACAAGACATAATGTAGACTTTTTTGAGCTTTCTAATTAATGCTTGATATAATTTTCTGTCTGGTATCATTACCATAATGCAATATAGTAAACAAATTGAAGATGTCCTGCTACATTATTTTAGACCTTGTGAAACAAACGGAAAGTCAATGATGGAACCATAAAAGGACAAGATGATCCAGAATGAGAAGGGCACATTTTTTTAAACCTGCACCAAGAACATACGATTTTTTAGATTATGAAATAACACCCAGATAGCAAGGTATACAAAAACAGGTATGATGATCTAACAAGAAAATTTGATATCGTTACTCAAGTAAAATAACCAAAAGCTAATGACTTTGCCTCGAATAGAAAGGGGTAGACGATGGAGAGAAAGATGTAAAACATATGTGAGAAAAATGGTTTGCCTAAACTAGACAAACTATTTTGTACATCCACACGTCTTGTGTTGTTGCATTATTATTGATTATTAACTTAGGAATAGCACTCATCATATCCAATTTACCTTCACAAACCCTTATATAACAATTGGAACTTTGGTATTCACTCGGGAGGTATTGGGCAATACACAATCAGCTTGCCTTTCATGGCCCCAATTAATATTTCCTGCAAGACAGCACAAAGCACGTTTGGCTAAACATACCTAGGACAAAAAAGAAACATACACATATATTTCAATGTTGTACACTACTACACTAGGTGATTAAAGTAGTTAAAAAAAAGGCTGACAAACAATCTTTTTTTTTTTTTTTTTTTTTGCATTAAACATATCCTCCCTCGAAAATAAGTATCTAAAGGCTAGAGAGGCAACGGCATATAAGAGGGAACAGTTTCAACTACTTAATGTGAAAATGGACTAAATAATTATTTGAAAACAGGTCACATTACAAAACAAGTTGAATGTTTTAAAAGGTGGCCATAACATGCTCAATCATTTGCGATCTCCTAAATTGCTGTATACAAAAAACTTGGATCATTTTTTTTAGAAAAATAATCCTAAACATATGAAGTAATTGTAACTAAATTAAGAAAAAATGTATTGGCGGGTCAACTCCACCTGCCCATTTTGCCACCTATGATTCAAACCTTTCACAGGTCTTCATATGTACTCATTTAATTCAAATCATTCTCCACATATTCCCTAAAATTAGAAAGTTTCAGATCATAATGTTTATAACAATGTTATTGTATTGGTCATTTGGTGTACTCAAACAAGTAACAATCAATCATGCCTGGTGATCAATTCATAGATCTACATTCTTATAGCACACATCCAATAGAAATTCCTTACAAATACAATAAATCCTGTAAAGTGTACTTACAAGTACTTATAACTTAGATACTATACGAAGAAATAAAATATGCAACGGAACATAAAAGAGGCATACCTCTACGACATCAATAAAATCCTGTTTTCTGTGAAATGCTCCTACCCACTTCGTGTGATCTGCACTCCTGTAGTCAAGTGAAAGACAACAAATATTCACTAATAAAAAGTAAAAGCATCTTGAATACATGTACATCAGATATTGCAAACTTTCGGCATTTTAATGCGCAGCTCCGACATTTCTGTACCATATGAAAACATTTCACTAGTATATGCATTGGAAACATAACAAAATGTTAATTAATCTTTTTGGTGCAATAAGCTCACATATTTTCTAAATAAATATAAAACAGAAAAAAAAAATCTGGCATATTTATCAGGAAAGCAAACATAAAAACATATAGAGTAATCAAATAAGCTAAAGACTCAAAATTACAAATAATTACCCGGAATCCATCTTCATGTGATGAGCATTATAGAAGAAAATAGTGGAAGGTATAAAAGTGATATCAAAATATTTTAAATAAACTTGAATTTCTTCAGAATCAACATCCACTAATGCTATACTTGCAAATTTTGATACCTAATGTTCTGATTTTGACAGCTGTTAATTCAATATCAACAATACAATTATTATTATCAGTATTATTAAAAATATAAAGAATTAATTAAAAATATAAACCCTAAGGGGAGAGTGCGTACGATATCATCGAGCTGAAGACAAACGGAATCTGATGATCTGCCGAAACGAAGAACGAGAAGTTTATCGATTGTATCTCTGATTATGGAATCAACCTCTTGTTTCTGAGTTAACGCTTTCAGTAGGTAACCCATTGTTTCCTCCTCAACTTCGTGTAAAAGTTCGTTAACTTGTACAAACTAATTTATGCAAATTCAATATCTTATTTTATGGTTCCACGTAGGATTGTAATAACAAAACAAACGTTCAACGACGTGAATCTTTCGGGGAAAAGTTTATGTCCTGGTCGTTTATTATATGAACGTCTTTGTTTAATTATACAAATTGGACATGAATTTATTTCTCGTTAGCTCATTTTTGTTCGTGAATTTTAATAACACATTCATATACATTTGTTTGTCTACTAATACTTTAATTAAATTTATGTTATTTGTATATTTTATTTTTATCTAATTTAAATTCTAAATCTATATATATAAAAACCTTAAAATACTTTTATATCTTATAAAATTTGTTTATCAGAACTAAATATCATAGTTTGATTGTTTTGTTATTTTGCATATACTATGTTCATGTTCATTCAATTCGATTATAGACCTAATTCTACGGTGTGTTGGTAAAAATTAATTTCTTATCAAACATTTTTTTTTTTACATATCTATCATATTATGTGTTTTGAGAGGAGGGAATAAATGACACACTATTATAAATAGAGAAAATTACTCAAATAACCCATTCAAACTGTTTATTTCGAAAATAGACTTTATCAGAAAGTATTATCAAAAATAGACATTAAAATCGCCGAAATTATAAAACCCATCCGGCGATCACGGCGATTTAGTATAATCCATTGTCTAATTGTTGAAATTCGAGAATTCAACAAAATCGCCGGAATCGCCGGATCAAAATCGCCGAAATGCAAAGGTGTTCAGGGACACGTGTCGATTTTTAATTAGACAAAGCAAATCGCCGGAATCGCCGGACCTAAATCGCCGAAATGCAATGGTGTTCAGAGACACGTGTCGATTTTTGATTGGACAAAGTAAATCGCCGGAATCGCCGGGTCTAAATCGCCGAAATGCAATTGTCTTTTGATTAAGTGTTCAGGGACACGTGTCGACTTCTTATTGGACAAAGTAAATCGCCGGGATCGCCGGACTATTTTGAATTTCGGCGATTACGTTTCCCGATAAAAACCTACTTTATTTGACTTGTTTGGCCACCTATTGGGAGAGACACGTGGCAATATATTATTGGTCGTTAGCTATCGCCTAGATCGCCGGGTTGTATTTATCATTTCGGCGATTTAAGTGTCTATTATTGAAATAAATACTTTGAATGGGTTATTTGAGTAATTTTCTCTTATAAATATTATTCAATTTATTTAGTGACAAAATTTCAAATGACAATCAAAAAATTTGTAAAAATAGAAAAATCACTTTCAACTGCCCTTCGTTAAGAATAGCAAAACCTCCATTTCCTTCCATATTTTTAAAATTTTAATAGATCAAAATTGGTTAGTCAAAAAATAATAAAAATTTTCCTCATTAAAATAAGTGGTTTTTCCTCTTCGATTAGACATATCATATAGTATACTTTCGACGAACTTTTTTTTTTCTAATTTTTCGTGAGTTTTGAAAACGACTATCACATATGATACCAACGACTATCACATGTGACATTTAATAAACATTTTGTTACTATATTGTGTAGTTTTCAAAACCCACCAAAAAATGGAAAAAAAAAAAGTTCATATGTATATCATGTGAGATCTCTAATCGAGGAAAAAAAACGCTTATTTTTATTATGTAATTTTTATAATTTTTTAACTTGTCGTTTTTGAGATATTTAATTTTAAATAACGTGGGGGGAAAGTGGAATTTTATTAAGATGACTTTTGTACCTTTACAAATGGAGCTCTCATTTTGGTTATTCCATTCTCACCAAATTTTATGTACTCATTTAAACTCAACCATTTTATTTATTATTTTTATCTCTTACATAAAAGTAACATGACCCATCATGTTACTTGGGAGAATTCTAATCCGTTGGAGAATAATTGGGATTGCTTATTTAATTAAATTAAATGTTTATATTCTTATTTATTATTTTATTATGTAGGTAGATTTTAACATGGGTTAATTGTTTCCTTATGTATTGAATTTTATACTTTTTACTATTGTATGTAACCACCTTTCAAAAGTGTTATTGTATGTATCGAACTTGTGATTTTCGTATATTGTATGTAATATTTCCTTTTTTGACCATTACAAAAAAGGAAAGTTTCCTTTTTGTCAAGTCTAAAATAGGCAAGTCAACATATAATATGCGAAAATCATAAGTTCGATACATACAATAACACTTTTGAAAGGTGGTTACATACAATAGTAAAAAGTGCAAAGTTGGATACATAACGAAACAATTAACCCTTAACATTGCAATTTCACATTTTACATTGTATGAGTTGAGTTCAAATGAGTAGAGAAAATTTGATAAGAATGAAAAAACCAATCATAGAGCTCTATTTATAGGGGTACAAAGGTCATTTTAATAAAAACTCACTTTTCTCTCATGTTCTTTAAAAATAAATACTTCAAAAACGGCGAGTTAAATATTTATAAAAATTGCACTATAAAGTCAACATTTTTTCTCATTGATTAGAAATCTCACATGGTATACTTTTGACAAACTTTTTCTTCATTTTTTGACGAGTTTTAAAAACTGCACAATATAGTATCACATATGATACTATGTAACATCACATGTGATAATAACTGAGTTTTTATCTTAATTATTTTAATGTCAAATAAAAATATTCACATGTGAATAATACTAATAAATTAAAGTTAGCATGTGATAAAAGTTACAACTACATGTGATTAAATAATAAAATAATGGTGTCCATGATAACATGTGATTATAGTTGTAATAAATCACATGTAATAATTATTTGTATGTTTAAATTTAAATCTCATTATAGGACCAATCAAATGTGAAAAGAACACCAAAAAATAAATTAAATGTGATTACACACTAATAAATAATATTTATGATAATATGTGATTATAATTATTATCACATGTAATATTAGTTGTTATTCCATGTGATACTTAGTTATCAAATGTGATATTTAGCTGTTATTACATGTGACAAATACTTGTAACTTTGAAATTTACATAATGTCATATACAATCACATGTGACTAAAACATCAAAAAGTAACTACATCGATTATACATCAATCAATAATATGTTTGATCACATTTTATTATAGTTATTATCACATGCGATATTTATTTGATATCACATATGATATTAGATGTTATCACATGTGATATTTAGTTGTTATCACATGTGAAATTAGTAGGAATCGTGTGTGATAAATACTTCTCTATTTGAAATTTACATATAATGTCAAATACAATTAAATGTGACTGAAACATCAAAAAATAAGTTAATTATACATCAATCAAATATGATTAAATTAACAAACTATTTTATGTAAATTTACATAATGTAATATAACTTTGAAATTTACAAAATGTCATATACAATCGTATGTGATTAAAACATCAAAAAGTAACTACAGTGATTATACATCAATCAAATACAATTTAACGATCCACAGTCACATATTATTAAACAAACTATTTCATGATTCAATTACGTTAATCAAATAAATGCATTTTATAGGTAACAAAAAGAAATTATGATGAGTTAATAATAATATCTAAAAAAGAAAGTCCATAAATAATTTAATTGAAAAATAATATCAATTCTTTTTGCAAAAATGCATTAAAAAATTGTCACAACATCCAATCTTTAGCTAATAACTATACTATCATTCGGTAATATAAATCTCCAAACAACACCGTAATTGTCAGCATACACAATTGAACCAATCCACAAGTACAACCATAATTGTCACATGTCTCATTTAAAGTAAGACAGATATACACATCCAATCGAACTCATTAATTGAACTCATTTTTATTATAACCGTAAATACTCAATTTTAACAATTCAAATGCAAAACCAGCTCACCTAAAATTCCAATGTAAGCGCCGGCGAAAAAGGATGTTTACATTGCTATGGAGCATGCAGCGGAGGTTGATGACGATCATGATGGAGCCTGCGGCAAAGGTTGATGGGGTGGCGACAATTCGTAGGCTACTGCAATTGGTTTATTTATCGATAATAAACGTAACATATATATGAGGATTGAGATGGAAGGAATAAATTGAAATGGAAGAAAAACTATTGCCATTATGTTGTGAATTGACATGGATACCTCTACCTTTATAATTCGATATGATAGGTCAACCAATTTTACCTAAGTGGAGGAATGATTCTTAACTTTTGATTTGCCAATTCAATGACTAATATGTATTCCTCCATTATAACAACAATTATCCATTTTCAATTTAACTTTACTTTACATTATATACAAAGTTACTATTATGTGGTATATCATTAGAATGACTTTTCGCCTTCATTTCAATTGTAATTTTAATTCTCGACCTAGATCATTTAGAACAATGATAATATTCCATCCAATTGCACACCTTATTATTTTACTTTTAGTTCGTCCTAAAATAATTTTTTCATTTTTAATTTCAGCAAATCAAAAAATGTTTTAATGCATAAATATGAATTTATTGATCAATAACAATTGCACTTTTCTAAAAGGGTTGAGTATCTGAAAATGTAATAAACTATGACAAAACCTCTATTATGTATACGAACTTTTAAAACCTTAATTGTGTGTATTCAATTTTTAATCATTTCTAATTGTATGTAATTTAGTTGTTGTGTCATTCATATAAAACACCATGTGACATCCATGGAGAGCCCCACTTTAAAAAATTACATAAAATTAACAATAAATAAAAAATTAGATACATATAATAAAGGTTCCATACACACAATTTTTATCATACTTTATTAAACTTTCTAACATTTAGCCCTATCTAAAGTTGTGTACTACTTGTCTAGTCGACAAATTTTGCAATTTTGCAAAGCGCTCCCCTCTACAACCAACGCTGCACACCATGCCAATTTAACATACACAAAACTACTGCAAAGGCGCAAACTACATATTATAGCCTCAGGCCACAATGATATTTCAATAGATAATGTCATTGCAGTGAGATACATTGAAATTCAGATATTTAATTGAAATACTTAACATTAATGGTGTAAACAAGCACATACAATAAGAACAACCCTGGGAGAATATATTCCAGACATGCCTCAAGACAACCCCGAAAACAGAAACCGAAAGAGTTTGTGAAGGTTAACAAGATAACGAATGCCTTCACTTCCCTCCTCTTTCTTTAATTCAAAAAAACAACTGTGCAGATGATGTGGATATGCAATTCACGTTCAATGACTGATGTGACTCCACCTGTGATGACAAAGCAAGAACAGGAGTTGGAGATTAGTGTTTGTTGTTATCTGCATACAACTGGAACAGGATAAACAACGAGGGCTTTTAAAGAATTCCCACATTAGAGGTGGCATTTTCTACCCATTTACTTGTGGATGGATTTGGCCATTTGGGTTATGTTTCATTTTGGCCAAAGTGGTAAACTCAAAAACCATAGAAAAAAAAGGGGACAGATCAATTGGGTCGAGAGTTGCGCAAATTTTGCACAAACAGTGTCTCAGGTCACCCAACCCAGCCTGTTATGGGTCGAATATGTCATGAGTCACCCAAAGCGTATATTCAATTCATAAAACTCTAATAATATTAGAGTAACATAACTTCTGTAGACGTATTTGACATGCTAGCTTTTTATAAAATAAAAAAAATTGTGAAAAAACTGTTGCAAGTCAACATAACCCTACCCATTTGAACCCACAAATAACCATTTTGACACGTACCCATTTTGACCCATTACCTAACCCGCCCAGATGATCTACATCTGATAATTTCCATTGTTTAGACAAAGCATATATAGAAAGCCCTTTTTCTAGTATTTACCAAATTTTGCCACCTCTAATGTAATATGAACAACAGGGAAAGACTACCAGATTCTTCACGATCGATCTTCATCTGATCTGTACCGAGTCAACCTGCGTCTCCGCCTCCTCGGATTCTCAGAAGGATGACGATCTTCAACATTATCATTCGCCAAATCCAACCCAAAACCCTCATCATCACTGTCATCATCATCTTCGTCATCTTGTAAGCCCAATAAACTTTCGCCCCACATCAGCCTCCGCCTACGGTGTCGTGACGCAACCCTAGCTCTCCCACCGCTTCTGCGGTCAGCAGGAGGCGATTCCATTGATCCAATCATCTGAAACAAGAAAAAAGCAGTCCACCAGTGTCCATTATTCCCTCCTTCCCCTATACCCCTCTCCCTAACCTCACCCGGGACCCGATTATCTCCGTTTTCAACAGCATAGTCTCCAAAAACAACCGCACCAGGCATGGCTGACCGAATGGCACTAACTATATCACCGTATTCTCTCTGGTGCTCGAGATGCCTCCACGCTCTTTCACGGGTTGGGTCAACATCAGACGGTCGGGCTGTCGGGTGGGCCCGTCTAGCATGCCGTCTAAGCTCTCTATAACTCCCAGAAAATGAACATGATTCTTGAGAACAACTTCGCGATTTCAAATTTAGATACTGCCTAGCCTCCTCCACCACCTCCCACCCTGCTACATTTCCCCGACACAAAGGGCATTTTAGGCAAGAACTTGAAATCGAACTTGATGTATTATTATTAGTGTTATTATTATCAATATTATCAGAATCTTGAGGTGCGCCAGGCAATTCAACATATTCAATTGCATCCGGTTCCACTGGTTCGTGAATTCCATTAGCTTCGATTGGATTATTGCTAATATGTATCAAACTAGGTGGATTTGTGGTGGGGTCGTTGCTTTCAGAAACAAGTTTTTTGTATCGATCAAGGCAATTTGAGTGTCGATAACTGGTGTCACAAATGAAAGATCTACAGCCTTTTTCATGAGAACTACAAAGGATAAGAACAGCATTGTGTGGATGGTCCATGCATATAGGGCAAGAAATTTCGTCCCAATCCTTGTGGAGCGCACTAATGTCGGCTTCATTTGGTATTTTCCTTTTTCTACTCTCCATCTACTACACTGTAATACATTACTTAAAACATGCAAATGAGTAGACACCAACTGATTCACCGAAAAAATCCAGACAAAACAAAACAATTTGGTTCCTGTGCTTGTCAAAATCAGTTTGCTTTATAATTTTATCATATTTATGTATGCGTGCATGAGTAATCCTGGGTGCTATGAGTTAGTTTTTTAATGAAAACAAAACTTCAAGACGAAAAAAAGAGACTGAATATGATGAGGGTAACGTGACCAGATTTACCCAAATTGTGGGTTATTTAACTTGGTGAAGTTGTGAAATTTTAATATATTTTATTTTTTGATAAGCATAGGGACGAAATTTAAAAATTACTCCTGCAACTACTGACGTGGTGTGCACGCAGGCAACCATGAACAAAAACCAGACAAATAGAACCACCAAGAAATATGAACCAAAGTTGAACAAGAAGAAAATGAGTACGTATTCAACTGTTCATTACTTCATTTTATCATTTTCTTTTCTGTCTTGATTTACTTATTAGTCAGGGCTACATATAACTACAGTTACTCCAAAACATGGCTTAGGTCAGCAATGCTAATGAAAGTGACATGCATAACACCTCTACCACAACTAACTTTGTTCCAAATTTGCGTGCCAGTCCAAATGCATATACTAGATACAGCACATTTGCTAGCAATAGTAGATGGTCACTTATGTATCAAGTCTGTAAATGAAACCACCAATAACACTCTCACCAAAGTGATAAGACTCACCATGAAAGAATAGCCCACATATTTGAATTCTAGAAGTTAATATGTGTACTTGTGTAGTAGTAGATATAGCATATATTCTGATACCCCAAAAGCTTAACAAGAATCTAGCAAATAGGGGGTAACTTGAGGTAATATGCCAGTGGGTAGCAAAATAAACAACATATTCAGGATGAAAATAAAGGATGTATAAGATCACACAAATCAGGGGTAGCAACATGACTCATTCAATTAAATATGAACTCACCAATAAAATGCACTTTGAGAATGGTCCTTGTAAGAATAATCTTTATGGATTGATCAAGATTATCATGTTCTAAATCTTTGGTTGATCTTACTGTATCTTGTATATTGGTGTCACTCGACAGTCCAATGGATCAAATAATTACTTGCACAACCCTTGAACATATTCTGCCTCAAAACTGAAGAAAATTAGTGGTTCTGAATCTAGCTTGATTCACAAAAACCTGCAGTTGAACTGCAGAATAGAAAGCAATAGTCATGTGCATGTTATCCCAATTTATTGAACCACAATATATAACAAGGTTTTATTTTTTTGGATTTGTCTAACAGTTGTGTCGCTTAAATCAATGATGCAACATACTCATTCTAACAGTTGCTTGCATCAACAAACAGGCGAACTGAAAACAGCCTCCATTGGGACTCAACTATGCAAGTGACTTAGGACCCTCACAGCAACACAACCACCACTCGCTCATTAATTAAACTGCTTATTAAACAGACACTAACACTGGTTAAGGAACTCACTAAGCAAAGCTTCTCGAGTTAATCACCAAAATGGTAACTTTTAATCCCACATTTTCACTATTAGTTTACCTAAAGACATACTCCACAATAAGAGACGTTTTCAGTATCATTTTTCAAACGGAACATCAGATGCAATTAGTTTGCATATCCATTTGTCTTTCGAAACACAAAACGTGGTCTATCATTTTGGATTATATATATTTACATATCCATATAGTATAACTTATTATATTATATACAGTTATAAACCCCTAAATCTCTGCTCAGTAATATTTTATCACAGTCTATTAACTTAAGACAATTAAAGTATACTTAAAACAATTATGTAACTTTTTGATCTTATAGGGAAAAAAATCCTATATTCAGATCGTTTAACATCACAAACTATTTCAACTCATCTAATAGAAAACTCTAACCCTAACTTCAAATTCAATTTGCACAAATTTACATAATTTTTTAAGCCACAAAAAAATTGCACCTGAGTATGATTATGTTAGCATCAACAAATTATACAAATTAATAAGATCAGATCAACGAATAATCAAATTAATCCGAAATTAACCGTAAGAAAATGAAGGTACGAAATTACAATTCAATCAAGTCATCAGTTCTTCATGTACGCGTATTTGACTGAAGAATTTGAAGGGAATTTACAAACAATCGCACGAATTTTGAGTCAATTTTGATCGTTGAGAAAAAAGGGGGACGAATATTGGGATGAGTTTCAATGGTGTTGTCATAATTTATTTATGATAATCTTTTACTTTTATCATAAAAAGGAAAAGATGGAGTACAAATATAAATAATCAAAAATTAAAAAAATATTTCATTTCTCACATTGTTTACGTGTTACATCAGCCATGTTTTTTTTTTATCATGTTACATGCTTAACTTAATTCTTATCTATCATAATTTATTTGAGTACAATAAAAATTTACGTTGCATTTTCAAAAAAAAAAAAATTAGAAACAAATGAGATGAAAAAGAAAAAGATCAAAAGAATAGAAATGAATATAATTTAAGATAGGTTATATGTATTCTCGAGTTGGAAGGAAAATAAAACAAAGAAAATGAAAATAGTTAGTTATCTAACGAGTTAACCGCATAAAAAAGAAGATAGTTAACAATCAGTTAAGAGATCTCAGTCGTAGATCAATATCGAGTTGAATTGTCCTTCACTGGAGTCACATCACATGACTTCTTCTTCAAGGTTGTTGGACCTTTCTCCTCCGACGGCTTCTCCGCCTCCTACGCCGGCGGTTTAGGAGTTGTAACTCCAAAACCACAACAACTTCAACCATGGTTGTCGGAGCTTCCTTTGTGATTTTCATAGTCTATTTAGTCATTACAATTAATATTCTAACTCCGCCCCTGACTTTATGGTTGTATTCTCACAATCATCGTAATATCACCTTTCTTTCTTTTCTTTTTTCATTCCATTTCCTTTCTTTTATATTCACCTCATTTGTTTTCTTATCATTTTGACTCAAGAGCACGAATGTTTTAATTCACGAGATAGTATCTAAAGCTTATTTTGATGATTTTAATGTTTGAAAGCAAGTATGGGAGTGTATACATCAAATGGGTGTTAGAGAGACTGTATTTCATTCTCGATGTATTCATATTTTTTTGTTGTGTTTTTCTGGATATGCATATATTATTATTTTTATTTAGTCAGGTGTAGATGGGTGTTATAAGAACCGTTAGTGATGGAGCTAACTTTACGATAATTAAATTAGTGTGAATATTGATTTGAAATGTTAATTTTTATTGTGTGTATGCACACCATGTATTTGATATATTGTTTCAATGAATATAGCTTAAATTTTTTCTTATCACAAGTTACTATTTGGTGTTTTATTCACATGCAATACTATTTGTTTCAATGAATGTATTAAGAAAACATACGTTAAAAACACAACACATGTGTTATATGTTAACAACACAATACATGTGTAAAGAAAACATGCGCTAAAAACATAACACAACACATGTGTTCAGAAGACATGTGCTAAAAATACAACACAACACATGTGTTAATAAAACAACACAATACATGTTTTAAAACACATCTATTAAGAAAATATGTTTTTTCCAACATAACACACGTGTTGTGTTAAATATAAAACACAATAACACATGTGATAACTGCATAACGCATATGATAACTGCACAACACATGTATTTACAAAACATCCACTAAAAACACAACACATGTGTTATCATCGTTTTCAAAACCCATCAAAATGAAGAAAAATATTTTTTTCTCGAAAGTATATCATTTGAGATGTCTAATTAAAGAGGAAAAATTCTGATTTTTATGGCGCAATTTTTATAATTTTTTTTATTAGCCATTTTAAAAATATTTAAATTTGAAAAATGTGGGAAAAAGTGGGGTTTTGTTAAAATGATAAGAAATATTAGGATCACATAAATTTTACAAATACATTTTCACAAAATAATGTAGAGTAAGATGTGGACTAATTAAATGCATTGTTTTTCTCTATTATAATTCTTCCACTTAATATGGTTAGTACAACTCATTTTGTAAAATCATTTTTATGAAATTTGTGTGAATGTAACATTTCTTTAAAATAAATTTTTATACTCTTTCAAATAAAATTTTCTTATTAATTCTTCAGTACTTTAGAAATATATAGTCAAATGAACTCAATCTTTTATACAAACATTATTATAACTCCAAAAGTTAAATAAATAAATGAAAGACCTCCTCAACTTGAAAAAGCAATACATATTTTCCTTTAACTTTGTACAAACATTTACAGCGTCTTAAAAAAATTTCATGTTATTAGCTTTCATTTTGACCACATTTTCAGTGGGCCACCACGAAATTAAATACACCGTCACACAATTTGTTCAGACATTAATATTTTTAGTCTGCAACGTAATCAACTTTCAGCCGGTAAAATGAATGAACGACTAATAAAATTTCTTAATTAGTTGATATTGATTAGTTAAGAATCGACATTCCACATGTACTTTCACAATAATTCACTTCCTTTTTCATCCTTTCTAAAGTCTAATAATCCTTCACTCTATTTTATTTTTCTTAATGACGATGACGACTTCAACGTGATGAGAAGTACTCTAAGTTCTCTAACGAGTCTTGAATCCTATGTTGATTAGCTTAATACTTCAATTTTACGAAATTTCAATTATGATATTTTCGAATCTTTTTTCACACATATTTAAGAGAGTAAATATAAGGGTAACTAACACTCTAAAAGCCCTTACTAATCGGTTATACCGTCAATATGGTAGGATAGAGCAAGTATCTTCATATTAAGTTATTTAAACTTTGCCGTCTAGGACATTGTCAAGAACCATTGCAATACTATTAAGACCCATTTTCTTTTATAGATTAGCAATTAACTCCAATGATAGTCAATCTTAAATAAATAAATAAATAAATAAATATAATATAAAAAGCGGATGATGACATCATCAAAAATTCAATTGACCAATTAAATTGCTCAATTTTATTCAATTGAAAATTTGATGACATCGTCATAAAAAATCATTATATTTAAATATTAATTAATGTATTTAATATACACTATTTTTAATGTATATAAAACACTAACCATAAAATAATAATTGTTAATCACAAGACTGTGAGCAAAACCAAACGCAATGGTGCACGGCGCATGTGTTTTTTCATTTATTTTATTTAGTAGAATTATTATATTAATATTAATATTAATAGTAATCTAAAATATAATATATAAATCACATAATAATCTTAAATATATTATAATAAGCGGACGATAACTTCATCAAATATTTGTATAACTTTTAATAGAAATATCATATCATTATCCAAATTTAAAATATCTAATTTATGTATTTGTATATATCCACAAACATAAAGGAGTATTTATATCAATAAAAATTACATTAAATTTTTTATGGGTAAAGAAATGTTAAATATAATATAGGAATTGAATGATGATGTTAACAAATATCCAATTGACCAATAGAATTATTTGATTTTTCAGATTGGCTAAATTAAGAAAAAGACGACATCACCTTTTAAAGTTAAAGTTCAATTAATCAATTAGTTCATTTTATTTCACTTACTTTTAAATATAAAACTTTATACTCTAGACTATTAAAACTATTAGAAGATAATAGATGATGGATAATTTCAATAAAAAGCTATAAATTTATCATTATTCACGATTCATAATTATGATGGGTTTTTGGCTGTATGGTGTTTAATATATGGCAAGTTAGTTATCAATATTTGAAAATTATACATTCAACGTAACTTCAATATGAAAACAAGACATACTTATTAATATTGATACAATCATTTATTATTATCTATAAATCATCAAAATACATTTACCCTTTATTTCTAGCGAGCCTTTGTATTAAAATAAATTCAAAATAATTATTTAAAAAATAATCATAATAAACAAGATTATTAGTAAATACTACTATTAATATTATCTTAATTATATTATAATTTTACCGTAGATTTTCAACAACTTTAAATGATCATTGTAGATTCTTTTAAAATTTATGAAAATCAAACATTTTAATTAATGTATTATAAGTACTTATTCCAATATAAGAAAAGCGATGTAACATACTCTATTATTTTTTTGACAAAATTATCAACACTTATGATATATAAAGAAGAAATATGATATAAATTGATTGTTTATATGTAACACCCTTTTTATGTTAATAGCCTCATAGGTGATTCTTATTTAACTTACAAAAAGTTTTTGTTTAAAATCACTCTAGACTATGTCCAACACACAATTTTCTACTATTTGTCTTTTTGTTTTCTTTATATTTTTTAGTTTTTTAACGGTTTCTTTGATGTTTTTAATAGTTTTATATTGTTTATTATCTTAAGTGTTTCGAATTGTTTACCAATCATATTTCACGAATTAAACATGCAGTTATTTTCAAATAACTATAAAAAATAATCTATTTAACCTTCATTTTTTACTCTTATTTATTTATTTCATAAAAATTTTCAACAAACTTGTCTTGAATATAAGCGTAAAAATGACATTTATTCAACATCTAATAAATGTAACATTGTTAGACTTTCCTTCAACATAAATTATGAATTCCGTTGATTAAAAGAATTTAGAAGAATTTGATCAATTTCAATTCCTTTTGATTTTGAACCAAACACATTAATCAAATAATGGAATTCAAAATCGATCTAATTCCACTCAATTTCTTTAAATTATGTGAATCAAACATGTCATTATACTAATAAAAGATTAATGCAATAATTCATTAGCAGAATTAAGATTTATACATGATATATTTATCCCTGTGTGTCAAAAAAAATTAAGGAAAAAATGACATCATCAATTTTCAAAAGATTTAAATTAAACAATGAGATCCCTTATTTTAATTAGTTTAAAATTTTAAGCCATGTAAAAAGAATTATTAACTAATACTTTAATAGTATGAATCGTATAATAAATTTGTAGTACCCGTAATTAATTATGAAATAATAGGTTTTATTAATGTTACCTATTTGTTCCACAACTATCATAATATTACATAAAAGTGTCATTAGAGAAACTATATACGCATTAATAATACCTACATATTATGGAAAAATATATCTCCATTCATTCAATTTAGTTAATAATATAACATACTTTTATTATACTAATTTATTATTTTAAATACATTTATTTTAAAAAAATAAGTTCAAATACTTCCATGTACATCTCGAATCCTACAGGTAATTTTATTCAACCTTTTCAATTAACAAATTAATGTGATTGCATTTACCATCTCAAATTCTTAACTAATCGATTAAAAGATGATCAACAAAATCCCTACTCAATAAGTGTTGATTTAAGAATTGAGACAATTCATTGACAAAAGAATCTAACTGTGTCATTTATAATTTTTATAAAAAACGTAATCATTGATAAACATAATTAGGTTATGACATTTGAACTGCTGGGTCAAAAAAAATATGACTTCTTAATTTAATACTTATTTTAATAGCTTAAACGACCCGTGTGTATACACGGGTTTGAACGCTAGTAAAACCATATAATGATCCCATAGAGCCGAGTCTTAATGAGATCGTTTGCAGGTTTTGTTATGCTTACTAGTCCCTAAGCAGTCCTTATAAGAGTTTCACATCATAGAAGTGGAGAACATCATACTAAAAAGGAATATCACTTTTGTTAGTTAAATGCCATCGCTTCATGCTTATGGTTCATTTAACAATTGTAGAAGCCATAAAGGCAAATCTCACCTCTCTTTAGGTGTCACAGAAGTTGTGTTATTTACCATGTTGATATATGATATTATTTCAACATGCTGAAAATATGATTATCTTCCTTTGAAAATACATGATGTTTTTGATCCTCTGTGTTATTTACTTTTTTCCATGAACGTTGCATCTCTTGATTTTGAACTTATAAGCTATAGAAGTCATTTCCAGTTTCGTCTCTCTTATTCAGTTGAAATCCTCACTTATTTGATAAAGCTAAATGTATTTGGAATAGGCACCTTCATCCACTTCCTTGCAAGAAGAAAGATAAAAATAGACAGAATGATTTAGGATTTTTATGCTTAAAATGACACACTGGGCTACTATTAGCCCGTTTGACCCATTTTACCCGTTCTAAAGCTATCTTTTACAAAATTTAACCCATTTTGATACATTATAGATAAAATGTAACTTAAATTGACCTTTTCATTAGTTGATTGGTAAAAGTTATCACCATTATATTTGCAGGTTAAAAGATCTTGTCAATCTTCACATTCATATAAATGGACCCATGTAATATAGATACGAAGAAGTGTCCCTGACTTTTTATTTATATAATTTAGTGTCTGTTTTGATGTTTTAAAACAAGGTATCATAAACGACATATATTTAACAAAATCGCGTGTAAACTCGGATGTGGATTGGGGGCAGTGTGACGAGCAGTGATGCATGCCCCTTTAGTTTGATCTCAATGAATGATGAGTCGATCCTAGAGCCCTGCACTGAAACTCTCCCCGATGTGCAGCCAATCAGAATTGAGTGCCAACTTTGCGACGATACTGAATAAGGATGGATCAAATGGACTATCGTTGGAAGGGAGTCCCAGTGGACTTAGGTTTGAGGGGAAGATTGATGGATGCAAACTCAATCCCATATGGGAGCTAAAAGAAAATAATGTATGCCTATAAACTCATGAGCTGCTCTCTATCACCAACTGATTTTAGATCGGTCCAAACACATAATGTATTGAACTATCGTCTAAACTGAATTTCATTAAACACAATAGAAACTCGAATACTTCGATACACACTATCAATGTGAGAACACATAATATATTGAACTAAGGTCTACACTGAATTTCATTAAATACAATAGAAGCTTGAATACTTTGGTACACACTATAACCTTAGTTCGATAGCTTTCGAAGTACTAGACCCTAACAAAAATCAAACAAACATGACCCATTTACAAATTCCTAAACACGATGTTTTTGTCGAGGTTGGTCTAAATAAAAATGAGTCAGGTAACAAGAGTGGTTTAAAAGTTGTGCAAAATGTAGTTAACTAGTTACATTATTTTAAACTGGTTTATACTTTAATCATTCATAATTATTTTATACTAAAGCTCTTTTAGATCATATTTAAGGCACTGCTTAGCTTTAAAAATATAAACTTAGACACACCAGTGTTACACAATAACTCAATACAACCCGATCCATTTGAACCCATGTCTCGTATACCCATATCGATAATATTCAATCCATTAGACTCATCCTTTTAACAACAACTATAATCAACATTAATTGATGAAAAAGAGAATAATCACCACATGATTGTCTCTCATTAATAAAGAATCAAACACATTTCCCACATCCCTGCCTGGTTGTCCCTCTTGACCATCTCCTTTAGATTCATCCCTCACTTGTCTTATCTATAAACCCTATTTTTGCTAATGATATCTTCACAAAAAAGAAAATAAAATATTAATACAACATTTAATTTGGTTTAGCATATAACTTAATATAACATTTTAAAAAATCTAAAATACACGTAACATATAGGCATACAAGAAGGGGATAATGTACATGCAGCTGCTAATTAGCTTGTATGTTATGTGTTGCTAAAACATAATACGAGTATAATATAGCCCCTGAAATACATTTAGTTGCACCTTAAATTATGCATGTGATGCTAGAAGCAAAACATGAAAAG
The DNA here is from genome assembly GCA_963921325.1 of Logfia minima. Taxonomy (NCBI): domain Eukaryota; kingdom Viridiplantae; phylum Streptophyta; class Magnoliopsida; order Asterales; family Asteraceae; genus Logfia; species Logfia minima. The sequence continues at coordinate 6,805,053 of OY992775.1, read as the reverse complement.
ATTACTTTATTTAGCAACACATAAAAATTTCATAGAACTTACTTTTTTCAAAAGTTTCATATAAAAAGATTAATTCTCACAAAAATAGTACATTTTTTATTTGGCATCTACTTAATTACAAGAATCTTGATCCTTGGCATCCCACACACTCACACGGAGACAGCACTGCTAGATCTTCTTGGTGCTGTCCATTTTGACCGATAATTGTCCCACCTCCCTATTATTCATTTCGATCTCTTACTTATCATTTTTTTGCTCCTCAAAAAAACTAACGATTAATAAGTTGAAATAATTTGCTAACATGTTAGTGAAGTAAATGATATGCTTATCTTGATTGAGTCGGTGTTCGTGGCTCTGGGGCATTGGATGGATGTCTGGGCATTAATTGAGTTTAAATATTACAGAATGCAAGTGTATAGCTAATATATAGAAAATATAGGATAAGCGGCAATGTTGATCGACTTAGATATCTCACCTTTAAATCAAATATAATATATATAATAATTGTATATATAGAAGGCATTGTTTAAATTAACTCAGCTGCTCGTTAATGAGAGTGTTTGCTTGAAGAAAACGTACGTAACAGTTTTTGCAAAGTCCCTTATTGGAAACGGCTGAGATATGCGTATGAGGGTTGACCCTAAAATTACAGCCTAGAATAATTACATCTTTACCGAATATTTTCAAGTGTTCAACCACTAAGCTACCGGCCTACCCCTCAAGGTTACAACACCTTAAGATCCATATCAATATATTGCCACCTTTCTCCTACTATATAATAAAAATTATAAAATAATAATATCAAATAATTAGAAACTTTTAGCATATACTTATCTCTAATCATATTCTAATCAAAATCATTGAGGACACCATGTTCTTACTTCTTTATTAAAGCTCAAACACACATGGATAGATCCTACAATGCCTCTTCAAGGTGGCACTCTAACTCTCTAATTCTCTGACCATCACTACCTTCCTCCTCCCTCTTCCTTTACCGTCTTCAGTAAACACGATGAAGATTCGAGGGCTAAAGTTTAGTGCAACCTCTAAGAATATAGATGTTGATGTAGTGACTAGAGTTGGAAACAAGGTTTTGCCCATCAACGAATCAACCACAACTTGTTCGTTCTCAAAAATCCTGACCCCGAATTTGAGTTTTGATTTGAAGAAAGGAAATTGCGAAAATACAAAAACCATTACGAGAATGGAAGAGTTGTTAAAATGGGTCGCCGCCGCGAAATCTGAAAAGGGAGGGAAATATATTGCAAGAAAGGTTCGTATTTATTTTGTTCTGTTTCAGGTTTTAAATTTGAAAATAGGACACAAAATCCGGGCAGCTAGCAACACATAATCTTTTGTGTTGCTATGCTAAAAAAATTGATCAGTTATTCAAAACAAAGAATCAAACCAGTTTTTTCAGTCATCTAGTAACAAAAATAAGAAAAAAGTAAAAGATATGGTATTTACAAGGTTCATTAACCTACTTGGAACTTATATACGACATGTAACTATGTCATAATGTAGAATGTTTCATATCTAGCAAAATGTTCCTAAAAAGGGATTCTTATTCTCTTGTTTCTTTTTCAGGTAGCACAATTTAGAAATAAAAGGACACTTAAAATGACAAAAGATGATGATCAATTGACCAACGTCTCTTCAAAGATTAGTTTCAGATGGGAAGTAGAAAGTTATTCGACATTTTCTTCTGCATTGTCGGTTTCTTCTACTAACAAGAATGACCAAAACTTGAACATTGAAATTCATTCAAATCGTGATGGCAATTCGAGCTTTGTAAGCGTAAGTTCTGGAAGTTGGATCACAAGCGATTCGGATTGTAAGTCTCTTTAGTTACATAGTCCATTTTTTACTAACCATACTTTTTATCTTAATTTGTTTGTTTACGAACCGTACTTTTTAAGTTTTTGGCACATTTATCTAATTTTGTGTGTTTTTACTGCAACAGTTGTGGTCTTAGAGCTTTGACTACAATGAGGGGAAATATCAAAGAATTTGAAGATTAATTGGTTTTTTTTTTTTTTTTTTTTTTTGAGGATGAAGATGGTTTTCTAAGCTTTTAACAATCATTGTGAAATCTGCTCATAAGTGATCAGAATTATGTTTTAAGACACGTATTTTGAATGATCTATGTACATCCTTTATGTTTCAAGATAGAACACTATAGGTTTTTTGTTGTGTTAATTCAAGATTTAAGTTCATATCCTTCGTCTTTATGTTACGTTATTCTTTAATAAGATCTTACTTTATCAGATAACAAACGACTGATAACGTTTTTTCCATGTTTCATTCGTCGATTGTACCCGCTCTTTTTTCTAGTAGTCAAGGAAACATTTCATTATATTGGATTCTGTATGAACACAATTTTTAGGTTCAAGTTGTACAGAATGAAATGATGAATGGTTGTTAGTTAAGTTTGGAGTTTAATTTGTTAATGACAGCTGTAAATGCTATCAATAAGAATTTAATATATGCATTAACATGCTACGAAAAGCTTTAAATCGACAATGATAATTATAGCTAATAGTAAACTATAAACTATCTATTCACAAAATACAGTGTTATCAACAACCATAACGGCTGCCGTTACTATTTCACAAAAGTTTTACAACCCGTAAAAGAAAATAATCTTAGATTAGTTATTTGAAAATATGATAATGATGCTGATACGGCTGATTAGTTTGTGAAGATCCAACGTTAGAAATATAAAAATCGAATTTCCCATATTGATCGAAAGATGAAGTAGTAAAATATTGCCGATTTAATTAAAGTTTGAAAACGGATAAAATGAAAAAAATGAAAAAAGAATTATGTTCGAATGTTTTTAGTAATGTGATTTAAACATATCGACATCTGTTTCACAATCAAAATCTTTATCTTTTAAAGATTTGCATGGTGATAAATCAAGTGTCCTCCGAAATTTATCAATCGATTCAAGTGGTACTGGTTCACCTGCATTAACAAAAATTGCTTGTGCATATTTACATGGTAAACCATGACTTGTAATCACTTGACATCCACAGTTCTCAGGATATAAACTAACAAATTTAGACCGCTTAAATTTTTTTAAACATTATTTCAAGTGCATGATGCGAAACACGCCATAGTAAAAGTTGAAAATGTGGTATGTTGCATGTATGCAAAATGACAATTTTACTCTTTTCAATACTTGCTTTAATTAATGTATATTGTGGACTCAATCACTTGATGAATATATGTCACCGCAATCCGCAAATTTGCTTGTGAAGACTCCAAATATTTTTTAACTTGGCATGCTGACTCTCCATTCTATTGGTAGTGGTATCACCAAAGTTAAGAAATGTATCAACCCATACAGATACAAACATTTCGTTATATGGTGTCAACCACACTTGATTTAAATAATTCATAACACCTGAAATATAATTAAATTTGCTTTAGTCCCATAAAAAATGATTAAAACATATAATCATTTTGAAATATATGTTAAATTAATACCTGGATATTGGAGTAAAAAGGTATTTAATTGGTTCAAGTTGTACGTGTAGGCTTCCATTGTTTTAGATCTAAGTAAAGCAAGCCATATTTTATTGAAAGAAGACCAATTTTGCTGCGGACGTATTTTTCTCCTGCACTTTTTAAAAATAGCTCTATTGATGTGTCATCTACAAAGTAATCTATTCGCATCTGGAAATTCATTGTTGCACGCATTCATTGCTGCAAACTCTCAATATGTAACTATAACACGTGGATACATGCATCCATCCATTGTTGATTTCAAAGAATTTAATGCCCACGTGTAGTTACATTCATTTTCCTTATGTAAAAACACGAATGCTATGCAAAATGTATTGTTAGTAGAAGTTACACCAACAATCTCGAGTAATGACAATGCATACATGTTGGTTTTATAGGTGGCGTCCATCAACAACACATGTGAAAATGCATGCCATATCTCAAGTGATATTGGATGAGCAAAAAAAAAAATTGAAGCTCATTCGTTGAGCTATCAGTAAGAATATGATATACATAGTCGTTATCTTCTAAAAAGGACAACATAACCTGTATTTGAGTTTTTCCAATCTTTTTTCTCCATCCGAAATTGTTGTCTTTTATTGTATATAGTTTTCAAAGTAGACACATTTTCTGGATTTTGCTTCTTTATTGTAGTTAAAATATGTCGTGGTTTTACACCATTTTCAGACAAATCTTTCACTAGTTGAGCTTCTTTTTCAGATAATCTATAACAATATGGATGAGCTTCTAGAAATAATGCAGGTAGGTGAGTATGTCTTTCACATATCACCCTTAACGTATAACAATCATCTCCCTAAAAATATTTTCCTTTTAATTCAAATGGACAATTAATTTTTTTTGCTCCCTGTGTTTCTTGTGTTGGGTTTTTACGTACGTAAATACCACTACAATCACACTAGAAATTGATAGTTGAATTATTTTTTGATCTTTTAATTACAATTACATTACCGATTGAACGTCTTTTTGCTTGCACCCAATTTATTAATTGTTCACGAGAACTAAACACCTACAAAATTTAAATTTATAAGCATCTTATAAAACCTATTAGAACATTACCCTTGACGTAATTTCATATTTAATAAACCTAAATATCATACTGTGTCAGTTTCAAATTGCGAAGAGCCGTGAACATTATGGTAAGTTTCATTCTCATTTTCACTTTCATCTCATTCACTTGTTTCGTCGATATCAATATTGTAGTTCTAAATAAAACAAATAAAAAAATTTAGATTACATAAATATTAAATATCTTTAAAAATACTAACTAATAGTACCTCTTCGGTTGAATCATCATTTGAGTGAATATATTCTCCCCAATTCATTTTGAATTGATTACGTTTTGTTTATGATGAAATTTAAGAACTGTTATGAGATTGTTTTCTGAAATGAAGAATGGTTGGCCTGACTTTGTGAACTTGCAAGATTTTATGAACTTGCACTCATACTATTATTATCGAATCAAGATTCAAGACTGAATTTTATGAAATGAATCATGAAGTAGTTAAACTTGCACTCGTACAAAACATACTGACATCGCACATTAAATGGTATGGCGGTTTCTGGTATGGCGGTTTCAGAAATGAAGTATGGAACTTTGAAGTTTTCAAGAAAACCAATATCTTGTTTATTATATTATATTCAAATAATTTTATTAATTAATTATTGGGTGTTTTATTAATAACTTTTTTTCTTATGTTTTTTAGTTTCAATCTAAATATACCATCATGATCAGTTTATTTTTATCTACATTTCGATATAAAAAAAGTTGATTCCTAGACTAAAAAATATATTTGTTAAATAAATATCATATGACAATACACTGATCATAAATATATATTTCGAATTATTTAAAGCATTATACATAAAAAGTTATCAAAGAAAAATGAAATAATACATAAATTAAATTAAAATTATATATTAAATAATAATAATCTATCGATCACTTCAGGAGTGTCAAAGGCGACATTAAAAGCGTGTAAATAATACTTTTATCCATATAAGAAGAAGTCGCCTAACTTTGTTCGTGTGATAACAAATTTGAATTTCATAACCGTACCCAACCAAAACAAAAGGTCCAAGGATAATGCGACTACAAAAAGAATAAAAAATTAAAAAAAATTAAAGTCTAGTGAATTGAAGGCCATTCAATGAGACGAACTGACGAAGTACATGTTATATAAAAGTGAACCAATAATTCATTAAATTCTCCTGACCCCAAATTCCATTGAACTAGTCTCCTTATTCTCAACCACATTTCATTCAATCCCCCAAATCCATTTAAATCCAATCAAAAACAATCCCCAAACATTCTTCCAACTCGAACAACAATTTCATCAAACCAAATGGAACAACAAGATTCAATCAATTTCTTCAGTTATCTGAGCTCAGATTTAACCCAACTCATCTTATCTCACCTCCCAATTCGTTCAATCATTCGTTGTACAGTGGTTTGTAAACTATGGCATTCGATCACCACCGATCCCTCCTTCCCTACGACGGCCGTAACCGCCACAACAACCCCTTGGTTCTTTATTTACGGCCGTAACAATATTTTTACCAAAAACAATCAAGCGTTTGCATTTGACCCGATTTCAAATGAATGGATCAAACTACCCAACAATCATTTCCCTCCGTCAATTGCACAAGAATCGTGGTTGATTGGATCCGGAGGGTTGTTATTTAATACCAATGCGAATAATTTTAGCTTTTCCACAATTTTGAAACCATTTTGGCGGGAAACCACACCTTTGAAATACTGGCGGTTAAACCCTTTAGTAGGTGTTGTCAACGATGGGTATTCTTCACATTTGAATTTGAATTTGCCAACAATTATTGTTGTTGGTGGAGTTAGGTTTATTGGTGGGTTAGTCGATATAGAAGATCATTTAGCGGTTGAAATATATAACCCGTATTCAAATTCATGGGATCTTTGTCCGCCTTTGCCTGCAGATTTTAGATCAGGGAATTCTTCGCAATCATTATCATCGGCTTTATTTAGATCCAAATTTTATGTATTTGGTATACATTCATGTTTCATTACATCTTTTGATTTTGACAATCGGGTTTGGAGTGGGGTCCAGACACTGCGTCCACCAGGTGTGATCATTTCTTTTCTAATATCTTGTGGGGGCCGGCTAATGTTAGCCGGATTATGCAATAATCCTTGTGGGCCATCGTTTTGTTTATGGAGAATCGATGAATTGACATTGGAGTTTAGTGAAGTCACGATTATGCCTCAGGGTTTGCTTAATTGTTTGTTTGATAGTGATGAAGATGATAGATTTGCTAGCTTGAAATGTGTAGGATTTGGGAATTTTATTTTTGTGTTTAATGAAGAAAATCGTCGGAATTATCCATCTTGTGTATGTGAAATTAGTTCGAGTTCGAGCAAGTGTAGTTGGAGGAAGGTTCCTAATTTACCTGAACCGGTTAATAGGTTTCATAAAGTCATAGGCTTTTGTTCAACTATTTCGCTTCACCGGATTCTACGTGGTGATGCTGCATAACATTATGGGTAAAGATAACCGACTCTGATCTCTATGAATCGTGTAAATTTCTCAATGACGATCTTGATAAACCGTACAAAAAAGAGAGAAATAGTTAGAGCGACCTTGGTACCAATGCCCGGAGAAAAGGTTCCAATGGTTAAGTTAGACTTCTCAATGTTTAAGTTAGAGTTTGTTGTTCATCTCTTGTTGTTATAAATGATCATGAGTTGATATTGTAAATTGACCTTAGAAACTAATTTTATTCTTACCAGAGTAAATCCAAGTTTCTTGACTACGTACATTGCATTTATATATATATATATAGGAGTTTCAAATCTTTGAGAAATGAGAGAAGCAAACCTTAACCCTTGATTTTTTCATAAAAAATGTTTTTAACATTCATTTGTAATGAATGTTAAATTTTGATTAACATTCATCACATATGAATATTAACAACATTCATTTATGATGAAATTAAAGGTTGGGACTTGGGATTTGTTTCCCTCATTCCTTAAGTTTTTTGCTTTCCTCTTAATCCCAATCTTATTTATTTATAAGTATAAAAATTGAGTATATTTATAAGTTATAAGTTCAAAAAATGAGTTTATACTTTATAGCAATGTTAAGCTATTGTCTTTCATGGCTTTCAAGTTTCAACTACTTAATTAATTGTTATGATTTGATGATATCAAGTAATTTTATTTGGTAGATCTAGCTTAACCAAATGTCACAAATTAAGTCACGTTAATTAATAAGTTCTAGAAAACAGCTAGTCCTTGGGTACTATCCATATCTAGCCAGATCCAACAAATGCACTAACATATCTAGTCAGATTACTGTCTTTGAAAAATTTGTTATTTTTTGGGTGTGACAATAAACGATCATGGGCTCATGTAATTTGCTAGTTGGCGAGTCGTTGTTTGTAATGCTTGAGTGTTTATTCACAAGAAAACACTTGCTAATTGTTAAAATATTTGTTGTTGATTCATTAAAATAAAAATTGGTTCGTTTTGTTCAAATTGGTTCATGATTCATTCTGGTTCAGTTCAATAGACAATTAAACTTGAAACAACTTTATTTTAAATTAGTAATCAAGCTAATAAAACAAAAACATGTCTAAATAACATGCTTTCAACCTCTTTTTGAGCTAAATGAATAATTGTGTAGGATTTATGAAGCAAACGTATAATTGATTAATCTTTAACCATAGTTGATTATATACAGATATATGATTATTAACTAATGTTATTTATATGAAAGTATGCCTTCATATTTAGGTATATATATAATAATTAATATTTAATGTATACTGAAGTCTTAACAAATATTAAAGGGTAAGACTCAATATACTAATGTTTTTTACTAGACTTACTTGTCAACACTCACATGATACAGTTTTCAATGCAGTATCACAATTTTCAATGCGGTATTCCCTTTATTAAACTAGTATGTTTAGTAATACTCATACTAAAGTCTTAGTTGACATTTATGATATCCATACTAAATTAGTACCACGTGATGGTTAGTCTGTCGGTTTTATCGTTGAAAATTTGGAGGATGACTTTTTTACATAAAGTTGACCATGAACCGTGACTCTAATTTTGAGCCATAAAATCAATCTATCTTCTATATGTATATATAAAATAAGGTTTAACAAGTTTATGTTTCAATCTCTTATTAACTAAGTTTATTTGTCATCTAATTCTTCTTGTCACCTCAACTTATTCATTTTCACATTTTTCTTTAAATTTAAATATCTTATAAACCATACATCAATAAATTATAAAAATTACATCATTAGAATTAACTTCATTTTATCTTTAATTAGATATCTCACATGATATACTTTCGACGAACTTTTTTTTTCCTATTTTTAATGGGTCTTAAAAGTTCGTAATATTAAATCACATGTGATTTTAAATATATAAATTATTATATATCGGTATGTTAATCATCAAAGATCATTTTTTAGTTGAAAATCACATGTGATTATATACCAAATCATATGTGATTAGATGTCAAATCATATGTGATTAAATATCAAACTAGCAATCACATGTGATTTTTGCTGAAAACAAACGTAATTTTTAAAATTATTTTATATTATTCATGTGAATAAATATTAAGTTGTAATCACATGTTAATAAAAGTATACCATGAATAAATAATCGTGTACCAATTTTAACTTTTTATCATAAATCACATGTGACTATATTTTTAATACCCGGTAAAAAAAAATCTTTAAAAGTATAGGTGGATCTCTAATTAAATATACAAAAACGCTAATTTCAAATATGTAATTTTTATAATTCATTGACATACGATTCTTGAGATATTTAATTTTAAAAGTTTAAGTGGAAATAGGTTTTGTAATAAAATGGAACGATCCTATTGATTCTCCAATTCTCTACTTTTAATAGTAAGAGTACTAATGTTACATTATCTTAGCATGTTAGATTAATTGTGATTTTTGAAGTTTAAAGGTTGTAAATGTATAAAATTTGTAAGTTTACATGATATTATAATGCTTAAAACCATCTAAATCATTATCAACCTTAACATGTTTACACTATATTTGACACATTGCGTATTTATTATATTGTTTAAAACCGTATCTTTTAAAAGATCGTGAATCGCACGGGCTCAAAGCCTAATAATACAAATATACATTGCATGTGGTATGGGCCATTTCTGTTACACCGATATATGACATATTATGATAATTTTAAGTGAAAAATTGAAAAGGCCAAAAACATATATGGATCTACCAAACAGTACATAGCTGAGGCCCGAGTATTATGATGTTGAATTATAATAATCAAGTTTTTAACATTCTAAAACGCCCCCTTTACAAAGCCCCTTTACAAAGGCAGATTATAATGCAAATCACTATTACAAGAATATGAAAATGAACAGTTTCAGTTTCATTTCCAGAATACAACTGGAACGATCTTGAATGAAGCAGATTCAATCTTCCAAAATATCTGAAACCGAGAATCGAGCTAAATATACATATGGCTTAGTCAACCTGAACCATTTTTTTCCATCCCTAATGGCTTATTTTACGTTCAGTCTCATACAACACTTCTCAAATAACCTCAACACACAGTTCACAAATCAGTTCTAGGAGAAAACAAAAAACAGCAATCAAATTGTTTTCCTAGTAAAATGTCAACATCAATGGTACTTAAGATACAAACTATACAAACCACTAATCACAATATAAAGCCCTTTCGTTACAAAAGATGGGCCTGTGTCACTTCAAAAAGAAACTAGCAAAAGAAAACCATCAGCAAACAAATAAACATGGGACGACGAAGCCCTGAGTTTTCTTCTCCCATAAATGAGATTTTTACCATCCTAAATCACTGAAGCAAAGACGTACCTTACTTGCCACACTTGAATCCGCCACAAGCCGATAGAACTATAATGAGAATCAAGGCGATGATGATTCCAAGAACTATCAGTTTTATCTTCATGTTCTGTAACCACATCTTTCGCCTTATCTGCGTACCTTGCGTCCTAAAATCTTGTGCCTGCATAATAGCATCATGCTAACATATCATGGTTCCCGTAAAATGTATAATACGCAACGGTCAAATGTGGGCATACAGAGAAGTGACAACTTGAACCAATTTACTTGTGAATGAGTCGATTTTAGATGTGTCCAATCTCTAACAGGTCGAACGTCACCTAAAGTCTACTTTAAATGCATACAACCTCCCAAATTCTTTTTGTTCAACTATTCAGATTATTATTGTGATAATGTTACTTTTGTAATCATAATGAAAGCAATAATTATTAATATATAATTAATAATTAGCAAGGAAAATATGTTTGTTGATCAACCCAACCCGGCCTGGACCATTTTTACCTATTACCCAACCCTAACAACTCTATGGCTTACCAAACAACCCTCACCCCCTTAAAAAACAAACAAAAACCATCATAATTTACTAATGTAAAATTCAGTTTCGAAGAATGATGAACAAGAAAAAATGAACACGGATTTACCAACCTGAGAGCGGAGGTTCTCTGTTTTATCAACCAGAAGCTCAATCTTCTCCCCACGGTCAAGAACCTACACGTTCAAAAGTACAAGGATTAAAAAACCAATATATAGAAACTCAATCATGGAACCATATAAGATCTTGTACAAGGAGCATGCATTCCAACATTTTGTTAAAACAGCTCTTAAGTTTTACCTTCTCAATATTTTCCATCATCACACCCTTGACTTCTGAAACCTGAGCTTTCACCTTTGCAAGCTTGCTGATCTCTTCTGGATGGTCAACACAATACTGCATCTGCTCCTTCAGCTTAGAACTGGTATAAAAGAATTGTGTACAAGGGAGCATTAGTTATAAAAGTACAGACCTTAAAGGTTGTAAAGAACGAAGACTAAAATGGAGTATGAGATAACCCGAATTCTTTGCTAAGACTATTGGCAGATGCAGTTGCAGCTTTTCCCCCTCCATATTTCTTAACGAAGTCATCCTTGACTCGCTCAAGAAAAGCCATTGGAACCTGTCTACCAACGGATTCAACGGCCACAACACAGTATGCTTCATAATTCAAAGAGAAGTTAAAACAGAGTTAGTCAACCTATGTTGAGAAAAACGAATGAAGCAAGATATACATGAGCTTTGCATACTAATTAGTACAACTAAACAATAATAGCACGACACTTTAACTGACACACATTCATATATAACATTATAACTAAAACCTACCACAAATGATCTTTTCATATAGAATACACAATGACATTCTACCTGTGGAGTTTGCTAAGAAACTCTAACGAACCTTTTACAGTCCAAATATACGTTAACAGAATCACTAAGCTTACGAACCTCACACCACAACACAAAAGCAATACATACAGACTCACAAAAATCAAGTTTATCAACAAAAAAGTCAAAACAAAATAGCAATAGTCATCAAATCGACAATATAATGCCTAGTCAAACTAATCAAACATATTAACTCAAATTAACATGTATTAAAACCCAAAATCACTTAATTTAACCTAAATACCTCAAATCTCCACACAAACTAACACAATAACACGTATACTTTTCAAATCAACCAGCATTTATCTTTTCAAAAAGCCTACACAATGACATTCTACTTGATTGATTAACATCCGCATATAAGCTAACCGATTCGCTGAGCTTACAGAAACAAAAAACACATCATCCATATCAATACATACAGATTCAAATACATCAAGCTCATCAAGTCTAAATCTACGAATCGACGATACAATCACATAAATCACGACATGTATAAATATCAAACTAACACATACTAAAACCTAGAATCACCTAGTTTAACCTAAATAGCAACAAAAACTAAAACAGTAACACATGAAATATTCAAATCGACTAACAAACTCTAACAAATACGATCAGATCGTATAATCATTAGTATAAATCGAAAAATTAGGTCAGATCGGGACTTACTGAACCCGTCTTCAACAAGATAATTAAAAGTGTGACCATCGCAATTGTAAGTAAACTTATTGTTGGTTGCTGGAAGCTTCTGGAGACATTGAGCAGCGATGGAAGTAAAATTGCCAGTGAATTCGGTGTATTCGGCGAGAATAACCGTTCCTCTAGCAACGAAACTGTAGATCAACGATTGTTGTCCCATTTCTATCTTTCTCTCTCTACGGTGATCTGTGTGTTTTCTAGAGAGAGAAAGTGGAAATGAAAAGGAGTGGGTTGTTTTTGGGGGTTTTCTGTTGGTAGAAGAAATTTTTGGAATTTGGTTTGAGAAAAAGGGTCGTGGGTTTTGGAAATTACTGTACGAAAATGCCACGCTGTGTTTTCCTCATGGAGTTAAATTATTATAATTTGTATCCTTTATATTTTGTGTCCTAATTTTAAATCTGTGTATTAATACGAATTATGCAATACTAACGTAATGACTCTACTATGCAGCAGAATACAATGTTTTATTACAAATTGTGACTAAATGATAATCATATATTATGTTTGATTTTCACGAATTATCAATAACAGTGATTCAATAACGATAGTTTACTTGTATGTAGAGTAAACAATTCATAATACGTTGATGAGTCTTATGAGTATAATACAATTAATATTAAACAAATTACATAATTTATAGTGTTAATATTAAGAGTTTCTATAAATAAAACACCAAAATGCTTTATATATTAAGGACCTGTTTGGAATGAAGCTTTTATGAGCTTTTGGGAGTTTTAGTTTTTAGTTTTTGAACAAAAAGCTCCTATGAAAATAAAAGTCTTATTGTCATGCACAATCTGTAGCTTTAGAATCCAACGAAAAGCTCAAATTCTCAAAGCTACTAGAAGTAACTTTTCGCGAAAAGCTCCAAACCTAAAGTTACAGCTATAGCCAATAGCTACAACTAGTTCACCAAACATACACTAATATAGATAAAATAATTATTCAAATAAAATTTTATCTCTATTAAATTCGTCAATTTTGTCACTTACAAAGGAATCCAAATCCCATACAAAATGGATTTTTTGTTTAAACTTCAAATATGATGGCTAGCCTTATTTGTTTACAATTATTAAATTTTATGTATATATTAAAGGGAAAAAGGAAACTTCTCTTTGTGTACTAAAGATATAAGATCACTTTCAATAGAACAAACTTCTTACGTGTCACATCAGCACCACGTTAATACTTTTTCAGAAAGACTGAAAAAATAATGAGTGCTGCCGATCCAAGAAGCTACTTCAGAAAGACTGGACCCCACAATTTACCAATAATATCCTTTCTACACACAAAAACAAAAACAGAAAAGCAGTTGGGCCCGCATACTTTTCGTCTTTACGGTTCTTGACTAGGACGAAAATTGAAAGACAGAGTCAAAAAGATGAAAGGAAGACATGGAAAACAAAAAGATAGGCCAAGCACGTCCGTCAAGGACGTCCATTGGCGGTACTCTAAGAATTCTTTTCTATTAATTAGGGGTGGAAAAAGTTTTCTATAAATTAGTAACATGTGTAATAAGAATTAATGTGTAAACAATTTTAATTTTAATATATTTGATAACAAATCTATTGTAATACTAAGAATGTAATAACAATATCATTAATTTGATGTCATACATGAAATATGTCTTATAGGGTTAAAACATCTTGAATCTAAGTTGGTGAAAATATGCAAATAAATTGTAAGAGATACATAAATAATAAATAAACATTTATATTGTAAACTTCAACTTAAATATTTAGAACAAAACATGTATAGGGTTGGTATTTCATTATATAAAAGATTGTTGAACATACTTTATTGGGATTCATTTTGAATTAAACAAAAATAAATCATGATTTTTATTTAAATAAACCTGAGAAGAATAGAAGGTATATGCATATCCATATTATTATTAGTTATTGTTGTTATGTTTTTATTTTATTATTTTACATAAAACTAAAAGAAGGTATATGTGGGTCTCAGGCTTGGACATGCTCTTCGATTATGGCAGGATGACCCAAATTTTTTGGATATTATCGTATTTTATCAATAATAAATAAAATTATAAATTATAAGATTTCCTTAGGCTAGCTTAAAATAAAGTTAGTAATCTTAGCTCTCAAGTATAACTGCACTAACGAAGAACACGTGATATCCAATAATATAGGCAGTAGAATTATCAAGCACGCATATGATAAAAACAAAGTTTGAAAACAAACTTGCGTTTTGATTTTGTATATAATTTCTCTCTTATATAAATAAGTTAGAGAATTCATTTTTGTATATAAGTAAAATAAAAAAAATTAATTGATAATTAAAAAGTTGTAACTTTATAAATTAAGTAAAAACAAAGGGATTTCATTGATAATTAAAAAGTTTTAATTAAATTGATGACATTACAAACATGATTCTTATAGTGTATTTATATTTATATTTATATTTATTTATAAAAAAATTAAATTCTAATTTAATATTTAAACTATCTAAAAAAGAATCTAATATAAATCTTATAAATCTTATAAATTTTAAAATGTAAAATATTTATATAATTTTTAAAATCTAATTTGTTAGAGAGGAGATAAAGAAGGTTCATTCAAAATATCATAATCGTCATGTGCTGTCACATGAGTTGTACTCTTCTCGCGGATTGTTATCATTGTGACATCCAAGTTGTGGGTTAGTCATGGTTGAATCCGTGGTATGAATGACGGTTGTGGTTTCTGGTTTTGATCTTTAAATCATTTAAACATTCTAGATTAAATTTTGAGTTTTGATGGTGTGACTACATTTGTTTATGAGTTCAACCATTTATAGGTTAGTTTAGTTGATGTGTTATTCCGTGTGTACTGCAGTATCATGACTACAAGTGTTTTTAACAGTATTTCATACGGTAATTTACCGATCTATATCTATAATAAAAAAAAGTTACCAATAAATATAGTTTTACCTAAGTTCGACGAGCATTGAACGATAGTACTTTTCTAACATCCTAATCTTTGAAGTCAAATAGTTTTATCATAATTATATTGTAGATAGATTTTGGTGAGTTTATCAGTTTCTCTTATATTTTATTTGAAAGGAAGTTAATGAAGAATTAGCATTTATAATGATCTGATTGTAGTAATTTGTTATTAGTCAACTAAAATGGAGTACAGAGAATTTAGAAATTGTACTTGACAAAGTTAATATATATAGCAGAAGTTAATAGGTACCATATTTATTTTCTTGCGTTCTTTCCAACTACAATACATATATTTGTACCGTATCGCCAACTACATCTATAAATTTTGCACATCTTGCTAACCACATATTTTGACAATTACTTTTAAGATATAATGGTTGGTTTTGGTTCGTGTTGATGTGAGACCTAATGATTATAAATGTTATAACTTATATGTGACGAAGGTAATCAGTTGACTAATATGTCAAAATTAATCTTTAACTTATATAATAGTATTCGAATGATCACCTTGGGCGATTATATTTTGATTTGAGATCAGAACAGTCGCATTTTAAGGGTAATGAGTTAAAACAAAATTATTTTGTTAAAACAAAGCTTTAAAAAAACTTTTATTTATTGAAGTAAAAGCTTGAGATTTTCTCAAACTTTAGATATAAAGTGTTTTTAAAAGTTTGTAAGTGTAATTTAATAGAAAAAAAAAAAAAAAAAACTTTTTTCTCATTGAAGTTAAAAATTTTATAAAAAAAGAATTCAAATTAAACTTACGTGGAATTTCAAATAAGCTTTAAAAAGTTTCTCATTGAAGATGCTCTTATATGTCATTAATCGAATGGAGTAAACGTATATTTAGGTCTATTTAGACAACTACCAATGAGATTGTCTTCCAACCAATGCAACCACCGGCATGGAGTTGTCATTGGGGGTCTTTCTTGGACCCGTTAGAATAAAGACGGCAAGAGACATAATCTTTGTGGGCTAACCTTTTTTTTTTTTTTTAGGTATATAAATGACGTATTTCTAGTAAACGTGGGGTTCAAAAGTTCGGTTCTTCAGTCCACCATTAACAGTGTTCAGTCTTTCTAAGAAAGTGCTGACGTGACACTGAGTTGAAAGTTCAATTCTTCAGTTATTTGGTCTACCATCGAAAGTGATCTTAGTATTTCTCTTTAATAAATTATTAGTTTTGGGTGAGAGCAAGTAAATATAGCTGACGTGGAATAAATAAATAACTTAAAATTAGCCTTTCGACAAGCAGGTAAGTTTGAAGGAGGGAGATATTCGAACTCCATGGTGTTTATCAATGTGAATAATTAAAAATTTTAATTAACGGAGTGTTAGAGTTAATCCGTAATTATCTTTCACATACTATTATCTGTTTGAATCGACTAACATTGTAAGTTATCAGTATTTTATAAAAACACAATACGAACACAATAATCAACTAATATTATAAGTTATCAGTATTATAAAAATACAATACGAACACAACAATATATATGGTATGTTACTAAACCTAACGATTAATTTCACCTAGAAATATATAAAAAACAAACAAACAAACAACCACCCAAAAATACACAAACAACGTGTCACATAATGAGCCCAGTCCCATGAAATCCAAGAAACTATGGTCCATAAACTAAAGTGGCCCAAAATCTGTCTCTCAGTACTGTCCTATACTCATACATACGAGTACAATAAATATGAATTTTAATCCTCATGATTTATGAACCATTCCATTCCCAAACAACATAAATCTTACATTTTTTTCCTAAGTTCACACAAAAATGAGTTCATCAATATCTTCACCAACTGTATATTCTCGTGTTCCATCAAATTCCCAAATCAATAAAACCTCAAGGTCATCTTCTTGTTCAATAATTTGCCTCAAAACCTCAAAAAATTATGGGAAAAAATCAGTAGGTGTGTTTTTGCAGAAGAAGTTGGTTATTTCAAAACATGGGTTTAGATGTAATTGTAGCAGCACTCCTAGTGACCCTACTCCAGGTATGAAATTATGTGAGGGTTTTGTGTTTTATTTAATTTTGACTAATTGTTATTGACTTTGACCTTAGGGGATGATTATTTGTTGTTGAATTTGAATTTTGGGATAGTTTTGCTTATTAGGGCTGGAATGCAATTTTTAGCGTGTTGGGTAGTAGAAAGATTGGGTTTTTACAAGGTTTTGCTTTTATTCTTTATTTGGTTTTTTGATTTTATTTTATTTTTGCTTTTTAAAGTTATGGTATATTTTGATTCTTTGATCAAGAATTTGGTTATGGACTCCGGAGTGGGATTGTGCCTAGATATACATTTGACTTTTTTGGTCAAACTGGTATTGGATTTATATATTTTATTTATACCTAGTGTATGAAAATCTGTGAACAGAACTGTCAAATGGGGTGTTTGGATGATAATTTTGAAAATGATGATTGAAACTTAGAATGATTAGAATTAGATTATTAGTTGAATAAAATGAGTATTTATCCCAATAGTAAGTTTTCTTAAGAAACTTCATACATGCTTCTCAGGATATGATTATTTTGACCCAAATCTTAAAAAATGAATATCATTATGATCAGTTAAATTGCATTGTTAAACAGCCCCAACGAAAAAATTACTAATTTAAGAATTAAAGAGATACGACTTTTGTTTGGGAATACATTTGGTATCGTCAGTGCTAATGTCAATGTTTCCATTTATTGAATAGTAAATAATGAATACCATTGATTGATTTGAAGAACTTGAATCGAGACTCTTTGGCTGCAAAGGGAAGAGCTTAGTAAAAATTTCCAACTTTCATTGTATGGTTTGCGAGAATCACTATTCAATATATATGCAATGCATGCTTTCCCAAGTGCAAAAAGTGTCATGAGATGAACTATAACAATAGACGTAATTTTTACACTTCAAAATACTAGAAAGAATTTTTAGGTGCGCATGTGCATATTTAGTTTACACTGCAGATGCATTTGTTGTTTTTTTTACTCGAAACCATGTTGCATGAGTATATTATTTTTGATTTATGTAATGAATACTGTTTACCTCAAAATGAACGAAAGTACTGCCTTAGACATGAAGAATCGGAATTTACAGAAAATGAAAGTAAACAAGTTTTGGATGCGTTTTTCTTGGGGAAGGCTTTTGCAGAAGCGCTAAATGAACGTATTGAATCTACCGTTGGGGAGTTCTTGAGTACGGTTGGTCGGTTGCAAGCTGAACAACAAAAGCAAGTCCAAGAGTTTCAGGTACCTGCAATACATAGTATAGGTTCATTTGAAATATATGCTATATCTTCATTACAAATATATAGAATGTATGTTATTTTTTCATTCAAAATTTATATTACATTAGTTAAGAAAAATATTTTACAAACTAATAGCTTCAGCAAAATTAACGAAATCCTCAAATATGATCGTAAGAATAGTAAGCTATGTAGTTGAAAGATGGAAGTAAGTCAGTTGAAAACTTGGAAAGCAATTGGTATTATTAACTTATAAAATTATTTAAACAAAAGGTGGACAAGACAGGAAGGTTGTCATCTTAACTAACATTGTAATAGTTATGTGAGACCTCTTATCCAACATGTACTGTGTAATTGAGTAATATTAAGATGAAAATATTTTGAAAGATGGAAATTTTGGAGCACTTTTATATGAATTTACGTTGTAAATTTGTTTTTTGGACGGATATGCAGGATGAAGTGCTAGAAAGAGCTAAAATGGCCAAAGAGAAAGCGGCACGTGAAGCCTTGGAAGCACAAGGCCTTGTTCCAAAATACGCTGCATCGAATATTTCTTCACCAACTGCTACCGAAACTATAAATGTTTCTGCAGCCATTGATGAACCTACAGTTTCTGCGTCTTCATCTAGCTCAGGTTCTGAAGATCAGAGCACGAATGATGGCAGCACGGACCCACTTTTAGGGATATCGATAGATGATTGAAATAAACTGTGAACCAAATATGTGTTATTGACTGACCGTGGTTTGGTTTTTGGTATTTGGTTACTAGTTTAGGCTTTATGGAAAATTAAGCTATTATATGGATATGGGTTGAGTTTATATACATGTTACTAAAGAGTAATTTAAACTTCTTTAGAGGTGATCTATGAAGGTGCCCATAAATGTAATTATTTTGATTTCATGAATCATATTATTATCTTTATTTCAACTTATCTACTAATGAAGTGGTCGATTCACGATATAGTTTCTCTTTAAGGTTAAATCCATGATGTGTTTTTTTTAAGCTGCTGTTCCGGCTCAACATGACAAAGTACGTTTTTGACTCATTAGTCAACCTGCTGACTTCTGTATGTTGCTAGATAATTGAATCTAAAATCTAAGACCTTATTATAAGTGGTGAGATCAAATTTGGAACGGCTTAGAAACTACGAAGTCTAAATCCATTTTGTACAACTCGATGAAAGGTAACAAATATAATTTATAAACTCGTTCATAACAAATAGATAAATTAAATGGATCGTTCAATTCTCACCAATCCACAAGTATTCGTAAGTTGTACTCCAGAGTTTACAATTCAAGCATATATCCTACAAACTATCAAAATATTGCCTAAATTTTTCCAAAACTACACCACAAATTTCACCGCTGTTTCTTTGTGGATTCACTCTGATCAACCTTTGCTGTCAACTAAACCACCAGCTGATTCACTCAGGTTAGTTTTCATTTTTGTCAACTGAACCATCATCATCTACCTCAACCACATCCATGTCAGTAGATCCTTTCTTCACATAATCCACTTTAAAGTCATAATCACTTGGCTCATCTTCTTCCATTGCAGTAGATTTGTTGGCTTTTTTCCTTCTCTTTTTCTCCCCTTTCTTTTGCTTGGTGTTGAGAACACCTTCTGCATAAAGTTTCTCGTTTTGTTGGCTACTTGAATTCTTTACCTTGGTTTCTGGTGCATCTTTGTCTTCTGCCATAGCTTGATCTCCATCATTCTTCGTGTTGCTTTCTACATGAGTCGTTTCTGGTTGTTTATCATCCTGTAGAAGAAAATTTTCATATAGTTAAGGACAAGATCAATAAGCATTGATGTTCTTAATTCTTACTGCCTAAGGCACAAACTCACGTTAAAAAGTTCAAGGTACTTCTCAGTAATTACAAACAAAAAAATTTGGTCGACGTAAGTTGACAAAATAGATAAAAATACTGTAAGATGAAAGTGAGTTGCAAAAAGCATCCAATATTACTTCATCAGAATAGATTGGTAATCTTTATTTAAAACTTTCATGACATCTGTTAATTTAGATGGATGCATGTATTATGTATAACACTTTAATTTATTGTGGAAAAACAATACAAACCTCAAGCATCGACTCGTCTAAAGTAACAGGTTCACTTGGTGGTATCTCAACGGGATTCAATTCGTTTAAAGATTTGAGGCTGCCAATATACGACGATTCGGTGCCATATACTTCATGCACATTGAACTCTTTTCCTAGTTCTGATACAATTTTTGCCTCCATAACCTCTCCTTCATTCCTAACTGGAGGCATTGTGTAGTATTGAATTTTACCTGCAAAAAAAGTGAAAATAAGCATAAGCTTCAATGTTTTCTATTTCTTGTTCCAGGAAGGATATATGGGTCTTTAACTTTTGCTATTTATGCAAACTAAAGGTGGCAAGATGGGCAGGTACCACAACTTGGTTACAGTCATAACGGGTTCATGGTGGAAGCATGTCATTTTTAGTATGGTTGCAACAAGTTGCGTGGGACGAGGTCGACCCACAGACACTTCTTTGTACAATTTCTAGAGCTACTTGATAGTAACTAATGTTTTGATTAAGATCACAACCACACACAAAATACAGTAATCAACTCAATCTTTGAATATAACAAATTTAAAGGATGTGTGCATGCTGATAGGCGGGTTCGGTAACGGTTCACAACATATTCCGGTTCAAAAGGGTCCTTTTGGTATAGGTCGGACCAGGCCGGGTAAGATTAGGTAGACCTGCAAAGACCTCTTTGCCCATCATTGAAAACTGTAGATGCTTAAAGCATTAATTATATGATTACAAAAGGTCAAAAACCGTATAATTACAGTAACATCTACTCGAATAAAAGGATTTAGCGGTTTAATGCACTAATAAGACTTTCGGAAAGTTTCAACCCGTTTGACCTGTTCCTCTTTGAGCTAACTTTTTAAATGACTCGTACGCAATAAAACAGAACCTAAATCAACCCGTTCAAAAGTAAATGCATATGCGTGCAAATAGATAAAAGTTCCTACTAGTACAAACCTTCATTCCAATCCTGCAATACGACTCTTGCAGCAGCATCATTGTCCAAAGTACCACCCTTTTTGAGCTTACCTCTAACAGTGGCTACCTTAGAAAGAAAGTCATCAACAGAAGCAAAGGTAGGAATCTTGTATAATGTAACCAACATTTCTGGGGGACATAACTTGAGGACTTCCATCACTGTAGTTCACATATAAAAGCATTTAGTGACAATTAAAAGTTAAATCTATAACTTTCAAACTATGCTGTAAGTTGGTAACTTTTTAAGTTTACGTAAACAAAGTTAAAAAAATTTGTAAACTCTAGACTCTTTTTTTGTGTGGACATTTTAGCAAGATTAATGGTTAAATTGAATCAAAGAGCAGGCAAGATGGTTCAAAAAGTTGATCACTTGTCTGAAATCATATGCGAAAAGTAATTAATATCCAGCCAGCTTTAACCATAAATTAAATGTTGAGGTGGCAAAACTGCTGGGCTGGGTAACTGCTCAGATGGGTTCAGTTAAAAACAGAAAATTATGGGTTTAAGGGGTTGGATCAGATTGGGTTAACCTATTAAAAAATAATGTGGAATACACTTGGAAGACTTTCAACCTGTTCAGACACATTTCAACTCATTTCCTTAATAACTAGTTTAAACTATTTAACCAGTTTGAGGCAATAGAAAAGATATATATTTATAGATCCCAATCCAACCGACTATCATATAGATGGGTTCAAAGTGTGACTCTGACAGAAACCCATATTACAGACCTTTCATAGATAATAAGTTCGATTACCTGAAGAAACAGGATCCTCTAGCTTCTCAATTTTTACGCAATTTCTAAGAGCTACAGTAGCATCTTTCTCCCCAGATGTAAGCATCACAACACCAGGGCAGTCCAATAATTTAACATCCTTGTCCAACTGAACTTCTTGCATGGTTCTTGTGAGACCAGGTGTAGCTCCGGCATTGACAGCATGGCATCTCTTCAAACTATTGATTAAACTACTCTTGCCAACATTAGGCAGACCAACTACACCCACAGTTATCAATTTTTTAACCTGCAATAAAAAGCATGCTATCAATATAAAATTCAGGAGCTAACCATAAGCTGGCAATGTGAACTCAGTATATGAGAACAAGTTCACTTATGTTGAATTTGATTATCAATGGATCCAACGGGTAAAATAAACTTAAATAACAACAAAAAAGGGCAAAATAGGTCGAACAGGTTGAATGGTTTAGAAGCCTTAAGGTGTATATAAATCGTTACACCTTCCTAATCATTTTATTGCATTCATTAAATATAGAACTATTAAAAAAGTTGGACAAACCCGACCATTTTCTCACCTCTAGTTGACACCACCTAACCAACCGCATGAGGAGTTTTTATGGGCTCTGTAACTCTATTGACGGGATAGACAAGGGAAAATAGTCCAAATAGGTATAATAGGTTACACCAAACTGAAACACTTTGTCCAAAAATTTTAAAATTTTTGCAAAAATAATTGGTGTATTGATTGTTAAATCTAGTTACACAAATAATACTGTTCCGATGTTAATCTAACTTTTATAATGGAACAATTAAAAGACTACTCATTAGAAATAAACTATGAAGGAGTTTCCATACGTCCAGCCTATGTTACCTGTTTCCTTTAAGCTAACTCTATATTTTTTTTATTTCACGCTGGAGAGATCAAACATAGCCAAAATAACCCATTCACAAGTAAATGTGTCAAAGATGTCAAAAAACGAAGAAAAAAAAAACATTGAAACTTCGCTAAAGACTTACCTTGTGACTTCTAGAGTAATTCTTGAGTAGCTTTAGAAGAGTTTCTGCTCCCAGACAGTCACTTGTTTGCAAGAGATTACTGGTCTTTTTTGCGGCCTTTAAGGATTTCCATCCCAGATTAGTTTTCTGCTTTTGAGTGCTACATTTAAAAGCAACTGCTGGTAACTCCTCTCTAAGATACTTGAGCCACTTTTCAGTAGCTTCACGAGGAACAAGATCTAATATCCAAATTTCAACAAACGTAAACGACATAAACAGTCAGATTATGACAAGCATACACAGGAATTTGGATGTGCATCTTGGAAGTGCTTATGTGATTTTGAATGATTACAGTCAGCTAGTATTATAGTAAGTTGTAATACAACAGACTGTAGCAGAAAGTGGTTGGATGTGCATTTGCTGTTTGAAGTTGTAATAATCAGATAATCAGTTCTTTGAGTGACTAACAAATTCTTTCTGGAAAATAATACATTTTGTAAGACGGGAGTATGAGGCTCTCAAAACCAGGTTGTAAACGGGCAATTGGGTAACTTATTTTTACCCACTGATGATCAGGTTTGTTACAGCTATTAGAAACTGATATTAATTAGACTTTTGACCCTTAAAACAAGCAGATAACTAAGAAAAGTTTATTTATATATCAAAGGGCAAAAGGCAGAGAAAACATGAATATTACCTATTTTATTGAGGAGCAACACAAGATGTTTTTCAGGACCAGCTTTCAGTACCATCTTTTCCATATCAGTACAGCGGGTACCAATGGGATCCCGAGCATCAAGCACTTCTAGAATGACATCTGATGCTTCAATAACTTTGGCCAATTCCTTGTAAAACAACCTCTCTGAAATGTTCAAAAAATCCAAAAACTTCTATCATCGCAACGACAACCAGATACGCATTCAAGTAAGAGAAGATGGAAAACTTGAAAAGAAAACCATATGTGGTCACATACCTGGGGTTTTACTTGAGTTATCACTGACTTTTTTCTGACCAAATTCTTGTTCTTTTGCAGAAACCTGTTCGGCCAGATTTGTGATATCGTCACCATCATCCTCCAATAGACCTAACTTCCTCTTTTTAGCCTGAAGTAACATATTGCATCATTTCAAGCTAAAGCATTGTAGCAGAAAACGTTATAAATTGACAAATTTCTCAAACAAACTTGGTGGGCCAAATAACAAGATAGCACCCATTTTAAAATTATTGAGAGTGAGTCCCTTTGCCCCTAGCAACACAGATTTCTTAACCAATTAAATCATATTCAAGATTTAAACTTGATATTCCTAGGTTGCCACTTACCATGACATTTTTAAAGACTGTAATTACTATCGATTTCTTCAGAGTGTATAACCACATGTATAAGGCGCTATGGTTTAACTTCTTTTTCAAATTTAAGCATTAGAATTTGCTAGGATTTAACATGCCAAATTAACCTATATAAATTTGGGACTATAATCAACATATTTCATTCAACTAAACATATTAAAACCATAAAATATAAATCTACCAAAATAAAACAAATTACCCTCTCTTTACGCGCAGCTTTTTTCTGCTCGATTTCCTCAAGCGCCTTAGTACGGCGAGCTTCAAGTGCCTTAAGCTCTTGTTCCTTAAAAGGCCAATCATTAGGAATACCTGGATCCTTCTCAACTTTAGTTCTTTTATTCAAACCGAGTTTTTTCGCTTCTTTCGCCTTCTTCTTATGATGCTCCTTCACCTTCTTAATTACTTTATGCTTCTGTTTTAATGTTACTCTCTTACTTTTACTCTCTGCACATTTAATTAATAATTAACAGTCATATATGAATCATCATTGCAATTCAACAATAAGATATCACACAGACACACAGACATGTATATACAAATATACGAACACGAACGTATACGAACTTGTTTACTGCTTGGACAAATATGAACAGTTAATTAATAGAATGAAATGCATCAATTTAATTTTAGCATGGAGATAATAAAGATATATGTATACGTATAGATATATATGTGTATATAAATTTGCTTACTTTTACTTCTTTTAGGCATGTCTGGATGGTGTATGTGAGGTTGACTCGAAGTTGCTGAAGGAAGAAAGGGGTTATGACAGGAGAATTAGGGTTTTAGAAGAAAAAGGAGGCGCGGAATATACAGTAATTACCAAACTTAAATATTACGGAGTATATGTAGGGTGTTTGGGTTAGTTTTCAAAGCGATCTTTTAAACTTTTAAACTTTTTTTTTTTTTGTAAAAAGCCAAAATTTATTTGTGAAACACTTTTTATGTTAATAGTCTATTTATTACGATTACAATTACAACTAAAAAGTTACAATTACATTACTGGGTTTTGTTTTCTTTAGGTTGTTGACCTCTCAAAATAACTCTTTTAATAACTGATGATCGATTGACTATGTTTTTTTTATAATGCGAATATAAATCTAAAAATTATTTAATCCGTAGACTTTCACTTTTTCTCCTCATAATTTAACCATTTAATTTAGTGTCACTACTTAATTTATACTCCCTCAATCCCAAATTAATAGTCCACAAACAAAAAATATGCAATTTAAGAAAACATAATCATTATAATCTATTTTTTAGTAATACTAGATCATAAACCCGCGATAACGCGGGTCGAATTTAATTTTTATTTTGTCGATTTTTTTATATAGTCTATAGACCCGCGATAACGTGGGACGAATTTAATTTTTATAAATGAATAAAATATTTGGTCAATTTTTTCATACAATTCGTAGACCTGCAATAACGCCAGACGAATTTAATTTTTGTAAATGAATAAAAATATTGTGACCGATCTATTTATTTATAGACCCGTAATGATGCGGGTCGAATTTAATTTTTTATTTGGTCAATTTTTTATATAGTTTAGATCCGCTATAATGCGGGACAAATGATTTTTTATATAGTTTATAGACTCTTTAATTTTTATAAATAAATAAAATATTTGACCTATTTTTTAATTTAAATAAGTACATCAAATATTTAAGGGGTCAAAAGTGTATAAAAATGAAAGAAATTAAGATCGTTAGATCGAAAAAGGTGGAAAACAATGAAGGGCTAAGATTCCTCCATTGTATCCTCTTCTTTTATTATTAATAAAACTGAAGCTAACTATACCCTATTTGTGCTTATGTGGCACAAATAAGGTGTTGCCACTTATTCAATTTTCTGAGTTGTCATCTTGACAATTTTTCTCAGAATCTTGTCAGCCACCTCTCCATTGTCTCCAAACACACACCCTAATTTGATTTCAATCTATTGCCTTCAAATTAAAACTAACGGCTGTATAATAATTACCCCAAACACACTCCCCTAATTGCTTACAACTTCCCATTCAAATTCATATATGCTCCAAAATTAGGGCACCAAATATTCAACGCTAGCAAATTGATTGATTTATATCCCCAATTGATTCACTTCCTATGAATACTGCTATGTATATGATTCTATATAATTCACGTATGACGATCAATTGTACCCGCAAATCAAATCTTTCACCCCTCACAAGTCATCATTTTTTACTGTAAGTTCATCTTGATATTGCATATGTGTTTGAATCTGTGTTTCGGGTTATTGTAAGTCCAAGTCATCACAAGTCATAAAATCGCTATTTGGTTGCATCTGTGTTTGAATCCCTCAGTTACAACAATCACTTAAGTCCAGGTTTTGATTTGGGTTCGGCTGACTTGACACATACTTCTCAATCACTTACATTAATTTATTGCGGTTTTTCTTTCTCGGTTGACTTGACACGAATATTTAATTTCGGTAATTTATATTGTCTATAAATTTGATATACATAATCTGATTGTTTTTCGTGATCATTGCATTCTTTGAATATTTAATTTCGCTAAATATTGCATCTGTGTTTGAAGCTGAGAGCTAGGTTTCATTGGATGTAGCGTAAATTTGTAATTTTTCACTTTTTACAGTAGTAAAGCATTATTTGTTTTCTTCTTGTTATTGTGAACTAGGTTGATTAGGTGATGTTATGATGCTATAGATTATGATTTAGATATTTTGTGTGATGAAAATTTAGATTTTTACCCTTGGAAGAGTATATAATTCCTGTGTTTTGTGTTATTGCTAGAGATATGACAGAATTAGAATTATGCTCTTCCCTTAGTTGTTTGGACTTCACTTATGTGGATTTATTACTTGCGGTATTAACTTTGAGTTTTAGATGATTTCTTGATGCTCTTCTGTTAAAATGGAGCACTATATTATATTAACTTAATGGCTAACTGATGCTAACTTTTGCATGATTATTCTTTACTTTCTCAGCCAAGAGCACATTGGATTCTTGATATTGCACCCCTCACAAGTCATCATCTTTAATTGTAAGTCCATCTTGATATTGCATATGTGTTTGAATATGTGTTTCGGGTTACTGTAAGTCCAAGTCATCACAAGTCATAAAATCGCTATTTGGTTGCATTTGTGTTTGAATCCCTCAGTTACAACAATCATTTAAGTGGGTTTTGATTTGGGTTCGACTGACTTGACACATACTTCTCAATCACTTACATTAATTTATTGCGGTTTTTCTCTCACGGTTGACTTGACATGAATATTTAATTTCGGTAATTTATATCGTCTATGAATTTGATATACACAATCTGATTGTTTTTCGTGATCATTGAATATTTAATTTCATTGAATATTGCATATGTGTTTGAAGCTGAGAGCTAGGTTTCATTGGATGTAGCGTAAATTTGTAACTTTTCACTTTTTATAGTAGTAAAGCATTGTTTGTTTTCTTCCTGTTAATAATTATTCTTTTAAAGGTCAATTTTATTTTGTAGTTTATTTATATTTGAAAACTATTTTATAGGCCACTAAAATATGTCATTTTATTTTATAGGCATCCATATTTGAAAACATTTTTGTAGGCCACCCATATTTGAAAATGATTTTATAGGCCACCAAGATTTGTATATTGTTTCATTTATACCAAATTCAAATAAAAACTCATCGGAAGAGTGTAAAATGACAAAATACCCATGTATTTGAATAAAATTAAAATAATATAAATAATGTTAATCAACAAATATAAGGGTATTTATGTCCCTTTCACACTTTTTGATGAGTTTTTAGTCGAATATGGTATACATTAAACAATATACAAATTTGGGTGGCCTACAAAATCGATTTCAAATATGGTGGCCTACAAAAACAAAATGATATATTTAGTTAGCCTCCAAATAAATTAATTACATTTTTAAAATTTTAAAATTGTATTTATGACACCCGCAGATTTATTGAACTAAAACCACAATCTTATTTATTTATCAAAGTTTTACATCACAAGCGGAAGCGGAAATATATTACAAGCTATACAAAGAGAAGATTATAAATAAACTTAAACTTCTTCGGGTATCATCTGGTCCTACGATTCCCATCTTGAAGAGCCTATTTGATGTTTCCTGAGATATACACGTACATGCATAAGCCTAAAGGCTTAGTGATTTCGTGTGTTTGTGTACAAAATATCACACACAATATGTAGTGATGACGCAAAATGTAAAATATACAAAGTATGATGAGATCTCTGTGTCCGTCAAGGTTAACCAAATCTCAAGTCGTCTCAGACATCGATTTAGCATAAGGCCTATCTGTGTCACTACTATCTATACCAGCACTACACAGAGTGACAGGTATCTGCTAGTATCGACTTAGTACAAACAAGTGGCCGCTTGTGTACTAATCGTTCCAATATATATATGGGCCAACGACCATTACGTTTCAGCTCCTGGTTACCCGATGACTAACGTGACGTAATATATTTAAAAGTCAACGTGCGTGATATTAAATGCAATTAAACAGATAAACAAGTAATCAGTTAATCACGTGGTATCGCATATATCTCAGTTTTTAAAAATAACAAGAAACTCACCTCGTTAGTTTAGGTTTTACTTGTAGTTTCAACCTATTAATTTTATAAGTATACACAATTAAATTACTTATGCCAATATATTATAAATAGATTATAAGATTTTTTGTATTTAAAATAGACATAATTTATTATTAAATTAATTAAATAGTAAATAAAGAATTTAAGAATTAAGAAGGAAACTTACCTTGAATTGTTCTAGCATCTACGTATGAATGGAAATGTTGGTGTAGTTTTACATTGAGTGAAAGCTTCTATTTATAGTAAGTATACAACCTACTTATTCATAAGTCTATTACTAGAGTTATAATACTTGTCAAAATTCCTTAACAACCAAGCATTTCACCTCTTGCTATTTATGTTAGTCATTAACTAACAAAATTACACCTATTTCTTATAATGTCTAAATTCTAATTTAATTATAAGATATACTAATTTCATATTTTTATTTTATTTTTATTATTATTATTATTATTTAAATGCTATTATTAAGATTAGTTCTTAGATTTCTTAAACATGACATTATTTGTTAAGTTAGAAATGCTTTATATGTATTTGTGTAAACTTATCAAGTAATTGTTATTTAAATTGATTAATAAAGTTTGTAAAAAAAAAAATTAATAAATAAACAATTAAATAATTTACAATTTATTAGCATTTTTATAAGGATGTTACATTATTAATAATAATTACGGAACGCATATACATATCAAATAACAATAAACTTTATGAACTTGATTAATACATAAACTTTAATAACTGTATACGTATTACCCAATAAATAAACAATATCACACTACCGTGCATCGCACGAGTTTAACACTAGTTTAATTATATAGATAGATTGATAGATGATAGTTTTACCCATACTTTTGGCACATTTTTGTAACATCCCAAAAATGTTAAAGTTTTGATTTTCTGCGACACAAGGGTAGTGTCGCAGAGGGTGTTGGTGCGACACAATGACTGTGTCGCAGGACTGTGTCGCAAAATGGATCTGATCGAAATAAATCAAGGAGCTTAAGTGTAATTTGAAGTATATATATATATATATATTAACACCGCCCAAACGTTTCGAGATCATTTCCACAACTTCTGAAATCGGTTTAAGAGTGAGAAACGAACTAAAGAGAGAGAAAGTGATTAAAAGTTGAGTTTGGAATCAAATTTGGGCAATTGGACCGTGAATTCGAGGTAAGACTTCGATTATTATGCGTTATAAGTATTATTAAGTGTTTTGAATGGATTAGAATGGATTAATTTGAGTATAACATGCCTGAAATTGAGAATTTCGAATCTGGGTTATGATATGTTCTTCATTGCGACACAAAGGTTGTGTCGCAGGTTGTGTCGCATGAATGTTCCGCGACACAGATGGTTATGTCGCTAAAGACGACAATATTGAATATTGCGACATAAAATGGTGTCGCAGGATTCTGTTCTGCGACACAGGGGTAGTGTCGCATGAGCTTATGGTGCGACACAATGTTGTGTCGCTAAGTTTATAAAAGAGTTAATTATGTCTGTTTGTGTACAGACCAGTGTTTCTGTTGTGCGAGGTTGGAAGCTTGCTAAATTTCACGATTATCCAGGTAAGTAATAGAAGGATATTAATCGATTAAATGAGAATATCCAGATCAGCAGGAGTACTTGAGTGTACTGTATTTATTCAGGAGAAGTACTTGAGTGTACTGTATTTATTCAGTAGAAGTACTTGAGTGTACTGCCTTGATTCAGCAGGAGTACTTGTGTGTATTATATTAATTCAGTAACAGCCGTGTTATGAATGTGAGCCCTCTTTATGCTGAGTGGTCATAAATGGCAGTCCTCTTTATGCTGAGTGGTCATAAATGGCATAATAGTGTGAAAGTGAGCCCTCTTTATGCTGAGTGGTCATAAATGACAGCCCTCTTTATGCTGAGTGATCATAAATGTCATAATAGTGTGAAAGTGAGCCCTCTTTATGCTGAGTGATCATAAATGGCATAATAATGTGAATGTGAGTCCTCCTTATGCTGAGTGGTCATAAGAGACATAATAAAGTGATTGTTAGCCATATTTACGCTGAGTGGTAGTAAATTGCTTAACAGTGTTATTACTGGCCATTCTTATGTTGAGTAATCATAAATGGCCCAGTGTTATGATTGTGAGTTTTAACTGAGTAAAGTGATAAACGTGGTTACAGTGTTTATAAGATTTATATCTTATATTGATGTTATGATTCTGTTACTTACTAAGCCGATGTGCTTACCCATTTCTATTATTGCTGATAATACAGGTGGGTCGAGTAAGGGAAAGGAGGGTCTTGGGAAGGAGCCGTAGCGCGAATAGTGGTGTGCTTGCTATTGTTGGTAGTAAGTGTTTGATCACTCCCGTTAAATCGTGCTCGGATATTGTGGGAGTCTTTTGAGAAAGAGAACTTACGTTGTAAAATTTGTAAACAATGTAATGTTTATGTGTATATATGAAAAGTGTTGATTTATTATTATATAAAGTGTTGTAAAAAAAAAAAAAACTGGGTGTTACAATTTTTTTATGACATACACATATATTAGAGGTAATAAAGTAAATTTAATTAATTATACACATCCCTTTATGGAAGTAGACAATTAAATTGAGACAAACAAAAAAGGAAATGTAGACTATAACTTTAAGACGAAGAGAGTATCAAATAATAATATATTTTCATTATAAAATAACTTTTCATAAAATTATAATTATTAGACATGATAACATTAATATAAAAATTTATTTTATCATCTATTAAAAATAACTTTAAAAATCACGACTGAAGATCGACTACCAACTCATAAGTTCAAAGTCATTTATCTTATCACAAATAAAGAAATGAGAACCTCAAATTGAAAAAATATATATGTAAAAAGTAAAATAAGAAATATACCTAAAATAAAAGCTGATGTAAAATTTAGTATATTTTTTTATGGTGTTCAATCGCGACTTTGTGGAGGCAAGTCTAACCCCGTTTGTTAGAAAAAAAAAAAACACATTTACCATATTTCAAAGATGTAGCGGGATATTTATCGCTTTAAACTTAAACCAGTTTCTCAATTATTATATGTTAAAAGTTGAAATTAATCAACTGTCTTGAATAAATTTTCGTAGTTTTTGTTTTATGTAAATAAGTAATATGATTCTAAAGTGTGCTCGGACCAATAACCAATTCAATATGCTAGTAACATAAAAAACAAAGCACCATTACACTCAAAGACCATCATACAAAGTTACCGTTATAAATTATCCTTGGTTAATCAATTTCATATACATTTTACCTCTTATAGGTCACGTCATGGTGGCTAGTGTATGCAACAAGGTGGGAGCAAAAAATATAGAAATTATTGGTTGGAAAGTAGGAAACCACTCATTATATAATTTATAATAATTTATCTTTAGGAAGTTCTTTTTAGGTACGGATATTGTACGGTTTAAAACAATTTAAATTGAAAAATTAAATCGAAACAAACTTTTTTTTAATCGAATCAATTTCAAATTCAATTTTTGAAATGGTTTTAACAAAAATCGAATTTATTAAACAATTTAGGGTTTGATTTACAGTATTAAGAAAATTTTGTTCGGTTTAACCGAACACTGAATTCAAATATTAAATATTTTTTATTTTTAATATATACATATATTAATAATAAATTTTATATTTAATATTATACATAAAAAAGTCTATATACTTTAAAAGTCCATATACCTTACAAAATTTTAAGCGACCTTTCTAACATTTTAACCCTAACTTTGCAAGTTTGAATGGATTTTTTGGACAAAATTTTGCAATTCAATTTTTGGTTTCAAATCGGAATCGAAGCTCATTGAAATTCGATTTTCAGTTTGGTTAATACACTTGAATTTGATTTTCGGTTCGGTTTACAGTTTGGTTCCCAAAAAATTCCAAACTGGAGAAATCAAACATTCACATTGTAAACTGTGCTGATCAACACCCCTAACTCTGAAATCAATCATCTCTCCAAAAGGTTGACAAACTCAAATTATTGGTAAAAGATTTTATTTGTTTTCCATTACATTTGGATGTATAAAATAATAAGACTGTGAGACTTATGTTATTACATAGCCTTAAAATTAGACCATGTATGTTTCTTATGCACTGTAATGTCATATTTCAGAGCGGCCTCTGAATTTTTTAGGATCTAGGGAGAAAAACATTGATTGCCTAATATGACCCTATAATAAAAGTTAAATTATATAGTACATTGTTAGTAGTACGTAAATAAACTAATAGTTTTTTTTATTGCACAATCAGTTTTGACATAATAAAATATATTTTTCTTTATTTCTTAAAACAGTCAAATTATTTATCAAATTATACTATATGCACATTTTTTAGGCCTTTTAAATCGGAGACTTGAACGACTACCTCGTCCACCATTAAAGACGGTCCAATATTTATAATCGAAAAAGTTGGAAATAGCTAGTTTTTTTTTATATAAAAAAGAGTATCTTTCTTCATCTTCTTATTCTTTTCAAGATTTATGTTTGAAAAACGAATGGTTGGAGCTAGAGGTGCAAAAAAATCGGTTTTTTTTCGGTTTTCGGTTTTTTAAAAATCGGTTTTAAAAAAACCGGTTTTTTATCGGTTTCGGTTTTTTCGGTTTTCGGTTTTTCGGAATCGGTTTTTTTCGGTTTTAAATATTCGGAATCGGTTTTTTTCGGTTTTGAACCGGTTTTAATCGGTTATTTTTTTTCGGTTTTTTTTTCCGGATTCGAAATTGTATAACAAAATTTAAATAATACAAATGAAAATAAAAAATACAAACATAACTTTTATTTATATAATGCAATTACAACTAAAAATATAAAATACAAACATAACTTTTATTTATATAATGCAATTACAAATACGAATACATTTCGAGCTTCGGCATGGCCATCACCCGGAAATGTAATCGTGTAGTAAAGTATATCGAGCTTCGGCATAGCCATCACCCGCATACACTTAACCATGAATGTCGTCCCAAACTTCATCTTCATCCACGGATTCAACTTCAAGTTCTTCAAATTCACCTTCATCTAATTCGGTCGTTGGAGGTGATATTCCTAATGCGACTTCTTCATCTTGGATAATCTCTTCAACGTTACCTAATAGTGGGCCTTCCAACGTTGTTACATTTTGTATCCTATCTACCCCGTCCAAGTAATCTTTCAAACATATGCATACTTCCACGGATTCAGCGGTTAGTCTTGACCTTCTTTCCGATATGATTCTACCGCTAGTAGAAAATGCTGATTCGGAAGCTACCGTCGAGGCTTGGACGGCTAGTAAATCCCGAGCCATAGCAGATAAAATTGGAAATTGTACTTCTCTTTCTTTCCACCAACTCAAAATGTCAAAATTACAAAAATCCTCAGGCCGGATACTGGTTAAAAAGTTTGTAGACTTATAGTTTCCCAACTCGCTTGTTGGAGCCGATGTTCGTTGACGCTTTGTAGCGTCTTCAACTAAAGTATTATAAAGGTTTATGCTTATGTCACTCGATGATGCTCTAGATGTCCCCGCCCGCATGGATTCAACGATTGGGTTATGTTGGTAACCAACTTTTGTTGCATAAATCTCAAATAATTGTGCAAAACCATCTTCAAAACGTTTAATTTCATTTGTAATATAGTTTGGGTTGTCGGTTAAGTTTAAGTCTAAATTTTCCATAATTGTTTTAAGTATAGCTTGTACGCCGCCAACATTTATAGTTGGATTTAGTGCGGCGGCACAAGTAAAAACCAAAGGCATGCTACCAAAATATTTTATAAATTTCTTTTTTATAACTCTAACCATTTTTCTAAACATTGGAAATAACGAGGTTTCAAATTCTTTTAATTTTTCGGTCATTATAAAAATTTGGTTTATCACTAAGGAGCTAGTTGGGTAATATACACCCGATAATATAGTAGTAGCATCTTTAAAAACTACTAAAAACGAAGTTAGATCATTTAGTCGATCCCATTCATAATCCGTAATAGCTACGGACTTTTTTCTTGCAACTAATATGTTATTAAAAGCATTTAAAGTATCACGTTGTCGTAAAATATTTTCAAACATAGTGTGAGTAGAATTCCACCTAGTATTATTATCGTAGCATGGTCCTAGGGGAGTTTCACCACATTGTACACGAAAACGTCTATAATTAGCTTGACGTTCGTTACTAGAACTATATATAGTTATTAATAAACTCTTAAATTTTTGACGTAAATCATCACATATGTTTAATGCCGCTTGCACGGACAAATTTATAATATGAGCAACACAACGAGAATGAAAAAAAGCGCCATTTAAAATTGGTTTTAGACGTAATTTTAGTAAATCCATAGCTCTTGTATTATTTGACGCATTATCTAGTGAAATTGTAAAAACTTTATCGTCTAAATTATATTCAATTAAAGTGTCATTTGAAATTTTTCGCAAGTTACATCCCGTATGCGGATAACCAAACAATTTAAAAGCAATTGTACGTTTCATCAACAACCAAGACTCGGGATGAAACCAATGGGCCGTAACGGCTAAATAAGAATTTGCTGTACCATGTGGTGCGGTCCAAACATCACAAGTAATAGAAACACTATGTTTATAGTTTAGAAAACCATCAATTATATCATTTTTAGCATTTTTCCATAATTTAAACGCATCGCTTCTAAGGGTAGTACGACTTACTTGTTGGTATCGCGGTTGTAGTCTCTTTTTGATGATACTCGTAAGCCGTTGGTTGTCGAAGTGGTTGAATGGAAGCGCCTCTTGGATGACAAACTTTGTAAAATCTTCTCGAAGCGCATCATTATCGTATATAAATACCCCACCATCCAAACCAAGTGTCGATTGTGACACATCTTGACTAGCCACCCTACAAGAACTGTTTTTGTGACTTCTTAATGTTGAGTTTGATGTGGGGTTATAAAACTTCCCACATCTCCTACAACGGGCCTTTTCCACCCCATCATTCATAACGCACAACTCGTAATTCGACCAAATTTCCGGATTCCGACTCGTTGATTTAATTTGCACAACATCAACATTTGTGTACACTTTGTTTCGTACATTGCTACCAACGGAAGCGGAACCGGAACCGGAAGCTTGTGATTGTATGTTTTCCATTTTTCTCAAACAAAAAGTATCTAAATATTGAGATTTAGAGTGTTTTTGAGAGAATAAGAGAATAATATTGAGATTTAGAGTGTTTTTGAGATAAGAAGAGAAGAAATGTTGGTGTGCTTTGAACCTAAACCAACTAGCTCTATTTATAGAGTTTTGGAGGTGCCAAAAAGACAAAAAAAATTCAAAAATACGCTCCCCCGCTCCTCAAACGGCTACTTTCGGATTTTTTGAAAAAAACCGGTTAAAACCGGTTTTTTCAAAAAATCGGTTAAAACCGGTTAAAAAACCGGAAAAAAACCGGTTTATCCGGTAACATAAAACCGGTCAAAACCGGTTCGGTTTTAAAATAACCGGTCCGGTTATTTAATAACCGGTTTTCCTATAACCGGTTCCGGTTTAACCGGTCGGTTTTTTAAAAACCGGTTTTTATTTTGCATCTGTAGTTGGAGCTGAAAAAAACGGGGTAAACCGGCCCATCAGGCGTAAAAAGCTTAATTCTTGCCCAAGCCCAGGATAGACCAGCCCAGGCTTTATAAAACACTGGGCCGGATCAGGTCCAAAATACTAGGCGGGTAAAGCCTTGCTGATTCATAAACTAGAGGGAACTTCTATGTTCCGGAAGAGAATAATGAAATCACAAATTCAATCGAGAAACAAGGTAATTTCATCTTCTTCAAGTATTATGCAATTTCTGAAAACGAATATATATATATATATATATGTATTTATAGATGATTGTTGAAGGTTTTGTGGTACGTGGTATGCTAATCAGGGCTGATTCGCAGAAAATGTATGATTCTTAGCATTCACTAATGAGGCTCGAAATTTCCGAGTTATGTGCGAGATTTTTCGTACATGCGAGATTCTTGAGTTTTATGCGAGGTTTTTGAGTTGTGTGCAAGATTTCTGAGTTTTGTGCTTCGTTTTGGTGTTTAGAGTTTAAGGGGGTGTTTGAATGTGCGTTTTGATAGTGATGATGTGATAGGGAGTAATCAGAATTAGATAGAAAATAGTATTTGCATGTGTTTCAACTAATTGAAGCTGTAATAACAATTTTTAATGGTTTTGAGTGTTTAGGAAATTCTGATTAGTTAAGAAATTAATAGATAAAATAAGAAAATAAATTGGCTCTGTATTAAGATAAATAATGGTGAATAAGCTATTTAACCTTTTCATTTCATGGTAAAGACTAAATATCTGACCCCTAATTAATCAGATAATCATAAGCTCAATGGATTTACCTAAATACTAGAAAGTTACGATTTGTGATTTGTAAACATGCAACTAGATACAGTGAGGTACTAACACAGCTACATGCTTTGGCTGATAATGATGATTCCTATCAGTTTAAATCCATAGCTAAATGTATGCCTTAGTGACTACATCACCAGTATTTGGATGCTTAGTTGCAAGTATTTCTTATGATAAATAATGAGGAAGTTATACTTCAATGTTACAAAAAAGTTTGAGAAGTTTATATAGTCGTATGAAACGCTTGTTTTCTTTTATAAACTTGTGTTACTCACTAAGTTATAATTAGCTATTGTGTGTGTGTGTGTTATGTGTTTCCCTAGATATGCAACCTAGACAGATCAAGGGGAAAGGGACTTCACAGTTTCAGTAAGTTCAAGATTTTTCATTTTTGTTTCATGTCAAAGCTTATATGGAAATGTTGAATTTAAATTCACAATTTTATGAAGCATTTTATATATGAGAGTTTCGTAAAGTGTATTACAAATGGCTAA
Source organism: Logfia minima (assembly GCA_963921325.1). Classification (NCBI taxonomy): domain Eukaryota; kingdom Viridiplantae; phylum Streptophyta; class Magnoliopsida; order Asterales; family Asteraceae; genus Logfia; species Logfia minima. Next base: position 6,766,783 of record OY992775.1, on the reverse strand, counting down.
TTTGTACTTTTAGAAATAATGATACTCCGTATCTTTTAAAGGATATGTATTTTTGAAAGTTTCTTACTGTTTTAGAATTTTGGTACACAATTCTGGGTGTAACAGGTCAGAAAGGTCCAGGTTGGGTTGATCAGAAATTTGTTAAAACTCTATTAACGGTTAATGCGCTAGTTATGTACCCGTTTCGTCATCTGTATCCACAAGAGTAATGCTGTTTACTTTTAGAAAATTGGAACATATGTTAATCTCAGTTTCTTCTGTATTGCAGGAGGTACTACTGCAGTCTATACCGTGAATCAGCTGATATTATAATGCCATTTTAAGACCTTTTTATACATAAGCAAAATAGGCAGTGGTAAAATCAGACTAATATAAGTAACAATATTACAAAATAAAGCTGATTTTGTATTTCTTGCGTAGTTGCATTACTTTAACTAAAATATCGTTCGGGTTCTATCAATCATATGACCTAGCAGGCTTAATATTTTCCTAATAAGATAAAATAAGTGCATGCCATGAACAAGTTTTTGTTTGACTAATCACATGGAGTATTGTTTAAGTAAAAGATTATTCATATTCTTTAACCAAATACAAAATTCTACATAAAAACAAGTATAGTAGCCCCTCCTTTTGACCCAAAAGCAACTTTGGCTGGAATGAAGGGATAATATTGTATAAGATTATGGGTATTATGTTATTAATGTTTCATCACTGACGTTATTAATTGTATAATCCAAGCTTTAATTATATGCAGCCAAGATGATCGTCAAGTTCTGAGTTTTTTGGATGTCTGTGTTTATACATACACATATAATCAAAGACGTCAATACTGATGCCAATATACTATTAGGTGCCTAACATGATGAATTAGAGGTAGCAAGATGGACGGGTTACTCAGGTTGGGTAATGGGTATTAGGTAAAAACATGGCGGGTTGGGTTGACCCATTTGTTTTTTTTTTTAATAATCTCTATATATAATCAATGTGTTAATTATAATTATAGAAAAAAAATTAAATGCTTTAGTAATCTGATTACTTAAATAAAACAATCTACAATGTTGTGTGCATTAAAAACCGAATTTGGGTGACCCATTTGACCACTTCTCCTTCTAGTTATATTTTCTTGATTTGACCCGCTTAGGATAAAAATAACCCAATTTGACCCATTCATACTAAACAGGTTGACATTTCCACCTCTTTGACGAATCATATCTATAATTTTTATTTTAAATATTTCTTGGCATACCATGTTTAATATACTAATCTTTAATCAAATAGCCCCTAGGTGGGCTGTTAAATAGTAACATATAACAGTTAGTGTATAGTAATTTGATTTGTTGATTAGGTAAATGTTTGTCGGTTTAACCTTATATGAAATTAATGATGTCTTATAGCTCTTAATTTGTTGTTTATCGTTTGAATTTCTAAGTAGTGGGAACATGAACAGGGGTGTGAGAATGATAGGTGGATTCTACTTTTAATAGAATTTTTAAAGGCAAATTAAAGATACATTTTAGAAGATCATCTTGTGCCCTACCATCTTTTTTACAAGACAAACTTTTTTATTGAACAAGACTTGTTACCATTACATTAATCAAATTTCAGTGATTTATCTTTTTATAAAGCATGGTTTCCCACTTGAGTCATTACTTATTGCTTCTTTTATCAATAAAGTGTGCAAAATTTATTAGAAAGATTCAGGTGACCAACTTAGGTTTAAAAGCTAATGAACAATGATCATGGGAATTAATTCCATTTTTGCATATATAACTTGCAAGTCACGTGAAGGTAGTTGATCCCCCTTCCCCTTCTCTTTAGCATTGGTGAAGTTAAGATTTAAAGTTCATGGGGGGCTCAGTTTATTGTGGAACAAGAACATTAACAGTTATACGAACTTGTATAATAATATAGTCTCATACTATTGACAGACAAAATGAACAATAAAAATTCTATTTGATAATTGACATTACAATTTTTTGATCGGTCGTTGAGTTTTATGCACGTAAAAGCAATTACGAATAAGCGGATTCTGTTCAATAAGTCATTTACGTCTAGATTTAGGCATACAATATATGACTATCTAACATTTTTCAATAGTAAGTGATTGAGTTGTTGAGGGGGACTGACCACCATTCAGTCCTTGTCTCTGCCACTGCTCTTCAGATGTATAGTTGCTTGTCTTCTGTATAGTTTAGGCAGAGATAAAAGGAGTGGTAAACATGATGTGAGACGCCGTCCTGTCTTTGGCCTTAATATAATATAACAATGATGTTAGATATTTAAGTAGTAGTTTCAACTAGAATTAAAACTAAATTGCTATAATTGCAATGGAAAATCCTCACTAAAAATGGTAAAAATTTGTAGTTAGAGTAGAGTTGAAAAGAAAAACATTTTTAGGGATGATTTTGAAGGTTGCCAATTATTGTAGTTTACGCAGTAGAAGGAAACAAATAAAAATGTGGACCATGGCCATCTCCTAATTAATCCCTTAATTCAAGCTGGGCTTACCTATCGAAAACAACACCCCTTAAAAGTTGAGACCAATTAGTAGGTTGATGAGATACCCTCATGATTTGATAATGTTGTCAAGACTTATGACCGAATCCATATCTATAATTATTTCTTTTACTATTTTATAGATGATATTTTAATAGGAATAGAATAAAATAATTTTAAAGTTTGATAAAAATATAAATTGTTATGTCTACTTTTACAAAAATATAATAATAATAAAATTAAAATTTAAATAGAGATATAAAATGTTTGAATGTTTGTTAAATATCGTATAGGGAAGTTGTTACACATATTTATTGAACAAAGGTGTAATTTAGGTATTTTCGATATATTTTTTAAGCTAAAACATGGAAACGCTTTATAAGGGAAGTATAGATTGGTCATAACTCGTATAAAAAGTTGCACCTACCGTTTGTCTTAAAAAGAGATTTTTTAAACTCGCGTGTTGTGACAGAATTTTAAAAGGTTGCAGTGTATGTTATCGATGTATACTATACATGATGATTGATTTATATCGAAATTAATATTCTATCCGATAAATTGCACAATTAAGCTTCTATGACAATGTTGTACTGCTTTAACTTAATTAGTTGAGTCAAATTTTGGTGATGGCTCGTTATTAATATTTATACTAAAATTATATGTATCAAGTATAGAGAAATTTTAAGGAGTATGTGAGAAGATATACTCATGTACAGTTACACTTTTAGAGTACTAAAATCAACTAACCTACATGCATTTAAGGTGTTTTAATTTTTCTTCATTTTGAGCAAAAATAATTTTGGTTAATAGTTCAGTCAAACAAACCAAAATAAAGTTAATATGGTATAAAAATCCAAATCTAATTATGTGAGGATTAATAAAGTTATAAAGCTCTCATACTAGTCCATCACACTATACGTTGCAAAACTACCATCTCCATTAGGCCAACTACCTTACGCCACATACATTATCCTTCTTTTCATACTTTTTTTTTTTCCTTCTAAACTTCATACTCTCAGTTGCATACTACATGCCAAATAGAAAGATAAAATCCAAAAGACAACTTTCTAATATTGATGCTAAAATCCCTCCCCGCATACAATTTCAAGAATTGATAGTCACCAACTTACTACAATTGAAGTACTTTTAAAAATGTTTAGTTTGAGGTTCGCACATATCATTTAGTATAGTTGTTCTAATAAAGTTAATTCTACTACACAAATTTTCATAAAGAATAATACATTATTTTTTTAAAAGCATTTCAAATATATAATTACTATATAAGATATGATCGTTAATAAGTATTTTTTTTTAAAGTTTTTTTATATAGTTCGCATAAATTTTCATACAAATTGTATTAATTTGCAACAATTTTGTTTTATTTTAGTGTTTAATGGTTCATACAGTTCTTTATATTGTATTAATTTGAAACATATTTTTTTCGTTTAAATAATTTTTTTGTACGCGTCTAACAAAATTGTAAGATATTTAGTAAAGTTAAATGTACTATTCTTCAACTATCGAATGAGTAGTGCATTTAGCAATTCTAAATATTAATATAAACATATATCCCACATTCAATATGATATATAGTTTAATAAAATGTTGGTTAATCATATAATTCATTAGGATTCTGTTATGATTTAAAATATTCTTTCTTGTTTTATCCATTTGAATTTCATATTTAAAGTTCCTATGATGTTATGCTGAATTTGAATTAGATTTTGGATCAATCTATATTGTTACGGATTCAATTCATATGAATTATCATAATAGGTACGAATGTTAACTATATATAGATAGAATATGTTTGTATCTTACAAAAGACGACATAGCAATTCTAAGGATTTTTTTTTAAGCCATTCGATTTGTTACAAATGGTTTTTGAAAAGCTAGCCTTAATTTGCTGCAACAGGCAGTGTGATCAAAAATCGTATTAATAGATATGGACACATTAGTTACAATCTCATGGATTCTAATGTACTAAAATATCACTATATCTCCGGCCTTTTACGAGATCGACTTACATATTAAACTCGCACACAACTTCAAGATTGATGGATGTACGTTTCACATACCGATAAACCTAATTAAGGCCCTTTGATTAAGCATGCTAATAGTATCTCGATAAAATACCTTTTCATCCGCATCCGATGGTATTTCAACTAAGACAAGATACTATAAATTCTTGATATGTCTAATTGGCAAATAAAAAATCAATCTAATAATTTGATTAAAACTTGCAATAAAATCAATGGTAATTAATTACTCGTAATAATAATTAAATATGAAAAAGTGAACTATATCGTCTAAAACCGTCGATATGTCACATATTGAATCGATTAGACTTTATATTGTTGTTAAATGCCTATTTATCATTACTTCCAAGGTGTAAATATTACTTATTTTGTAAGGAAAATATGACACAATTTATTCCGCAAGTGGATACGATATGCTAGTGAACACCTTCTCTTTATCATCAATACATACTATTTGGGTTAGAATTACTCCAAACACCTAGAGAGTAAATTTTGAGAGCCTTTTTTGTTTTCATAAATAAAGCCTAATATGCGAAATTAAATTAATCAATATAAATTAAAAATCTTTACAACTTACACTATATCGAAAGTCGAAAATGGGAGTGGGAAATCCTCCGACAAAAGTGGGATTATATAATATGGGACTAATTCTCATGATTTTATATATATGCCTTTGGAACTAATTCTTTACTTTTACATACTGAAAATTGATTCCCTTTGAAGACTTGCTCTCTCGCACCCATAAATGAAAATTTTGATTGGAAGCATATATAATAAGTTAATTATTACTTTTTTTTTCTTCTAAAAATGGCAAAATTATATTAACAAAGAGAGCTACTAGCAAGAAACTAGAAGTTAAACATATACAATCCGATCTAGAAATGAAACGAACAACATATTCTAGATACCACCTAAAGCTTTAATTGCGAGGATACAAAAAGAATAAAAAGTCTCTTGCCAATTATAGTAAATCAAGACAAGATGAAAATCCCCATCCGCAAAATAACTTATCTTATCAAAAATGAATTAATAGGGCATTATCATTAATCATAACAGTTTTGCTATTTAATTATCTCTAAGAGGAACAAAATAAAAGAAGGGAATAACAAGTGTCCAGTTTAGTGTTGTCATGGACAAAAATTTGTTCTTTTTAAAAAGTTACAGTTTCAGCCCTTCAAGTTTATTGATATTTAACTTCATTTATTTATCTTTGTTGCATGGAAAATTTTAACTGTACGGATAATTTTTTCCAATAAAAGAAACCCATGAATTCTGTATTATGCTCCATCTATAATGATTTAAACCGATTTATTTTCTCTAGTTTCAGAAAACATGTAGAATGTTAATGTTGTCCAATTCACAACTTCAACCCAAATGACAATATACGGGTTACAATGTTCACATCTATTCATTAGTAAATCGTTGAAAGAAAAAGTCCTTCCATACTGAAAACAAGATCATTTCTCGCAGAGTCATCCTCATTGATCATTAGGTAGGGGTGTTAAAATTAGGATATCCGAAGATAATAAAAATCAAATTTTAAACTTATGTAATGTGACATTATATAATCAAAATTTACGTTATTGAGTTCATGTATCAAAAATTAAGAACACTAGACCACATAGTAGATCATTAATCAATATTTAACAAATATGTCTATTTATCTTTAGTATATTTAATATATGAAAATATTGAATAAAATCAGATATTTTGGATATGGGATATCTGAAATATTCAAATTATATGAAAATTGATACCCGAATCTGAATCTGAAAGTCGGATTTCCAAAATTTCAGATAGAATTTTTGAATTTTCAGATAATAGATTTGAATACGGATATTTTCAAAAAGGTCTATCACTAAGCACCTAAATTTTTACAAAAGAAATTTCCACCTGAAATGGTTAAGTTGAACATCATCATATCTTTAACTCTTTTTGAATGTATTAAAATTAATACAAAAAGTGAAAATGAAACATCAACAATTGAGATAGGTTTTGTGATGACGCTCACTTTTATAAGAAATCTTTATGGTACCATGAGTGTCTCACAAGTCCACATCTTTCGCCTATCATCTTCCACATGCTCACATTTACATATGGAACCTAATCTATCGTGATTGTGTATTATGTTTGTATATGTAGCAAGCATCCTAGGAACATGTGGGACCTACAAACATGACCCACATATGTATGTTTTAAGATACAAGATAGATGATCATATAAGTCACACATACGAGTTTCACATGCTTGCCTGAATCCAAGCATCTACGATACACTTTACGTTAGTGCAAAATGCACATAACAATTTTAATTAAGCTTAGTTATTGGGCTTTATAGAAATTAAGTATCTCTTACGAAATTCGATCTCTAGCTACAAGAATATGGTTCCAAGAGCTTACCTCATTTTATTGACATTTAGGCATTTGTTCATTGATATTGATATGATCTTTAATATAATATTATTCAAAATGATCACCTAATTCAAAACAACCATATCTTTCTTTATTTCACCTAATTTCCTTTCAAATCTTTTGATTGGATGTTTAGCTTCTGATGGCTTATATTCAACACACAAATTCTCGCATACTTTTTCTTTGGTGAAACAATAACGACCCTTACAAATAATTACCATATTTGCTGCGAAGATTGTTACTTTTTCACTTAAACAATTGTAGATGTACATATTTTGATATGTACGGTTGTACTTATATAGCTCTGAATATGTCATAGTTACAGGTGCGGAATTAGGATATATTAACCAAGGGAACAGAAAAAATAATTTTTTGTTTTTCATATTTTTCCTTTTCATTTTTAAGAGGTTAAATTTTTTTAAATATCAATAATATTTTTGACATTTTTTATATTTTATTTCTTTTATCTTTTACATATTTTAAAATTTTGGAAGTCCTCCTAATCTCTTCTTCATCCACCTCTGATTGAAGTGAATATACGTACACCACAAATTAAAGGCATAAATAATTTATTAGATCCTTGATTATTTTCATGACATACTAAAAAAGTCAACATTTGTACACAGGTTGATATCGACACGCATTTAATATTGTTTTCTGGGAGTGATATTATTCTAGACTCAACACGAAATAAACGGACAAGAAGCCTATAATTGAGGTAAATTGATTATGGTAGTAACGGGTTAAGTTAACACAGTTGACCTATTAAATGTCTACGCGCTTATATATGTATATATGTTCTACATATTTATAAATGCGAACAAAATGACAATGTTTTCTCTTTTTACAAGTTCGTAGAATAAAGCGTGTAAAAATAAGATATTTGTTGTGGTGACAGTTTGATCCAATATGTTTCACAATATGTTGTTTCACAAGTTTGATCCAATATGTTGATCGATAATTATTGTGGAAATTGTCAAACCTTCTAAAGCAATAGTTTCACAATATGTTGTTTCATATGTAATGTGGCCCTACATTTCGTGTTATCAAATATCAGATCAAACTATATAACTAATACATACATACACGTACATATGACACATATTAAGTTAAGATGCCTATACCAACGTTGTTTTTCACATATTGTGTTTGAAAGGGTCTGTGTATCAATTAACGTTGTTACTTCTTAACGTTTTTTTTTATAACATTTGAGATGTCTCACAAAATAATAATGTCACAATTCTTATCATAGAGAATCGTATGTGGAAATTGATCAGATGTCTTTAGCAGATACAATGGTACTATAGTATTAATTGTTGAAAAGTTGCCATGATCAATCAATTATCCAAAAAGTTCGACCAAAACTTCTATACATTTCTCGAGTCTTTCAAAAGCACGCTATTTAATATTTTATTTTTGTATGAAAAGCATATACACGTTCATTAAGTATATATCGATTTATGTATTTGAATTCCAATAATGAAACCTTAAAGGTCTACTCTATTGACTTTGTGACACTGAAAATGTTGTAAATCTATCATCCATGTTGTGATGTACTAGAAAACAAACAAAACATAACACGAGCAGTTGGTTTCTTGTCTGCCTAAAATCGGGAAGAAAGCTTGATCAAGGATGTTTTGTTTGATTGTCATTCTCCTCTTTATTTGGTCCCATTTAATTTGTATTAATTTCCCCCTTCTGCTTTTTAATATTTTAAAACTATATTATCATCATGACATCATTGGTGATCAATTTATATATCTTGACTTTTTAAAAAATCAAAGTAGAAAAAAGATAATTGTGTAAAGTATGTCGATTATAGTCGTATTTTATGGATTGGTCAGTGGAATAAAGGTTAATTACGCGTTGTAATCTTAATTGCATTAGTTGGCCTACAAATTGGATCTTGCATAGAGTCTTAAGGGTATGTTAGAGGCTTCTAAATGCTTCTATCTTAATAAACTTCGACTTCCATATATAAAAGAAAAAGTCAAGTTTGACAACAAAATAAAAGAAAGTTCATTGCAAAAATAAGTACCATTTACAAACTTTGTGGTCTTAACTTTAACTCCAACTTCAGCTCTAGTTATCAGCTCCAACAGTAAATAAGTTGAAGTACAATGAAACTCGACCCGAATTAAATTACCTGAATTCTTTAATCTTAAAATATCAATTTGCAATTCATTAGGACGTTTTAGAGATTTTTCAAATTAAACTGACAATTAACATGAAAACTCATGGATCAGCCAAAAAATTAACCACCCCTATTAAAAGTTAATTATAGGTTCAAATTCTATCTTTTAAAAAGCCTTAAGAAAATTAGTGACAAAAAATATATACATGGATTTTATATTGAGTTAATTGTATGGTTGATTCTATGTAATTTACACATAAGTGCATCATCAGTTTTTATAATTTGTTTTTTCCATTGATAATTCAAAAACTCATAAGTTGTGCATTCGATCTTTTGTTCAAAGACTAATATATCTGCTATGTAATATTTTAATTACTTTTAATATTTCTTAATATAATAATTGTAAATTATAAAATACTAAAAATAGCACCAAAGATTTGATAAAATCAAGATTACCGTCATCTTCAAACTCAAATCAAAGTCTTCAAACCTTAAATTTTCAAATCAAAACAAAAAATAAGAAAGTTCATTGTGAGTATGATTTTCTAATAGATAATAGTATCTATTTAATCTAGTACCAAGTATTCTATTGTGGTAATGAAATTGAATCGCAAGAAACTGCAAGAAATTTACATCGTGGTAATTACCATCACAAATAATACTCTCTCTACTACAATCAATCAATATATAATAAATTCAACCCCAAAGCACATGAAACAAAAAAACACTCAGATTTGAGTTTCAATTTGGATTATTTTAGTTTGGCTTCTCCAAGGTTTCGATTTGGAACTTCAGATTCGCGTTTTAATGACATGATGTTAATGGCTTAGTGAGGAGACGAAAGATAGTGAAGAAGGTATGGCGATGGAGATGAACGAACGGCAATTGGTGCGGCGGCGGTGACAATGCTACCTACAGCAGCGACTGGAAGCATCCACGGGCAGCAACGAAGGTGGTAACGCCACCACCCGAAGCTCCGACTATGGTAGTTCAGGACAAAACCTGACCGGAAACACATTTTTTTTAGGTGGTTTTAGAAGTAATGATTTATGGGTTTGTTTTTGATTTGGGTCTGATTCATAAAACCCATTATTCATTGAGGTTGTTGAACTCAAGAAAAAAACGAAGAGCTTAATTTTGAGAATGAGATATGGCTGATCAAAAAAATATATTTTTGTTCAAAGAAAAAATGCATATGTTTTTAAAAATAGCAAATACTCACGCAATGCGATAGGTGTTTGTGATGATGATAATAATGGCGAAGCGATGAGAGATTGAGGGATGTATATGTTTTAAAAGTTTGTTGTATGTTTTGTGTGTTTATATATCTATATATTTGTAGTAATAAAGTGAAATTTTATTTATATATAGTAATAATACTAAATATCAATAGGAAGTATAATTGTTGAAATGATTAAAATGTTAGTAATTATGTAAGGTCAACATAGTCATTTTTCGTGATTGAATTGATAATTAAGTTAATGACTCAAATGCATTATCAGTCATTATGGATAAATGTATTAATTGGTGTTAGTTTGTATTATTAGTTATTATTAAAAACAAATAAAAATCAAAAGATTATATAGAAATGAATAAAAAATAGGAGTATTTCAGTCATTCAGTTGGACAAGGAGGCCGAATTTCAAAAAGTTAAATAGTTCTTGAAAAAAATACACAAATACAAAAAAAGACAACTTATTTCGAGTTACAAGTTTAAAGATTTGACATTCCAAAGTTTACGAGAAACTTAACACAATGTCAAAACAAGTAAAAAAGGGGAAGTTAACATAAGTTTAAAAAAGTCAAAAAATGTCAAACTTGAAAAGATATGAAAAGATGTGACATTTATAAGTTTACTAAAAAGAAAATCAAAAGGTCAAAAACTGATCAAACATCGTTTAAAAAATTGGTATGTCGCGAGTCACAAACAACAATTTGCGACTTGTGAGTGACCACCATCTAGCGATTCGGACTTTTTGTCGCTCATGATCTTGCACATATAAATCGTAAAGGCCCATTCGCAATTTGGGATTCGCAAACGGAAGGAATATTTTGGATAAAAAAATATCTTAGGGCAATTTTTTTATTACTTTAAAAATATATATTTTAGGACAGTTTTTTTAAATTTCCCTAAAATTATTAGTGATGGACATGCTTTCATGGAGCTACCCCCTATTAGGGTATCAATCTTTTCGAATGGTATTTAATTTGTTTAAATATTTTGGGACTTTCGCAGGCAAAAAAGACAAAAGCTTTGTTTGCTAACCACTTATTAAAAGTAGGGTTGTGACTCACATACATAAATTTAGAGTGAAATTACAAATTTGACCTTTACGTACATACCAATTTTCCCATCTTTCACCGATAATATATTTGCCTATATATAACTTTATCATAAAATTATTCAACCATACATGGAAAATATGAAGGTGGGGAGGTCCCATGCAATACCCATCATGGGAGACAAATTAAACGAGACGTACATACATATTTATTGTGTGTATTGGGAAATAAAGAACAAGATGCTTTGCTTTGTGGGTGCTTAATTTCTTCTCTATAATATTAATCTATTTTTATATTATTATGTATATAAACCAAAATATTTGAAATGGTTTAATTTTGTTATAAACTAGTTTCTAGTGATTATTACTATATATGATTTCATTAGAAACTTGAAGTACTATTTTTTTTTTATAAAATAAATTATTCACTCTACACATTTTACTACTTATTATTCATAAATTTTAAGAAATGGAATGATATCTGCAACAAAATATAAGTAAATAAATTCATATTATCCAGAGGTGGAGTTAAAACAATATAGACGAGGGGGTAAACGAAAATCTATATTTCCCTACCATTTTGAGGGATAACAGTTTTAAAAATATCAATAAATAGTTTTAAAAATTGAAAAGTTTTAAAGCGATTTCAAATTAAAATACATCTATCACTATTGTATATATTTGTCTTTGCGATGGTAGATTAGTGGTAGGGGATATGTAACGTAAATACGAAGAGGCATAAGTTCAATCTCCATCTCAATATTCTTTTAATTATGAGTTACGCGATTTACCTCTCTCATGTTGACTGTGAGACCGGTTAGTAAGGGCTAACTAGAAGATCGGTTTTGCTCTTTCTTTTCTTTTATATATATTTGACTTTATAAATAATTGTTTAGATTTAAAATTCTCCTGATCAAAAACTATATTTCAGAAAGTGTACACTTTTTCAACTATTTTCTACTAGCAGCGTACATCGATGTATTTACTGTATCATATAAAGTCTCTAAAGATAAGTATATCTTTATTGAAATGTCATCAACTACAGATGATATGGAAGTCAAAAAAAATTCTTTACTTTTTAGTATTATTTACCGAAAGTAATATCCTCCTTTATTATAAGAAATAGAACACATTTGAATGAATTCTAATCAATTTTCTTTAAATGGCCACCAATATTATTTAAAGTAAAAAAAAAAAAAAAGGGATTTCTTGGGCAAGCCTCCAAGTAAGAAAAAAGGCATGCAAAAACCTTCACCTCTTCAAATCCACCACCACACTTTCTCTCTTTCTGGTATCACTCCTTTTTTTAATTTCTTACTCTTTCTTTATTGTATTCTTCTCTTTTTCTTTTGTTCTTTTCAGACCCATTGCCCATATGAGTGCATTTTTCAGCTTTTTTTTTATAGGACAAATATACCCCTTTCCTTTACTCGGCAATTTCAAGATCAGATGGATATATTTTTTCACCTGAATCTACAGAACAATTCTACCTAGGTAGTTACTAGTATTAGCTAAAGGTAGAAAGTTAATTAGAGTTCAAATGAGTAAAACAACATGGATAGTTTTTAATCTCGCACTAGAATAGGTCCTCGGATATTCGGCTTGTCATTGTGGTTCGCGTCACAAAGAGTTGAATTCGACACTCTTAGAACTCACAGTATGAAATAAGCTAGTGATGCACAATCCAAAACATTACATATAGTTTATACTTTAGATATTTGAAGCAATATTTAATTGATTTTTTAAGAATTTTCCTTGTAAAAGAATCTCATCATTCAATTCACCAACACCCTCCTTTCCAAATTGAATAAATATGTAATGTCTGACCATCTTTTCTAGGTTAGTTATCCTCTAAAGGAAAAAGCAGTTGTTTTGGACAAAGGAAAAGGAAGAATGAGACTTCCACAGTTGCAAATATTTTCACTTTTCTTTATTTGGTTAAATGACCAAACTTTGTAACAGAAGAGTGCTTTTTTTTGCCCCATTTCTATTAATTATTGAAAACACAAAATATATTTTTATTGTTATAGCTATCTTATTTGTTTTATATCTCATAAATTTGTTAATAGAAAAATACGGATATATATATATATATTTTTTTTTTATTTAAAACGGGAAGTAATATAAGTAGGAGATATTACGTATGTTTTGAACGGCACAGATGATATTTGTTGTTGACCAATTATGATGCAAATAACTCAATTTAACTTACACATTTAACCCCTCAAGTTTTTTCGTATGTATAAATCTTATCCCTATTTACAACATGTGTCGACGTGTTGTTAATAGTACATTTGATTTTGTTATATATATATATATATATATATAGGGGAAGGATCAATGGGAAACAAAAAAATTAGAGAAGAAGGGAAGTAAATCTCAACCATTGGTTTCATCATAAATGTATTTTAAAAATTACAAAAAATGAATGTTAAAAATATTTTTTAATAAAAAAATCAAGGGCTAAGATTTACTTCACTCATTCTTTAAATTTTGGAACTTCCCTACGGATCCTTCCTCTATATATATAAGTATATAAGTATAAGTAATATAAAATAAATGATTTACATCTCTAGATCTATAATAATGCATAGATGGGATTTCCTTTTTGAAAGCCATAAATAAACATAAACATAAATAATAAAAGATTAACCAGATACTAGAAATTATGAACACCATACAAATAAATCGAGAATTTAAAACAACAACCTCCAATCACCTAAATGGATATTTATAATTGATCAAATGATTACTAAAAACTATGGTTACATATTCCAGCACATTATTATGCGCATGATATGCATGTGCAAAAACTAAATACAACTGTGATTTGATCAGGTTGTTAACTTTTATTTTCATTCTGATTTTTATCTTAATTAAATGGTATAATAAACATTTCACCAACTTAACAACAGAGAATCCTAACTAAAAGTAATGTCAAAAACCAATTGTGGTCAAAAATAATAATAGAAAGAGTCAAAGAGATAAAAACTATAAGTACATTTCCTTCATGAAAATACACTAGGGATAGTCAAGTAATTTACCCCAACCACCACCTAGCTTTGGCTATATCCTTTCCTATACATGACTTTCAATATTTGAATGCTCTAATTACTACTAGTTATTTACTCAATTTCAAAACTTCTTTTGCATTCTCTTTTCTCCCCTCTCTCTCTTTTTCTCTCTCTCTCTCGCTCTCTCTCTCTCAAAATCTCTCTTCTTGGGGTGGTGCTCAAGATTTAGTCCTTGAGTGAATGCAATTGGTTAATGGATATTGATCTCTTGTGGTCTTTTGGGGGGTGGTGTCTTTTTTTATTCCCAGAAACAATCAATTACTGCATGGCTAAATTGAGATCCTCTTCACAAATTTCTCAAGTCTCAAACCCTAATTCTTGTTCTCTTTATATTGCACTTTTGATCTTCATTTTATTGATCACTCTCCTTCAATCATCTACTTCTATGGCAGCTACATCACCTTCAACACAACCAACCACTTCTAGTTCTCATGATAAATCCTCAACATCATCAACAACCACTATGAATTTTCATCCGAAAAGAACTCATCGTCAATCACATTCAAAGCCTACAAGATCATTTGAAGTGGGTGCTCATGAAGTTCCTAGTGGACCAAATCCTATTTCAAACAGGTAAGAGAGTTAGATCAATGGTTTGTTGGATCTATGATCGATTGGATTGTTATATACCCATGAAAGAATTTTAAGAAATGGTGGCGTCGGTGGTAATGATACAATCAAAAAGCTAGCTTTTTTGCAATGGTGTTATGAACGGTATATGATTATTTTTAGTGGTTTGATTTGGTTTGTTTTTTACCCTCATCTACATCATCCTCATCTTTATCAGCTCGAGACTTTGTGTTTTTCAGAGAAAAATGTATAGCAAGAGACACGTTTTATTTTTTCTATTATATCTATGTATATGTACTCTCTTTTCCTTTATCTATCTATATATATATATATATATATATATTTTATATATATTAAGAAGATGATGATAATACTAGCTAGTACTTCTTTTCTTCTTTTCTACTTAGATTTCTAGGAGAGGTGGGGTAATTCATATACTATATATATATAAATTTTTGAATTTATCTGGTTGGTTTGTGTTTATGGAATTGGTGTTTCTCTTTGGCTATGGTTTAATAAAATTACCATTTCCACGAATTCAAAGATTGTGATGGATTACGCGTATAGTAGCTGAATAAATTTCTTCTATTTCGATTTTTTGCACATAGTGTGAATAATTTTTCTTTAAATATTTACTCAGTTTTTCAAAAAACAAGCCATGAGAAGAAGGCACCATGATTTTGTTGTTGAGGTTATAAATGATGACAAAGATGATATAATCTTGATATCACACTTTTTAAAAAAAAAAAATTAATGAAAAGATAAATGATATTAGGGTTTTGTTGAGGTGAGCATGATTTTATTAACAAAATTAACATAATTATCATGTTTGTATAATTTTTAATTTTAGTAGTATGAATTAGTATGATTCATGATTATGAATCCAGTGATAGTTTTGGTGAAATTAAAAGAGTATACATGATCTTATAATTTACTTATTTTTAAAAGAAATCATATAATCATATAGTGGAAGGGGTGGGATATTAGGGTTTTGTTTGAGATGAGGAATGATTAAAAGATTATTTAGGTAGTTGTATAAAAAGAGTAATGTTGTCAAGTCATGGCAAAATTTCTTTCTTTAAAGGGAGGTTATCAAATTATTGACTAATACTTTTTGGTCTTTGCAAAACACACAATCCAATAAAGCTTACTCACACAATCATCATGGCTACATGATTTGCTAATGACGACAATATATTTGATTTTTTCTCTTTTTTGAATTATTGTGATCGATAGCACAATAATAAATAATCTTAACATAAGATAATCAATTAAAAATATAAAAAAAGTTATCATAATTATGTAAATTTTCACATGTGTTATGTTATGCAAGATCATTTATCGATCTGGAATACAAGTGTGAACAAAACCCATTTTTTATTCTCAGTAAATTTTGGTTAGAATTTGCTTTTACATCTTTATAAAGTGCCATAGTTTTCTTTGTAAGGATGTTAATGTAGTTTATAAATAGTAGTATTCAACACTCTGTTTGAGTATTTCATCCTAGCTACAGTTGTTGAGCTATACCAAATAATTTAGATTACTGTTGGTCAACTATTTAAAAATGTTGATAGTATTACTATGTTTTCAATTAAGTTTTCCTTTTAGTTAATTATAATTTTATGTTGCATAAAAGCATCTTTCTTTTTATTTGTGGGTGTGATGTAAGTAAGACCATCTTTAACATATATGCTCAATTATTAACTAATTGATCATGTTTGACAGCTCTTAGCATGATTTTGCTAGTAATTTAAAGTTTATTTTCATTGACAGTATTTTAAGTTTTAAATAAATTGAACATTTTTTACTTTATTTTGTTTTGGAAAAGGATATGTAATTTTTTTTTTTGGACATCATAATTTCATTAAAAGAGCCTTTAGCAAGAAGCTAGAGGCAAAGGAGAACAATTACGTAGAGTTGACAGGAAGATGAGTTGGATTACTAACCCAATCTAACCAAGCAATACTATGCTTACGCAACCTATTAGAGACCCATATGAAAGATAAAACCAAAACGTCTTAGAAAATGAATGCACTATTTGGTTTTTCCCGTTGAAGTCGATTTCATTTGGTGCTTCCATAAGACCCATGGAGCACATGGAATCACAGCATCCAGAATTCTTTTTTGCTCTTTATTTACCTTCAACGAATATGCCATGCTTATAAGAGAACTATTCATTCATTTCTTACAAGTATTCATTTTTACCGTATTTTAATTGACCGTGTTAGATGATAGGATGAAACTGATTATAATCCACAGGTTTTATAAAATTATGAATAAGCCAGCGCATTTCTACATAAGTTTAATTTTGTTTTATAAAATGCGTTATTATCTTCCAATTACGTTGGTCGGTTACGATATAATTAGTTACCTACGAAAGTAAGGTTTCGATTTGTGTCCATCGTCAAAACTTCCCTGAATATATATGTAACATTAAGATTATGTTTGGGAATGTGTAATTAAATTCCATTTTTACATCAACTTATGTTTCAACTTGCTTTTCCGAACCTGTGTATTCTTAAAATGCAGATAATAATTTTTTGCCGAACACGTTTATATATTAATTTGTGTTAGCAAACGCGATAATCAGATCATCTATCTAAAACGCTATCACAGACACCCCATAAATGCCACATCCTTCTAACAAGCATATGTAAAGTTAAGATAAGTCTAAATAAGCGAGGGTATATAAATAAATCTTCTCTACCTTTGAATAATCCATTTCCACTAATATCAAACTAATCCATGTAGTTTAACTTATAGTAAATATGTGAATAATCATAAGTAGAATCAATGAAGTTAAATAAATTAATTTAAGATGGAGATTATATGATCATATAGAAATGCATGTCCAAATACGTACTCCCTTTAAGCTCTTTGTATTGATTGTACCTGTAATGGATAGGTCTCAATCAAGAGACACTAAATCGGAGATGTCCGAGACGTTCTCTTGTTTCTAATCTTTTCTGGCCGTTCATCATTGTATGTACGTGTCATACTGTCATTGAATCTCATTCTTCTGCCCCGATCATCCTTACAAGACTTGAATGAAGCTAGTCATAAAATACCAAAAAATTCACGACCACCATAAGCTTAACCCTTTTCATATATTTGACTTGATTCACTCGGTTATTGTCTATCTTTTTATCCTTTAAGATGTCTACTGATCTCCACATACTTTTAATGTATATAAAGGGTTACACACTAAAATCATCATAACGCTCATTTTGGGCCTTTTAATTAAGCATTGGGCTCTGGTTGAATGCATTATCAGGCCTATACAGGTCCACAACTTTTTCATCTATTTCCTTTAAAACTCACAACACTGAAATTCTCCTAAAGATGTTATGGTATTACCTCTGATGGATTTACACAACATTATTTCCAAGTTGATGGATTCACACCATTTTGTCTTTCTTAAAAAATAGTTCTACATTATGTCACAATCCAAAGAGTGCAATTCCAATTACTTATGAATGATGTGGCTCCCTATTTTTCCTAGGTTGGCCCAAAGCAAGTTTAAGCCCATGTCCATTGTCAATTTTCATAGGCAATGCCACAAAACTTTCTGTTACAAACAGGGGGAGATGACATCTCATGGTGAAACCTAAGATACAAGTCCCTACTGCATTATCCTGACTTAGATATATAGTTTGGTTGTTTGTTATAACTTGCAGTCTAGCCAAAATTTGAAGAGAAACAAGTAGATCATTAAGGTGATAGGCAAATTCAAAGAGCTACACAAATACCAACATATGCTAAGAACATAAACTAAAACATGAAATTCATACGCTAACTCATTATCCACTACACATGATATATGATATTAGTAACACCGTTTTTTACTTTACTACCATTATATTAAAGCACTACTGATTGCAAAAGTACCAACAGATGATGAGGACAGAAACTACCATACTAATTACTTAATATTCATATTAGTAATACTAGACACTGCTTTATTCTACCATAATATCTGCTTTACTACTACTCTCTTCAGTTGGTCTGGTCAGCACATGAGCCTCATCAATCTGCGGGAAAGAAATCGCAATTCACAACTAAAACTAAAAACATAGACCAATTACAAGAGGCCAAGTTTTGTTATTTGATAAATAAGTTCAAATTCCCACTGATGAGCTAAAATCAAATTTAGATCTAAAATGTATATGTTTGTTTAGAAAAATACCTAAGTACTACTAGCTTCCTGCTCCACATCATCATTAGTGTCCAGTGATGATTTGGATGTTGATGAAGACTTCTCCTTTGCAGTTACACTCTAATTTTTCAGAGAAAATATAATTGATTAGATAAGGTGAAAGACATAGCAGAAAATAAATGAATAATTAGCTAGTTAAAAAATTGTGACAGAAAAGGCTATAAAGAACATTACAAGACCATCATTGTGCTGTTTCATAGCAATGCCATACTCTGCCTTCTTTGTTGCAGCCTTGGCCACATAAGGAGCTTTCTCCTAATACACACATCAAACAACATTACATCTGTATGAAATAAATGAACATAGATTTGGATCTGATCATGTAGTTTGATTATGTGACGATATCTTACAGATTCAGACATAGCCTTCCACTTAACTCCGCCTTCCTTTGCAACCTGTAACCAACGCCTAACCTCATTAATCGAAGATCAAATTTAAGCTCTTAACAAGTTGTTTTACAATACACAAAATGATTAAACACAATGAGATTCTAATTCATTAAATCAGACAGACATGTAATCAAATTACTCAACTCAAAAGGTCTAGTCAGTGAAATACAAAATATAAACCTTCACAACATGTAACCATAAACCTCATCAATCAGATACTAATTTATTTTATCAAAAATTAAGCTCTTAACAAGTTGTAACAAATTACTTCAACGATTAAGCACAATCAGATAGTTATTCATTTTATAATACAGAAACTTTCAATTAAAATAACAAAATGAAAAGTTCTAGGTCAGTGAATTTCACAACATACAACAGTGACCTTATCAACCTGTAACCAACACCTAACCTTGTGATATAATATCAAAAATATGCTGTTAACAAGTTACTTCTAATTACATTAATGATTAAGCACAATCAGACTCTAGTTCATCAAATCAAACAGAATATTTATATATTATTCATAGAGAACTTAACAATCCAAATCAAAACTAAGCTCTTAACAAGTTATTTCAAGTTACATTGATGATTAAGCACAATCAGATACCTATTCATTGAAGCATACAGAAAACATAACTAAATTAACAAAAACAAAAGTTCTAGCTCAGTCAATTTCAAAACATACAACAGACACGTTCACATCTACAACATGTAACTAACAGCTATAACCTCATCAATCGGAGATCAAAACTAAGCTCTTAACGTAGAGACTATAATTCATCAAATCAAATCAAATCATACAGAACTTTTATATAAATTAATAAAATCAAAGAGATCTAAATCAATGAGACAATGAGATTCAAAACGTACAACAGAGACCGATTTGTTGTCAGGAAAATTCTCCTTGAAATCCTTTCTGAATTCATCCCTGTAATTTCGGAAAAAAACAATATAAGTCAAACAAAACAAAACAAATCGATGTCATCAATTATACAAAAAGGAGCAGATTATGAAGCGTGAAATTACATGAAGACGAAGAACGCAGTCGGAGGTCGCTTTGGAGCACCGGAATTCTTGCTAGACGCTTTGTCCTTCTTTGCCGTACTCTTATCAGCCTTCGTCTTCTTCGTTGTCCTGTAACAACGCCAAAAACAACAAATTATTTCATAAATTCATCAAACACCGCAAATCGATCCAATACATATGTATAATCATTACGTACATAAATTATATCAAAATAAGTAGAAACAGCAATTGTAAGAAGAAAACTGACCATATCAACAAGTTGAAAGTCATTTAACACAATAATTGATCAGATATAAACGAACAACGATCAACAAAAGGATAAATCAGTTTACGAGATTCGATGAAAATTACGAGAACAACGAACAACGATCAACAAGTTAAAATCAGTTTACGAAATTCGATGAAAATTACTTGAAACGACTGAGAATAATAAAAAGTTTCGTATTAATTGAAAGAGAATTGCGAAAATTACTCCGGATTCAGCTTCTTCTTAGCAACGGTAGCGGTGCTTTTCGGTCCTCTCATTTTCTCCTTCACGTTTAGCTCTGAGATTTGTTGAGTGTTTGTGTGTACGAATTGTGAGGAATTACTGTACAGACGTGAGTGGTTTTTATAGTGCGTGATGGCGTAGGAATTTTTTTTGGGTTTTTGGCGGGAAGAAAAAATTAGTTAACCTTTTGTTACAAGTTACTTTCAAGTTCTTATAACAAAATACCTTTATTACCCTCCCTACTTTTTTTACTCGCAAGGTTTGAGACTTTTAATTTTGTAAAAATGTAGGCTTTATTATTCAAGAGAAATTGTAGTCGTAGAGTATATTGGAATGGAATAAAGAGTGTTTGGTTTGAAGTAATGAAAGGTCATACGGAAATAATTCTAAAGAGAATTTGAATGAAATAAAGGGTGATCAACAACTCACACGTTTGGTTGACATGTATTGAGAATAAATTTTTATTTCATACTCTTTATGATTTCATAATTAATTGATTAATTAATAATTAATGTGTTTTCAGACTGAAAAATGATAGTGGTAATCATACACACTGACTTTCATTTAGCGACAAAAATTAAAAAGTAAGTTTGGGCAATGATTGAATTCCATTTGAATGGTTATGGTTTGTGGTAATTGATCACTTCATATACTTTATTAAGGAATGAATAACGATAAATCCCTTAATGCAATCATATTGATCATTCACTCATATATATGATAAATGATGAATCAATAAAGGTTGCATTTTTTATTTATTTCTTACATGTCAAATGAGTAAACTAAAGAAAATGAACTGGTCAAAAATCACATAAAGTGTAGTAATAATCTTAATAAAAGCATATAATATAAGGTTAATATGGTGTATAGGATACGTATATTTTATCACTTATATAAAGATAAAGATTTGTTAAATGGAATCTAAACTTCCAATCCAATACTCATATTACAACCAAATGGCACCAAGAAATGTGAAATTTGTTTTTTTTTTCTCATTTGACTAAAAAAGTGGTCAAAAACTAGTTCAAATACATGGTTCCCACGTTTCTCCTCCTTCAAATTCTCCATTGCTTTCTCTCCACATCCTTTGGGATCTTCTCTTTTCCCCTATCTTTCTTCATCTCATTTCTCTATCTAATCAAAAGATTTGATGATTCTTGCATGGTGAATTGTGATACATAGATTTATAACATTTTGTTTCTATTGGTGTAATTTGATTGAAAGAATTGATTATTCTTGAAAACTTTTGATGTTAAACTTTGCATTTTTTTTTTTTAAGAATTGAAAGAAAGATTAACGAATCTTGATAGGGTAATGCATTGTTCCGATTTTGGGTTTTTAAAAGATTTGGACGAAACAGAGTTGGCTGAAAACATGAGTTGTTTTTCATGTTTTTCGTCGAAAGAGAAAAGAAGAATATATGTGTAATAAATAGAAAAACTTAATGTGAAATAAAATGGATCGAAAAATTTGTAAGTGTACAACATAATCTTCAAACATCAAGAATGTTGCTTAATCGAAAAAGGAACGGGTTGAGGAGTACCACTTTTTTAAGAACTATTATACTTGTTAATTTACTAATTTGACCCGTTATCAATAATTGTGATGTGAATATTTCATTACACGTAAAAGGGTTGAAATTGTTTCCTTTATGCAAAATGTTGTTTTCACTCCGTGTTATGGATATATGTTTTAGTGATAAGTTATAACAAGATAACATGGATTATTATTATTTTCAGCTTGTTGCTTTGAAGCAACTTGATTGTAACGGGCTGTAAGGAAACCGTGAATTTCAATTCGAGGTTTTGATGTTGAGCCTTCTTCATCATCCGAATTTGGTGCATCTAATAGGATATTGTACATATGGTGATCAAATACTTCTTATGTACGAATATATGCATGCGGGTTCCCTTGAAGATCATCTACTCGGTAATATTTGCTCTACTCAATTATTTCAGCTCTCTAAACTTTAATATAACTACAAACGTTAGAATGAATTGTAATTTTATATTTTCAGATCTTCCACGAGGGAAAGAATCGTTACCTTGGTTCACTAGGATGAAAATTGCATTAGATGCTGCAAAAGGTCTAGAATATTTGCACGATAGGGCTAACCCACCTGTTATATATCGTGACTTGAAATCTTCCGGCATATTACTTGATCACGATTTCAATGCCAAGCTTTCAGATTTCGGATTAGCCAAACTTGGCCCTGTAGGGGATAAATCACATGTGTCAACAAGAGTGACTGGCACTTATGGATATTGTGCACCTGAGTAATTGACAGTCAAATCCGATGTTTATAGTTATGGAGTCATCTTGTTGGAACTCATCACGGGAAGGAGAGCCATCGATACATCGAAGAGAAAAAAAGAGCAAAATCTAGTTTCTTGGGTAACTACTAATTTATCACTCCATTCTCTGTTTGGTTTGTTTAGTTGCTTTATCGGTTCCTATGTTTTACATTAAAAAGTCATAGACTAAAAGTTCCATGCATTAGATTAAGAGTGTTTGGTACAGAAAATAGATGTGAGAATTTATTTGAGATGTATGTTATTAATAATGGCTAAACATAATATTAGTTATAAAGAAAATGGGTCAAACAGCTTAATAGTCGATTAGATTCTATGGTAACATTTACAACCTCTTAAATCGCTCCAAGTTAAATGGCATAAAATGGTTTTCAATTTAATCAAATATCTCATTTCGGATACTTAATTTTCCTTTTTAAGGTATTTTAGTCTTTTTATTGAACGATTTATAAAAGGGATTTTATTATTTTGGGTGTCATTATGCTTCGAAAGGTATAAGAAATTGCCTTCTTAAGAGTAAAAACTGAAAAACTATAGTCTTATAACCGTCCAATTTTTTTTTTGTTTTATATTGATATGCTTCAAAAATAAGAAAATATCCCTTTTTGATGGTAACAAAAAATTGAGTACTTGAAAAATTTGGTTAAATTGTGTACCTTTTTTTGCAATTGACCTATCGCTTGATTCAAGAGAATTGCTTTCAAAATTTCAATTATGCTTTTTGCAATCATATTAATTCTTTACTTTATCTATAACAACCTGAGTAAAGTTGACAAAAAATGTTGGTGGCTCAACCCGAGTCACTTGGCCTGTCCTCAAACTTGTGCCCATTTTGACTCATTAAGTAGTTGTATGACAATGCTAGAGTGAAATCTTCTAGAGCTTAAAATTGTTGTTAACTTTGTTGTTTTGATGTAAACTAACAGGCAGACGCAATTTTTCAAGAACCTACAAATGGTTCACCGAACTAGCTAACCCATTACCAAAAGGAGACTACCCAGATAAAGCTTCGAACCGACCAATAGCAGTCACAACCATGTGTCTTAACGATGATGCATCAGTTCGACCATTGATAAGTGATGTAGTTACTACCCTCAGTTTCCTTAGACATGGAACTGATACAAAATAGAATTAAATAGTTCTCCATCAGAATCATCTAAATTAGGATGTTCCTCTTACAATAAGTTGGATAAAGCGTATGCTAGTGATCGAAAAAGATAAGTGGCGAAAGCAAAGGAATGGGGTACGATTTTCAGGAATGGTTTGATGTTAAAGTCAATGTGTTAGATCTTTAAGATCTAGTGAATTGTTTAGTAAACCGTCTTCGGGTTAGAGTTTTGAATGTGTAAATTAGCGAGAACATAGATTAAATTTTATTTGGAGATTGATGCTACCCTTGGTAAATGTGTATGATTTGTGTGTTTAAATGTAAATATGTACGGTTATATTTTGAAATTTGATTTGAGTTGGGAGTATGGTTATGAGTAGATTGTATTATAGTTTTCTAGAGGAGGATCTATTACATATTGTACAAAACCACCAATTGGAATCACATATAACAACTATAACAAGAACAAGCACAAGATCGAGATCATTAATAAAACTAAAATGAAACTAAACCAGTCAAAGATTAAAAACAAGATCAAAATTCATTATATACTCAAAACCCTTAATCACTCAATAGCTAAACGATTATCACTATTACAAGAACAAACGACCAAGACGATCACAAACCCTAATTCGGCCACACACAAACGAGAGAGAAGAAAATATATGAAAGAATGAAATGAAATTAAAAGGAAAACGAGAACAAGTTTTATATAAAGTTTAGAATATTGCAATATAAGCCCATCAAGTCTTGAACTTCATAAATCTGCACCACATGACTTGTACACTTCTCACTTTGATCACATAAGTTCCATTATAGAGCAATTTGGTCCCTAAACTTTCAACATTTGAAATACAGCACTTTAAGTTATAAATCATGATACTAAGGATAAGATTGACTAAAGCAGGTATAAAGTTAACACATATACATTAACGTCGACAGTCTAGAGTTAACAAGATGGATGAGTCGAGCAATGGGTTAAACCAAAATTAGGTTTAGAAAGATTTATATTTAGAACATATTGAAACGGGTCATTCACAATAACTATATGATTATCAAATAAAAGGATTTAGAGCTTGTGTGCATTAGAAATATGATTTTTACCTATATCAACAAATTTGATTGGCTCCACCTTTTTTATATTGGATGACATCAACACTATGTTTAGTTTTATCTTACTTGACAAGATTGTATTTTTATTTTTATTTTTGCATAAAGCAGTATGTCAGGGTGTGTTTGGTTTTTAATAATGTAAATAAATCTATATGTTGCATTCCCATTTAAGATATTTGAATTGTGAGATTAGGTTTTAAACATGGTACCTCACTTAAGAAAATGAGCATACTCCAAATACACCCCATACTTAAGTTTACATGTTGATTCTTGTTTCCATTCTCATTCTACATCAATACCAATAATAATTTTCAATAACAAACTAAATATCCCTTATTTGTTAATTCCCAATAGATATCTTTTATTTAAGAGAATATAACTTAAATATGCCATTATATTACATGAAAAATATATCATACTAATTTAAAATAAACTCTAACTAATATACATAAATTTAACCTTGTTTCCTTATTAATAAAATTATCTAGGTAAAAAGAATAAAAAGATTCATCAAACTGTTAAAATATATCCTGGTAATCAAACATTATTTTTTGTCTTTTTAATGTATAAACGAACACCATACATATTATATATCCGATTAACCTCTAAATCTTTAATCCCGTTTGTTGTTGGTGGATGTTTTATCCATTCACCGTGCCTTATCTTTTCTTCATCATTGCTTAGCCACCACCGTTCTCGATTGAGTTTATCGATATTGTTTTTGTCGGTTCGACGCGATCCATCAGTTATTCTTTCACCGAGTCACGTGAGTGAAAGTTGATGTCTCATGATTTCCGGTGTTTTCCCTATATTTGTGGTCAAAGCAAACTCGTTGTTAGATTGGTGAGGGTCCAAGGTCGATGCAATTAATTGGTCTTCCTTTTCGTGTATAGTTTGAAGTTGGTTTATGGCAAAGGGTTGAGTTTCGGGTCTTCGAACAAGTTGGTCAAGGTTCCTCAGACCCATTCAAAACTCGACTCGATGTGTTTATGCTTCTTGAGGTCGATACGGAAGTATTGGATTGGATGTTTTCCGTACATTCACTTAGTAGTATAGTTTTATAGTTTATTGTTTGTTAGTTCATTTAAAGGGTAAGTTTAAATTTCAAGGATACAAGGTCAAGGCTCAAGTTTTTCATCGTTTAAGCATAGTAATTATGTCTGTTTTCCAAGTCAGGGAGATCAAGTGAAAGATCTAGGCAAGATGTAATGCTCTAGTGTTTGTGTTAGTTAATTTTCAATGGTTCAACTATGTTGCAAGGGTCATGATGTATTATCTCAAACTGTATCGCTCCTGGGATTTTCTTAATCTCTTTATTAATATATTATTTTGTTTTTCGTAAAGGAATTATTATTATTATTTTTTTAAAATGACACATTTTCAAAATAATTAATAACATTTTTATCATCCACTGGACCACCACTCCACTGTATCATGCGCATATAAAACACTATTTTTTATAATATTTTTGATTAAACTAGGTTAAGGTTATTCCCGTAAGTTAAATATTAAACCCTTGTTTATCAAAGGGTGGAAAACAGCGCTACTTTAAATTCAGAGCAATATCATCTATTCAATGTCCTTTTAATTGATCATGACAGCTCACGCTCGTTAAACATCCATCCAACAACTTTCGTCATCCCCACCTCATCATCCACACCACACCGAACCTACATCCAAACCTTTTTTACTTAAACCTCCAACCTACTTTCCACTTTACCTAATCTGACTCCAAACCTGACTATAATTTTTTAATCCGAACCTAATCACGAACCTATTTTAGTAACCTACCGAACCTAAACTCCACTTTCCGAACCTCGACTCAAGGTTTCGACTCTCATAGGCATTCACACTTTCATGTTCTTATACATTTTTTTTCCTTTTTTTATCTGTATCATGTGGAAGCTTCTATTGTTAAATAACTTCACGTTGATCGAAAGAAGATGAAATTCGATGTTTATTCGTGAAATTTTGTAACGTTTTGAAGTTGAATCGTATAATTATATCCTGATCGGCAGATTCTGTTGTCAGTTTTGGTTAATTTTACACAAATTGAAGTTAATTTCACTTCAATTGCGTTCGGAAGTTACTATTTGAAGTAATTACTATTGTTAGTGAGAGATATTGATTGTTTATTAGTTTGAATTTTACTAATAGTAATTAGCTTTTTGTTGAATTCAGCTGATATTGAATGTTATTCATCAATCTAGGTTTTAAATCGAAGAGTTGGATCAACGGCTAGAGTTAAATTTCGTTTTTAGTTGCGTTTGCAACCTTTTGATTAGGTTTTGAAAGAAATTGTACGGTCAGTGAAGTTTTTTATCGTTATTTAGTCTGTATTTTGTTGAATTAAGCTAATATTTGTTGTTAATTACGAATCAAGGTGCTGATCAACAGTTCTGATTGAATGTAATGGACTTCTGGTATGATACAACTACTGTTTATCTTATATTTAAATTTGTCATTATTTATTTATTATTTTAATGTTCTATTTAAAATTTCTGGATTTTTCTTTTTACCTGTGTTTTTTTATAAATTGCAGAATTGACTGCAGAGTACTATTGTGATTAATTGGAAATTTTGAATCAAACCATGGCTCAGAGTACTTGGGAAGCTGATAAAATGTACATACACTTCATCATTTTTTATTTTATTTTTGTGTTTTTTAGTATTATTTTTATTCACTATTATAGTTTTATACTTTTATTTGTGCTATATTTTTATTTTTTTGTATCAATTTTTTGAAAGCTAATTTGGTTGATCAGATCATTAAAGGCTATGTTTGTGTTACTCGATCAATTCAGTTCCCTGAGAAACATAATTTATTGCAAGGACTATCACTATATGTGTAGCACATGGTTATAAGTTTCTCAACATCTGTATGGTAGAAATAGTAGATTTTATAATACAATTGTCCTTGATTGCTTAAAATATCTTCTATCATCTTAAATAATCATTCCCGGGTAGGGTTTTGTGCATAGTTCTGTTTCTGGAATACTAAACTTTATGTTTATTAGCTAGAATTGGCATTATATTATTCAGCTCTGCTTCAATTTTCCATGCTAAGTGTACTTCATTTTAGTTATCAAAATTTTACATTGACTACGAAGTAAAAGGTTCAATAAGTTTGACACTCAAAAAGCCTGCTGCATTTTGTTCCCAGAATTCCATGGAATTTGATCGAACTGGAATCTCAATTCCATTTCATAAGGGTATTTGGTTAAAAAATGAATTTAATTGTTATTCACCAAATTCCAATGAAATCTAATTCAATAAAAAACATTCTGTGAACCAAACTCGCCTAGTTTTATTTTCTTTTTCTGGAGACGACGGGAGTACATGTACTATCTAATTTGTAACTTGTAACTACTACTTCTGATTGGATGACTTAGTTATTTTTACATGGAGATTAACACCAGGTTACATAACCTTCGTATCTACATTTTTATGTTTATTTTGTAAAAACATCATTAGGTCAGCTAAAAATGATCGAAGGTAGCTCTACATTTGGAATGGATTGATATTAGTAATATGTTCAGTCATTGTCTATATTTGGTGATTTTATTCTAATTTTTAGTTCTCTTTTTTTTGCTAGGCTGGATGTTTACATCCATGACTATTTGTTGAAACGAAAGTTGCACGCCTCTGCGAAAGCTTTCATGACTGAAGGGAAGGTTGCTACTGATCCTGTAGGTATGTTGTCACAAGTTCCATATCCTGGCTTCATATTTAGGCATGCATCGTATTCATTCAGTTTTTAGTTCAATCCCTTGTTACTAAGTTATGATAGGAGCCTCAACTTTTCAAAAATGATTCCCTGTTTGTTAATCTTGGAATGTTAGTCTGGTCGGGAGTTATTGGCACAGGTTTGTGTATTCATTTTATGGGGCTAATCTGAATTAACACCATTTTTACTAGAGTTCATATTTAATCTATACAAGATGCATGCAAAGAACATACTATATTGCTCTAATCTTTTCTGTTTTTTTTATTGATGTGCAGCTATTGATGCTCCGGGTGGATTTCTCTTTGAATGGTGGTCTGT
This sequence comes from Logfia minima, assembly GCA_963921325.1. Classification (NCBI taxonomy): domain Eukaryota; kingdom Viridiplantae; phylum Streptophyta; class Magnoliopsida; order Asterales; family Asteraceae; genus Logfia; species Logfia minima. The sequence continues at coordinate 6,737,078 of OY992775.1, read as the reverse complement.
CTTTTGGGACATTTTTATTGCAAGGACTAACGAGAAACATTCTGAGCCAGCTGTAGCTTACATTGAGGTTCTCTGTTATATTTATGTTTGTCAGTTATGAAGTGTCTTCTATTGTTCTCGTAATAGGCAGAGAAAGTGGTTTCTTTATTATGCCTCACCTTATATATTAATTTACTTTTATGGTTCTTGATGTGTTAAAATACCAGACACAGCAAATGAAAGCAAAGGAACACCAACAACAGCTTCAAATGCAGCAGATGCATCTCATACAACAACGAAATGCTCAACTGCAAAGGAGGGATCCTAATCATCCTCCCCTTGGTGGTCCTGTTAATGCTATGAACACTGATGGAATGATGGGAAAGCCATCACCCAGTACACTGGGTATGAAAATGTACGAGGAACCCATGAAGCCTTCTCATTCGATGGATTCCGAAACCTCTCCATCTCTTCTTGATGCTAGTAGGATGGCCCTTCTCAAGTCAGCCACTAATCATCAAGGGTACAATCAGTTCCCCTGCTTACCAATACCCCTATCCCCACCCACACCCCACATGGTTTGGCTATATCATCATGTTCTTTTGGTTTTGTTGTTCATCTAGACAACTGGTGCAAGGAAATTCTTCTAATATGCCAACAAGTTTGCAGCAAATTCAAGGAAGGTCTCAGTTGAACATGGTATATTCAAGGAAATTCTCCTTATTTTTATTCTATTTGTTGCTTGCAAGTTTCTGTAGTTCTTTTTTGTTTCTTCTTTTTTATGCTTAGGCTCATGATTCTTTTTATCTCTCAGGAAATTAAACAAGAGGTTAACATGGGTAATACACAGAAATCCCTGCCCACGGATCCTTCATCAGTTTATGGACAAGCCATTTTGCAATCGAAGTCTGGATTGGGTAATATAGGTAATCTTTCCACAATATGTTTATGAGAACTTAATATTAAGAGACTATCTTCTGTCGTAACTTATTTGCATGGTCTGATTTCTGTCGACCTCGACCCGTTATCTATTTGCCTTGTATGATCCACCCTTTTGGGTGTTTAAGGACTCTACTTGAACCACATCTTTTAGCATCTTAGTTGGGTCTATTATAAACCTGATGAAGTTTTTACGGATTAACTGTTAACATACATTTGAACTTGCTAAACTCATGGAAGGTCTAAATAATTATCTGAAATAATGCAATATATTGAAATCTGGTCGTCTCAATGAGGTGTTGTTCGATTTAACTCCATTTCCCTGCTATTAATGTTTTTTCTTTGGTCGACTTATCTTCAAGGACCATTAATTCTCAATATGGGATCCATCCGAAATGAAAGTTCACTTTATTTTTTATCGTCTCAGGATTGAACCAGGGTGTTACTGGTCTACCCTTGAAGGGTTGGCCTCTAACTGTAAGTTCTCTATAGTCATTTTCTAGAATTTTCTGTATTACTGTAATTCATTTTCATACTTGACCTTTGTTGCTGGAATACCAAGCAGGGAATTGACCAACTACGCCCAGGTTTAGGTCTGCAAGTACATAAAGCCAATATGCAGAACCCAAATCAGTTTTATTTGGCATCTCAACAACAGCAGGTGTTGGCACATGCCCAAGCACAAGGCAACCTCGGAGCATCACCAAATTATGGATTTGTCGGTGGATTACCAAGGGGTAATATAATCATGAAAGATGGTCAAGCCACAAGAAACGAGGGATCTGTAGACTCCCATGGGCAAATGAATTCCCCCAAGGTTTAAATTTCTCTTCTCAGGACCCATGAATTTTCCGCAGGCTAGGGTTTTTCATGATTTGAATTTATAAATAAGCATTCATTAATGTTTTTACTATTATAGTTTGCCGATTCTTTTTTCTTTTTTTTTTTCATTTGAATTTGCTATGTTTCAGTGTATGGTAAATGACATATAGCACTTTGTCAAACTTTTTGTCATTGAAAAAAAGGGAACGAAAGCATTTGAGATTTTTTCACTTAGCAATTATGCTCTTCAAATCTTCCATAGGATAGAAAAGTCTTAATAGGATGGTGATTGCGTTTCTATGGTCCCTTTGTTGTAACACATATGGATAGAGTTCCAGTGTTCCTAGTTGTGATATAGAAACACCTTGCACATAACGTCATTTATCCACAGTTGTCTCATGTGAGCCTAGGCTCTATAGATTACTTGTTTAGACACTGCATTCTTTGCCTTTGAGATTGTTTTTACTTTCTCGATTAGTAAGTTATTTGCTATTTTGAACGTTCTAATATTTTTCACCAAGACAATACTTGTGAATTTCTACAAGTGGCCATCTGTTATCTACATACCATGCATCTGTAGCGTGGTTAGAGGTGACAATTTCAAATTATGTATCAACCAGTCGATTCAGATCATCTTATGGGTCAAATGTGCAAAATAAAAATCACTAAAAAGGAAACAGGTTAAATGGGTCACCCAAAACGTAGTTTAATGCATACAAATTAATAAATCTCTTTATATGGAGAATTAGATAGTTATTGTATATATCTTTTGTAGCCTTATATTATGCACCAAAATATATAAATATATATGTGTATGTATAGATGTATAGTTTTAAAATCTTTGTCAAAAGAGTGATTGGGTTCAAAACGACATGGCTCATATAGGATTACCCATTTTGGCCCGTTACCCAACCCCGCTGGTTTGCCACCTCTAGTGTTCATATGATCGGTCATGATTAAAGATGTTATTAATACTACCTAGCTATTTCCGATGCATTAAAGCCTTAATTTTGACCATAAATGTTTAACAGATGAAGATACCGCAGATGCAACAATCTTCTTCGCAACAACAGGACCAGTTGCAGCAACAGCAACTCCAGATGCAACAGCAACAGGTGGAGCTCATAGTTGATCCTTGCAGAATTAAATAATTAATTTTATCTCCTAGAAATGGAAATTAAATTGCAATAGTAAAACCCATAAACAATAGTGTTAATTACGCTTTTAATTATTTTTAATCTCTTGCAACTTTGTCAGTCCGGTTAATGACTTGTTTTTAAAATTTTTAGCAGAACAATAGAAAAAGAAAACAACATTCTTCATCCGGACCAGCTAACAGTACAGGTACAGGGAATACAGCGGGCCCTTCACCAAGCTCTCCAGCATCAACTCATACACCCGGTGATGGGGTAACCACAGCTAGCAGTCTGCAGCATGTGAACAATGTACAGAAAAGCATGATGATGTATGGTGCAGATGGAACGGGTGGGCTTGCTTCGTCAACGAATCAGTTGGTAAGCCTGCTTCTTGTCTACATATAGATTTTGACCGTATTAGATGATTGCATTAATTACAAAAAGTATCTCGTTTCTCTGCTCTTTTGAGCTTTGGTTACATAATTCACATGCTGGATACCTGGTTTCTGTCAGTATGCCTGTTTGTACACTATATAATTATCCATAATAGAGGAGGCAATTTCAATCCATTTACTTATGAATGGGTTGATTTGGGTTATGATTTATTTCTGATGGGTCAAATGGGTAAAATAACACAAATTAGCTAAAACGGAAGCTGGTCAAATGGGTAGAACAACCCAAAAGGTGCCCAAAGTGTATTTCTAACGTATAAGACATGCTGAATCATTTATTTGCTAAATAGGATAGTTTTTGAGATGATATAAGCTTTGTAATCTTATTTGGTTCACTAATTATATGATAAATAAATACTTTTGGACAAAAGGTGTTATGGGTCAGCCTGACTCGACCTGTACCAAAAATGACCCACTTTGACCCATTACCAATCCACCTAATTCCACCTCTAACTTATAGATCTGGTTTAAAATTCTAATGATGAACCAATCCGCCCAGTGCAGGATGACATCGATCACTTTGGAGATGTTGGTACCCTGGATGATAATGTGGAATCTTTTCTACAACATGATGCAGGAGATTATAGTACATTAAAGCAGACAGTTACAGAGCAAAAGACAGGGTCTTCCAAAGGTGTATATGGTAACACTTAGAGTAGAAGTAAGAGCAATCATCTCTGCGCTGGTAATAACTAAGCTCTATCCCACAGGTTTTTCTTTCCAGGAACTTGGCTGTATACGGACAAGAAATAAGGTTACATGCTGTCACTTCTCTTCAGATGGGAAGTTGCTAGCTAGTGCGGGCCATGACAAAAAGGTAAGAACTAGGACTGACAAATTTAATCCGTTTTTCTGAGAATTGATTGATTTGGGCTGTCGATTAATGCTAATGGGTCAAACTAAATCTTAAAACTTAACAAAAATGGAACACGTCAAATGGTTACTTTTGATTAATTGTTTGTAACCACCTGATTTGTTATGGTTAATTAACTCAATCGTTGCTGGAATATTGGTTTTATAAAAATGTCTAATGTTTTTGTTATTCATAAACTTCAAAAAGAAAGAGATGGAGAAAGTTAGTGGGTCAAACCAACTCGTTTTCAACCATTACCCGACCTGCCTGAATCTTCTCTTTTGCTACCTATAGTAAAAGTGTTAATTTGATGTTTATTTGGGGTGCTTTAATGTTATCTGCTGCCAATAATTACCAAATATCAGTAGCTTATGTTTGCCAGTTCCTGTTGATCTATCTGCCAGGCTTTCGTGTCCATTGTATAATTAATTATTTATTCACGACTTTTGACTATCTGTCGTGATAGTTAAGCATCAAGTCATTGTAATACTTAATTGGTTTGTGCAGGCAGTTTTGTGGAACATGGATACCTTACAAACTGAGAGCACCCCTGAAGAACATCAATACGTAATTACCGATGTTCGGTTTAGGCCAAATTCAACTCAGTTAGCAACTGCTTCCTTTGATAAGTCTGTGCGGATATGGGATGCAGCTAATGTAAGCTTTCTTTTATTGCACATCTTATGTAATGTAAATTGGATCATGATGTGTTTATAGTCTGATATGTGTTGATCTGAAATGCCTCACATGTAAAATGTTATGCTGCAGCCAAGCTATTGTTTGCATGCACATACGTTGCATACGGCACATGTTATGTCCCTTGATTTTCATCCCAAGAAGAACGATCTTTTCTGCTTCTGTGATAGTAACAATGAAATTCGTTATTGGAATCTCAGCCCGTTCCAGTGCACTCGCATCTCCAAGGTTGGTCTGGAATTCCATATTATTGCTCTTTTGTGTTTGTACTGTATGTAGCAATTTTGACCCATTTACTTATAAATGTGGATAAAATGAAGAAAGTAATGGCTGAAAGTTGCCTAAAGTGCATTTTATTTTAATGCATGAAACCTCCTAACTCAGTCTATTCAGAAGGTTGGGTTATTTTCAAGATAATATAATTATGTAATCTTGTTTGACACAGTAGTTGGTTGCAGAAAAATTATAAACCTTTCGACAAAAAGTGGTTCTGATCAAACCAACCTGATTGACCTGCCGATTTTCCACCTCTATATTCATCATATCTATATCTAAGCACCATTCTTATTGGTGAATGTAGCAAGGAGGTAGTGCACAAGTGCGATTCCAGCCAGTAACTGGACAATTACTGGCAGCAGCATCTGATAAAATTGTTTCCATCTTTGATGTTGAAACTGACAGGCAAATACATTCCTTCCAGGTATCTGCTTGTTATAACCGCACCAAGTTTCATCAAATAAGATTTTGAGGTCATAATGGCATTACATTGTGAGTTCATTCACTTTTGACCCAATACTTGATTACTTGATTATCAGGCACATTCGGGAGTAGTAAACTACATGTGCTGGGACTTAAACGGTGAATATCTGGCTTCAGTTAGTGAGGAATCTGTGAAAGTATGGTCATTAACTTCAGGGGAGTGTATTCATGAGCTCACTTCAAATGGAAACCAGTTCCATTCTTGTGTTTTCCATCCAAGTTATTCTACTCTTTTGGTAATTGGCGGAACTCGGGTAAGTAATTTTTAAATGGTGTTTCATTGTATAACAAAGGCTTCATTTAACGCTTATTTGAGACATTTTTACGTGCGATGAAGTACTCATAATGCTCCATATTTGCTTTTGTTTCTTCAGTCATTGGAGCTGTGGAACATGAATGAGAACAAACGCATGACAGTGCAAGCTCACGACACGATAATAGCCGCTCTAGCTCAGTCGCCTGTTACTGGAATGGTTGCCTCTGCAAGTCACGACAGTTCTGTTAAGTTATGGAAATAAATGAACAAATATGCCCATTCGTCCTACTAAAGGGCGGGCTATACCACTATACACGTCAACTCAAGCTGCTACAATCCGGTCATTATGCAGTTATTACGCCTTAAATTACAGACTTTATGGTTTATTATTGATTTTCCACAGTCCATAGATCAAAGCTGAGTTAGGAGTAAGGTCAAGTGTAGCATATATATCATTAGTGACTGTCCTCAAATTTGTAATAATTTACCATTTGGGTGTTTTGAGTCGTTTTCTTAAAGTGTCCTTATCGTAATATGGTCAAATGATCTTTATAATGTATCTCTAATTTTGTGCATTAGGCTTTCACTTCCTGTACCCAAAACAATGGCAGAACACTCGATTTGTTTGCCTTTCTTGGCAGAAAAAGAACTACGTTGAATATGATTTTGAGGATATTACATCCAAAATACATTTGGAAAGTGCACTGCCTCCATCTCTAACTAACTCTACAACAAAACCCTTGCAACTTAAAACTGCAATTTGTATAGTTTGCGTTTTAAACTTGAAAACTACAATTTGTATGTGCCCTAACATAAACTTGCCTCAAAAGTCAAATCGTTGCAACAAATAACCCCAAGAAAACCCCACGGTAGGGTTAAAACCTTCAAATGCAAAGAATAGCAGTTAATAAAATCATAGACCAAACAAGATGTTATTGATCATCCAAATTAAGTTAAGTTTTTTGTCAGTATAGGTCATAAACTTGCTATTTCCTTGAAGTTAAGACACCCAACCAAATCTATTTAGTTGTTATGAATTACGGAGTATTAATAATTTACTAATTTAGTGCTCACATAAATTCCACATAAAGGAGTCACATTGTTTTAACCGGAAAAGAAAGGCTCTATAGATTTGGGCCTATTAGAAAAGTATGGGCCTACAAAGCCCATATTATAAGGGCCTGGTCCACAAAGGAGTATTTGCCATCTGACATTTTTTTCTTTGAATAAAACTCAGAAATATGAATTGAAATCGCAAATCAAAAACATCAGCCATGGAAGAAACCAATGTATCAGAGCAAGTTTCTGATCATTTTATATGCGCCGTTTGCTTGTAATGTCTCCTATAACTTTAATTTGATTCAATTTATGCACAATTTAAATTTTATTTTCCTGCTTAAGTTAGGGTTTTGAATTGAATGTGTTGCTGTTCATGTGTAAAGTATAAAATAATCATATATATGCAAATGGAAGGATTCTGATAAGAACTCAAATATTGGTAAGACCTGTAACAAGTAAGCAAATATCACTATGACAATTTTATTTATCTAAAGTGTCTGATAGTATTTTCAAACATGTTGTTGTAAAAATGTAACGCCCCCAAAGCCGAGAGTAATGGACTACTTGGGTATTCTTAGGTTCAACTAAAAACCATGGTGGAAGGATTCTAGTAGCCCACTATTCTAGATTTGTAAGGGATTCAAATTTCTCATCTCATATCGATGTGGGACGGGTTGTTACAAATTGCGCCACTGAAACTCCTAACGTCCTCGTCAGGCCGAAACATAACCAATAACCAGGATCCATACCCCAGGAGATGCACGAGCCGCATGTCTGTCACACCCCAAGAGGCTATGGCTCTAATACCATATGTAACGCCCCCGAAAGCCGAAAGCAATGGACTACTTAGGTATCCTTTAGGTTCAACTAAAAACCATGGTGGAAGGATACTAGTAGCCCACTACTTTAGACTTATAAGGGACTCAAATTTCCCATCTCATATCGATGTGGGACGGGTTGTTACAAAAAATCTCAATAGATTAGCAGATAAGATGCATTTATGCAATTAGACGCTAACTTTTAAATTTTCTGATTTTGATGCCTTAAAGTTTCATCAATGCTTGAATTGAGATATACAATGTACGATTCTCAACTTATATGAATTTGTTAACTAATATGATTCAAACTGTTAATATTGAGTTATTCTTATTGTTCTTACCAATATTTAGGTTGTTATTTGATCATGACTCAAAGATAAGTAAGAAATGTAAGGACGAATTTGGACAGATCATGTTCATATGCACGTGTGGAATTTAGATATATATATATATATATATGTTTCCGAATTCTAACTGCACATTTGAAATGATCGATTCATATTAGTTCTTATGGTTACTATGGTATATATGTATATTATATACCTCTAAAGTTTTAAGCTTAATGTGTTTGTTCTTAAGTTGGTGATCATCACTATGAACTAAAGTTGTTTCTATTCTGTTGCAGAGACCTGTTATACAAGCCTATTGTTTTAGGTAGGAAATGCTTAAAAATAAATGGATATTGCAGTTGTGTTATTTTGGTATTATGTTAATTTATTTCTAGTGACATTTTCTTGCAGTTTGTGGCCATGTCACCTGTTTCTGGTGTTGCCACCGCTCCATGGATATTAGAGGTCAATCTCATTGTCCGTTATGTCGGCGCCCGTATCGTTATTTTCCAGGCATCTGTCACATGCTAGACGTCTTTCTCAAAAAGATGTATCCGATTTCATATGATAAAAGGAAAACACAAACACTTGGTAAACACTTTTAATCAACTGGTGATTAATGCATTCATAATAGATAAGAGTTCGGTAACCTTAATTTCGAGGTTTTCGTGATATTGGTATTGCGATTTCTGTGTTTGCATGGTATATTGGATTAAGAACACACCTTGTTAGATTTTCTGATTTATTCATTTTTAGTAGATAAGAGTTAGAAACAACTCAAGTTAACCTATATTTAGTGATGTTTGTGCAATTGGTATCTAACTTTATGTGGTTACGCGGTATAGAGGATGAACAAAGATTGTTTGGCTATTCACTGGAGTTAGATGAGAAGTTAGACCATGTAAGCCTTGTGGACCAGCCTTCCCATAACGCTTCTGAAGATAATTTATCAATAAATCCCTCTTTGACTGAAGAAAATAAGTCTAATGGTGGGAGTTCTGCCAGACATTGTAATCAGGTAACAGTTGCTGATGTGCTCTGTGCTGCTTGCAAGCAACTGCTATTTCATCCTGTTTCTCTTAATTGTGGTCATGGTATGTTTACTGTCACTCTGTTGGCTTTTGTGTATTTTTGATATGGGTTTTCACAATAAGATAACACTTTTTTTGAAAAATTTGTTTCCTATATTACTTAGTATATTGTGAGGCCTGCATTACGGTTCCAGAAGATGGGGTGATTAAATGTCAAGTTTGTGAATGTCGACATCCAAGTGGATTTCCAAAAGTCTGTAAGGAAATTGATTACATCCTTGAGGAACAATTTTCTTCGGAGTATGAACTTAGAAGAAGCAGTACACAGCTCACAGAGCAGATCCAAATTGTAGATTCGTTTACGGGTGAGTTTGATAGTTCCTATACCAACATTAAATTTTAGATACATCTTTTTGCATCTAAGATATGGTTCTGTGACATCTGGCTCTTCATTATGTTCATTAGGCCTATTTAGCAATACTTTTGAAAAATTTACTTATAATTTATTTCAAATTTGAAAAAAGTAAGTTTCCTAGAAAAACATCATTTTGATCCTGGTTTTGGACCGAACTGAAAAATGGTTTTTTAAAAACACTAGAACCTAGAACAGGATCATATGTCGCCACTTCTAGCCCGGCTTCAAGTTTTAAGTTTTGTCAGTCCACAAGTCCAGATCCATTTTTGCACACCCATAGGTTCCTGTATGCTTTTAATTTTCAAATTGCGATGCTAATATTGTCTCTGGATTGATCAGAAGCCAATGATCAAGGTACCAAGATCTCGTATCCAACTGATGATGGGAACTTTGTTCAGTGGTGGGCTGTTAATAATTCAAAATTTCATCCGGGCGTTGGTTGTGATATGTGTGGGGTAAGTTCTTTTCCTTAATCTACTTTTGTAGCATGAGCATAATAATAAAAAAAAATCAATAAAAGCTTCTGGTAATAAACTAATAACCAGTATGGGTTTTTAAGGTATCTAGGAGAAGAGTTTGTCTTCTTAATGGGTCAAATCAAAGAATTCACCTAAAAGACAAATGAGTCAAACGGGTTGAAAGTCCCCTGATGTGTATTCATCAGCCTCATAATTCTTTCTTTTCAAATTTTTTAGATTAAAGACTACAAACCAACTGTACTGAAAAGGGGATTGATCTACTTCTAACGCGGTGTGGTCTGAAAATGGACTGTGAATCAGATACAAGCTTGGGCTTTCGAAGTTGAATTGTATACATATAAAACATTTTTGTTTCAATTTTGAAAATAGTAATATATTTAGAAAATAAATATTAATCATGTAGTTTTTATAATCATATTTAACGCACTAACTTTCAAAAAAGAGAAAACTTGTAAATTTTTGCGAGTCAACCCAACCTGGCCTGACCAATTTCAACCTGGACTTCAAAGTTCAAACAGCTATTTCATGGGAACCCGTTTTAACCGTTTACCTAAATTGGTTACCTAATTATGTTGGTCTTTCCTGCTGTCTTTCATCATTAAAATTAAGTTACATGTACGACCCGACATGGATCTAATGATATTCTCTCAAGAATCATCGCTGACATATAGTATCAACGTTGGTTAACCACCAACATAAGCGAATCATTGAGTCAACTTGTGAGTATAAGTTATTTGCGCTCAATTTGAAAATAAGTATCAACATAAACATTTTTTATTTAATTAAAATTTGAAAAAATTCACTTTTTCTTTATTGGAATTTTACCAGAATTGTACTTAAATGATGGACTTAATCATTCACAGATGTGTCCGATCATCGGGGATAGATATCATTGCAAAGATTGCACAGAAAAGAGCCGTTATGATCTTTGTGGAGACTGCCATAACTCAGGTCTAAAGATTCCGGGCCGCTTTAATCAGAAGCATACTCCACAACACCAGCTTGAGTTGGTCAAACCAGTTCCAAATCGGGACGTCATATACAGATTATTAAGGGGACAGCTGGCCATTGTTTCTGCTGCTTCTCAACATCGGCCTAACTCTGCTAATGGAAGCTCCGAATTTGCATCTTCTTCTCTTGATGATCATAACAGTGATGATGCTGCTGTTTCTGCTGCTTCTCGATTTTGGTCCAACTCTGCTAATGGAAGCTCTGAATTTGCATCCTCTTCTATTGATGATCATAATGGTGATGATGATGATGATGATAATGATGATGGTGCTGGTAGGGTTCCAACCGAGCCTACCATTGATTCAGGAGAACGTCAAAGTCAAAACCAAACTGCCATGTGAAAGGTTTTTTACTAGACATTGCATAATGTGCTGGTCAGATGGGTGGGTAACCGGTAATTTTTGGTACTGGACAAAATTAATAATTACTGTCATACTCCGCATATGATTACTAGAACTATATTAATTCAGAAGTAATATAAAATTTTGAATAAAATGACTTACGATGTTTTATTAATAAAATACACTTTTAAGTGACTTCTGGATTCGTTTAACCCATTCCTGTTAGGGCATGTTTGGTAGGAGTGAATGGTAGAGAATGGAATCGAAGAGAAAGGGAATGAGTCCAGACAAACGTAATTCATTCTATTGTTTGGTACCAATAGATAATCGAAATAGAAAAATAGAAAAATGGACTTGAGAATCATTCGCACGTGTCCTTATTTGTTGACTCATTCTCTCGCTTTTTCTACTTTTTTTAGAGAATCAATCAAGGGGAAAGATAATAAAAAATTCATTCTCTGTTTCCATTCTTATGCGCAAACAAACTAGTGAAATGACATTTACGGGGAATCATTCCATTTCTCTGCTTTCCATTCATCCCAACCAAACACACCCTTATAGCTAAAGAAAAGAATAGTTTTACATGTTTAACCTGTTACATCCATTTTGCCATCTAACATATTATATTTTTTCATTCTTACAGTACTATAGATAAAATTAAAGACACACTTCTGTGCTTGTATCACAGTATGGTGAAAGAAGGTATATCGTTTAAACAAATACTCCGTAACATCTTAGTTATCAAAATTATGTTCTATATGCAACCGCTGAGGCACATTTTGTCTCTAATAGCATTTAATGAACTTGTATAAATTGTATATACTCGTACCATTTTTCTAGCGGGGTTCTCATCATCGCGACTTAACTGCCTTCGTCTGCCCAGACGATCAACCACATTCTTTGGCGTTTAAACGATTAATCTGTCTTTTGAATGTCTGTAGTTTTTTTATTATAGTAAACAATTGAACTTGTACATTTCAACTATATTTAGTTAATGTTCACACAAACTGAAAGACATGCTTATTTACTGTACAACCGAATTGACTTTGTTGTATTTGAGTTGTTGCAACATTTTAAAATGGGAGGTGATATGTATACCACTCATCTTAAGTTGTGTACAACAATTATTTTATGATTGACCATTTTATCTTCTTAGAGTTAATAACTTTTCTTTTGGTCATATTTAGATTGGGGGTAAAATGGTCAACCAAAAAGTTAATTGTGATATAGTAATTGTATTTCAAAATTGGATAACATTATCCATCTCAAATTACACAAAGGAGTGGGATCCGTAGTGGCTTTCATTGTGATTGACGACGGCCAAAAGGGTGGAGTTGGACGGGTCGTGCTTGACACTCGTCATATTTTTCACGAATAAAAAAGTGGGGTTCACTTGCTTTTTAATTCTTTTCCTTTTTCTTTTTAAATGTTCAACTATTATAATGATTAATGTATAACAAAGAAAGTTCGCGTTCTAGTGCTAGATAGGAATATTCTAAAGTTTTAGTATGTTATCCGTTACAGATATAGAAGATCGAAGTGGTGGTCAGTTGGTATTGCGAGCAGTCATGTGATGTCTACCAGTCATGCTAACATGGCTCGCAGTCGTTCAGGATTACTAGTTACGAGTGTGAGTGGGTGGAACAAAAATGTTGCATTGATTGGTTAAGTTCTAGTTAGAGAATGTGATTTTGGCCTATTTTAAAAAGGAATAATATCATCTAAAGGATCCAATGTCTCGTAGCGAAGAAAATGAGCCAGAATTTGCCAAAAGTGTATTGTTAATGAATATTCATAACCTTTAATCAAAAAGTTTAGTTTTTTCTGTTATAATATTTTTTGTGATTGTATTTAAGGTGATAAGTAGTTGTTAAACATTGGGCAAAAAGGATTTATGCTATATGCACCATAAAATACAAGTTCAGAAATACGTTTAATTCATACATTATACGACATATATTTCTCACCTTTTTATTGTTATTTTCACCTACAGTTTTGAAATATTCTCCGTCATATTGTTATGTATAGTCTAAAGTATACGATTTTTGATCTGTTTAACATTTTTCCGCAAAAAACAGTTTCGTTTCAAACTAGTTCAACCAGTTTTAACTCGTGGAGAAAATAACTTGTTTTGATTTAACTCATCGTCTTTTATGCTTATTTTCCCACCTCTTCAAACCTTTATACTTCGTAGGATTATAACTTTATAAGAACGCCATTGATTTAGTTATATTTATTCATCCTTTTTACAACCACGTACTTTTCTTTTAAAAAGACTATTATACAACTACCTCACACATTATATATTGTTTTCTACGAGGCTTTGAACTCACAACCTTCAGCTTGAGAGGCGATTCACATATCGCTAAGCCAATGATCTTTTGATAAACTATCTATTTCTTAAGTTGTAATTTTCAATTTGAAAAAAGTTATCTACATTTAAACTGTATAAAATCTTATAAAAAATATTGAAAGGTAAACATTTTATATTTATACATCATTATACACATCAAAATCTATATCTATTTGTCTATATGTTTTATTTTGTCACTATATCGTAATCCAGCAACTTTAATATAATAAAAAGTTACAAATAATATTTATTTGTAAGTTGTAACAGACAGATAGAATAAATTATAAGGCTTGATCGTAATCAAACCGGGTCCATTAGGAGGGCCCAGCGCCATAATAAAAGATTTCAACAAGTAAATGAAGTGCACGGTGCACCAATGACATAAAAATACTCTTTTGATTATTTTTAATTTTATTTTTGCAAGGGAATATTGTATTTGCAATATAAAGACTATCGACTAAAGTTACAATGACAATAAGTATATATCATACTACAAATATTGAACATGTATAGTTAGAAATTATACATGAGTAAGGATTGAAGTCGACTAAGAAACCTACCAAACGAAAAAAAAAAGGGTACTGCGATGATTTTTTTGCACATAGTTATCACCCTTGCAATTGATGAGCGCAACAATATAAACCATTTACTAAAAACAAAAGAAAATTTTGAACTCAATATTTTTATTATTCGGTGGTAGAGGAAGTTTGTGGAACCGTTAATTTGTTTTGTGTTTAAAAAAGTAATAATGATAAAAACCAAAAAAATATAGAAAAAGAATTTACTACCGTCTTTAAGATCACTCTTTATGGGGAGTGCGTCCTTCATTTACAATTTAGATGGCATCACCGTCTTCCGTTCTGCCATAGGCGCGGTCTAGTTTTGGGGTGTTGTGCTTGTGCCTTCTTTCTTGTAGAGACAGAGCAAGAACGGTATTGTGTGGACCCATTTTCTTCATGCAACGACTGAATTTACAAAAAAAAAATTAGTACTTTTTTTCAACCTCAAACACCATATATATATATATATATATAGGAGTGGATTCAAGAGATAAAGAAAAAATGGTGGAGACAGGGGAGAAAAATTCCTTTAACCCTTTGATTCAGCAAATTAACACTTTTAATTCATCAAATTAACCATTTGATTCAAGAAAAGTTTTTATTAATGAAAATCTTTTTTGATTCATAGATAAGTATTTATTGAATCACATAAAGCATTTTTTGAAATCATATTTATTTTTTTGTTGAATCATACTTGTTTATTTAAAATTTTTCTTTCTCCCCTTTCTCCCTCAAAATTTTCTTCTTTTAAAATCATGTTACTACATATATATATATATATATATATACTATTACCACTTTTTTCACACACAATTATGTTACTACATATATATATATATATATATACTATTACCACTTTTTTCACACACAATTCTCACTTTCTTTTTAATTACTACATCAATTATGCATACAACATATATAATTAAAACACTTTCTTTTTACCAAATCATAAATGAACCCCTTTCAAACACTTTCTTCTTCTTCTTCTTCTTCTTCTTCTTATTATTATTATTATTATTATTATTATTAATGTAACATTCAATTTTTTAATTAATATAAGTTTTATTAATAGTGTAACGTACTTTATTATTATTATTGTTGTATTTTTGTATTTGCATAAATAGTTAAGATTGACATGACACTGACATGACGTTGAAAAATTTAGTTATTCGGTCATTATAGGTAAAGTTAAGTTTTGATTCAGTTCTTCAGTCCTTGTACTGATGTAACACTAATGTGAGTTCTCTAGTTCTTCGTAACATTACAGTGAATTGTCTAATACTCTCTAATCTCTATCTACCTTTTTCTTTTCTCCTCTAAAATTGAAAAAGAAAAATTAAAACAAAATCAAAGTAATTTGCAAAGAGTCATTTTTATCAATGTAGTCGCATCTTTTACAACTTACAAAAAAAATCATATTTTTCCTCGTTTTATTATACTTCGATCCTAATAAAGCAAATTATTTAATCAAATAGCTGAAGAAAAATCATTTAATAAAGCAAAGGTTTCGTAGAAATAAAATAAATTTTACGAAAAGAAATTCGTGAATCGGTTAATTATATTGTGAATTGAGTAAAAAGGTGAATATATTGTCAATAGTTTTTCCTATGTGATTTTTTCCCCCATTTTATCTCTCTTTTTACTAATTTTGTAAGAAGTACATATTTTTAACAAGGACGTTAATAAATTGAATAAAATAGCTGAATTCACATTCGTTGAAAGACGTACTTTATACAATTTTTGAATATTCTAACCCATTTTCACTAAAACAACGTTTATGGCCTATTTTGGAATAAAATGCTATAAACTAGTGGATTTTAGTCTTTTTTGTTGGAGCGGAATCGTTAAATTAACATTTAACATACTTGATTAAATTAAATATTATAATAAATATTTATGTAACAACTCAACTTATGCATTCTACGACTTATATAATACTTTACAAAAATTAACATAGTACAAACAACCAAATAATTAAATAATTTTTTTACATATATTATTATTATTATATTACTCTAAAAACATACAGCTATAACTTTATAAACTTGTTAGGTTAAAGTTGTATTTGAATATTGTCAAATTAAATATGGTTTAAATGAGATGATAAATAATGTAACATTAAATATTTACAGAGTTTAGTGATATAGATGAAACATAATTGACACCAAATACCTCGTATAACAATATTTTAATATACACATTGAAGATTGTCTTTAAAATTACTACATGCGTGTACATATTTTAATCACCTATAATCTATATAATCATTATCTACTTTAAATCATGTTCAATCTATTTTGTCGATAATTTGAACTCATATTACCTTTTTGTTGACATAATTTTACTTACAAATTTTTTAATGTATTATATATTATTTGAATTTTTACATTAAAATAAATTTGATACTTTTGTTAAGTAAATTTCAAAATAGACTGTACGTATATAAGGAATAGATTATATGATTGCGTTAAAAAAGATTAAAAGAAGAATTTTAGTCACCGACAATTTGCACAAAACAAAAAAGAAAAACAATTATATAAATATATAAATATAAATTAATTATTAAAAGAGAAATGAATATTGTTCATTCATTACCCAAATGTTAATATAAGTAATATCTGGACATTAGACTTATTTCATAAGTAAATGTGATAGCTCATAATTTTTCAATTTTAAAGAGTTATTATTGACAAGTTATATCAATTGTTTTGATATAGTATATATCACATGATATATTTTTGATAAAAAAATTTCTTTCATGTTTTGGTGGAATTACAAATTATACTATATCATGTGATATCACATGTGATAGTCGTTTTCAAAAGTATATTATGTGAGATGTCTGATCGAAGAAAAAATATGCTGATTTTTGTTTATAATTTTTTGACTACTCAGTTGTGAGATATTTAATTCGAAAGAACGTGAAAGTGAAAGTAGAGGTTTTGCTTAAATGACTTTTGTACCCATAGAGCTTTTTCATCGGTTATTATATTCTCACTAAATTTTTTGTACTCGTTTTAACTCAATTTTTAAATCACTATTACAGATAAATTCATTAATGTGAAATAAGTAGATAGAACTAAAAGATTATGAAAATGATGATGATAGAACTTGAGGTTCTATAAGAAATATAACAATAACTTGAAATTATCGATTTTGTTAGGAGATCACAACAGATTTTAAAAATTATATAGTAACATAAGGTTATGTTGATTTTTAATTAAAACTTAACGAGATCATTGTGGATCATTGCAGATCTTAAAAATATATAATAACAACATCAAGTTATGTTCGTTGATTCTCTTTTGAGAATTATAATAGAACAATTAACAATAATTTGAGGTTATGTTATTTTGATTCTTTTTATGTAATTACAATAGAACATTGTTTGTTTTGTAAGTTACGAAAGAGTGATGAGATCAACAAATAAATAAAACTTAAAAAACTTCTACTCATTTCTCTTTAGAGCCATTTCGTGATGATATCCCGTTGTGAATTGAAGTATAATAATGAAAGATGAGAAGAACAGAGAAGATATTAGTTATTAGTCATCTCAAGTGTTATATATGGTCACTTTATATAGACTAAAGAGATAGAGGAAATCTCAGGAGAATGAAGGGTGAATTATCTATACAAACTTTTTATTTTAACACATTTAAAATCTAGAAAACAAAAGAAGATGTCCAATAATGCATAGTTGTTTGTGTCCGTAAGAAAGAGCCTATAATTACTTGTACGATAAAAGCCGGAAACTAGGGAATAAAAAACATGGGTTTTACACCACCAACCAAACAATGATGTTTATTGTTCTTACAATTAAATAGTGCATATGCTTCGAGATCCTCAATCCTATTGTGCATATCCGTTGAATATTCTAACTTTTTAAAGTATAGTTTGATCTATATTTTTGAAGCAATTTTTAACATTGAGGTGTATTTAAATTACTTGTATCCTTTTTATCTCATTTTAAACTATTCAGTTACAGTTACATTTAATCTATCAAATATATATATATATATAAGTTTTAAGTTCATATTAAAAGTTATAATTGAGAGTTAGCATCTTACAAATACGGTTACAAGCTATAACTACCGACTACTTGCGTCAAACATATCTATACGTACTCATAAAAAATATTCAATAACATTTAACAATTTTCCAATCTTTGCTAGCTTCTAACTCCATAAATCAACTAAAACTTTATATTACGGATGATGAAATTAAAGAATATTATACTTATATTTGTGTTGTGTGGCGGTTGTGAAAATAATAGAGTTAGTGTTGGGCTTAGGTGGTGGTGCAACGGTCAGTAGAATAGAGATCGTGGTTCGATGGAGGTTCTTTAGTAGGTCCGGTATGCGTTTATATTTGAATGGCATGAGAGGTAACGTCTACAACTATTTATTACAAACTATTTAATATCTGTTATCGACATACTATATATAAAATATTTACATCCTTTATCTCTTTAAAATTAATAAAGCTAATACCAATATGTCATATAATTAAAATGGGGAGCCTATCATGTACAAGTTGTTTGTGAATTTTTGATGATTGCTTATGTGATTTGCTTCTCGTTGCTGGAAGTATCGAGAAAATCAAGATCGTCTGGATCATTTGTTAATATGTCTTTTCTTGCTGTAACTTTTCCCCGGGACTTATATGGGATTGCATCAAAAACACCGCGTAGTGAAAACCGGTAGCATGGCCTCCGTGTGTGGGGATTTTTCTCTTGTCTTGGTTATCTGTAATTGGCAAGAGTTTTTTCATTCTTTTTGTAGTCCTTGCAGTTAAAGCCTCGAGAGGAATCTAGATTGTGTAGCTTTATTTATTTCTAGATTTGTATTTGTACTTTTTGGCGTCTAGTACCTTACTAGTAGCTATTTATAATATAATTATGTCGTTCTAAAAAGAAATACCAATATGTCATATAACTCTTTATACTACACTTATTCACCACCTCTTTCGAAATTGAACCATTGTTAAACATATAAAAATTATATCGAGAAAGAAAAAAATTGACAGAAAAATTATTTTAACGATATATTACCCTAGGTAATGCTAGTTTATTGTATGTTAAATTATATAAAAATTGTAAAGAAATTACAAATTGAAGATGAATAGTAGATGATTACGATGGTTGAAAAGACACTACACTTAGATTTTGGGAAGTGGTGACTCTGGATTTATAGTGTTTTGGGAGAACATTGTTGCTGAAAAAGTGAGGAATGAGAATAATGTTTTGGAAAATGTTCTGGATTTTATTTTTGATGTTTTAAAAAAAAATCAATTAATTTAATAAATTCAAATAAATAACAAAATAAATTATATAAAAAAATAAATTAAAAATAAATAAATATTACAAGTCCTAAAATAAATAAATTCATAAGAATAAAAAATACAATCAAAAGTCTCCCAAACTCGATACAAATCCCATCTTCTCACAAATTTTCTCATTTTCTCTTTCTATTATGATTTTGTCTCGTCACGGTAAGTGGTCCGTCGACATAGACAAAATTTGGAGTTGTGTTTCAAGATCCATTGATCAGTAGTAGTTTTGCTTGTTGGAACAGATGCCTTGAAAGGTATTAGTGATCGACTCATCAAATGAAGCGCAAGACGAAGTGACTAAACCAGACGACGTCTTTCGGGATTTTGCTTTCCTTGCTTTTCCATGCGGTATTCGAGTTCTTTTTGTTAGCCTCTGGTTTCTCGTCTAAATCCAAGTCGTCCAAGTGCAATGTCTGTAGCGTTTTGGAACGTTCCGCCTTCCGATGACGACGGGATCGATAGTTAACCACTTTTGGCGGTCCTTCAAAAAGTTTTACGCTTGAAAACGATTGAAAGTTTTTAGCGTTTCCGACTTATTAAGCCTCCACCCGAGTCCGAAAGTCATTATCATATTCCCAGCTTCTTTTTTGTCCTTCAGCCGCTTCCAAATGCCTTCCCACTTTTGGCATGTGGTATTGAGTTTTTTCCATTTTGAGGTCAACATGTCTTTGGTTCGAACAAACGAAGGGTTGCGGACATGGTACTCTTCCATGATAAGATACAAAAAAGAGTCGTTATTTTACGCATTTCCTCGGTTGGAATATTTGGAAACGACAATCCAACTTTGGGTTAATCGGCGTTCGTTCTCTGGTTCTCAAAAGTTGCAGTTATTATAAACATTTTTTGTTTTCGGTTGTAATGGTCCAAACTCGGGTTGTTTGTCTTTCTTTTTTGTTATATTTCCACGAGAGGTTCGTGTCGGTACCTCGTCTTCGACCAGATGCACGTCGGTTTGTTGGGTGACGGGTTGTTGGGTGTTTTATGTTGCTTACCACATTATGAAAGCGTTATATTTGATCGTTATGAGAAGTTGGGTGTTTGATAGAATGTCGATTGCGGTATTTGGTATGGATTACCAAAACTGGGCATGTTGGTATTCGGATTTAAAGATGATGATTGTTGTTGAAACGTGTTCCATTGGATTATAGGTTGTACGAGTTGTTTTGGTTGTTCGACATTGTGAATTATAGTGAATCATAGATTTATTGAGTTTTTGAATGGTGTTTGAAGATGAGAATGAGTGTTTTGATGTGTTTAAAATTGTGTTTGAAGTGTGATATTTATAGATGGAAAATAAGGTTTTAAAAGAAAGTTAGTCGTTGAAACTAGCCGATTTTTTATTTATATATTCAAAGGGTATTATACTTGTTTGAAAAAAATAGGGTCGAGCAGCGTCTCGGGTAGAACACTATTCCGGAACATCCTTCCGAAGTGGTGAGACACTGTTCGACAGTGTTCTCGACAAAAATTCCGAACGATTAACCCTCATTCCATATGCTCTTAGGGGAAAGATCTCATTTCTTAATCTTGACCTTTATTATTGATGTTGTTATTATAAACACAAGGGAGATGATATTTACCTTATCAATTTGATTAATACATAAAAAATGTATTATTTAATATTTACGCACATACTATAACCTTTTAATATCCAATTTGAATGTATTCATAAAAAAATGTGTATTTATTTGAATTTAAATTAACATATTTGAGCACGGATGGTGTTAAAGGCAGGAAAAATAAAATTATATGCATATAAGCCTGTCTAAATAACCGTATGTATGTGAACATGTGAAAAAAAACGTTGTCCTATTTAACTATTCATGAACACGAGTGGGCTCTCTCTCCAATTAATGTACCCCACTTCAATATAATTCTTGATTCCTTCAAATTACAACATAATTATATTCTTTGAATATGTAAGTCCTAACTTTATAGAACTTCTTTATTTGCTAAAATGATATATTTATTGTAATTTTAATTTGTACTACTATAAGACTTTGTTTTGTATTTAAATTCTCTTCAATCATCATTAAAGTTGTTTTTTTAATGATCGAATATTATAAAAGTTATCAAAACGTTAGAAAAATTGAAATATTACATTGAAAAATGCAACAATAAATTTTGTAACCACATTATTCATTGAATGTTCACTTTCTTGTTTATTGTTCCAAACCAATCAAAAGAGTAAAGAACAACACAATCAAATAAGTTGCTTATTTTAAGAGTCGAAGACTGAAAAACAACATTATTTCGATACCTCCATAGAGTCCAAACAGTCGACACCACAATAACTTTAATAACTGTCTTCTTCATATGAGACCACGTGCTCGTATCAACCCAATTTTACAATTCACCGATAGATAGCGGCATACGAACTAATATATCGAGCCACTTTTGCCTCCTTGATTCAAAGTTGCTTCGCCACTTCGCAAGCCAAAAACACATGGTTTATAAAGAGTTGATTGAATATCAATTGATTAAAGTTGTTATGTTCAATTTATACCATACTTTTTAAAACTTTTGCAAGATGTGAACAATTAAGCGGGGGCACGTTCGAATTCAAGATTTTAGTTGTTGGTTTAAACATAAAATGGTAATGTATCTAGCTTAGCACCTTAAAAGTACGAGAAAAACATATCAATCAAGACATACATCAATACAATATACATATAATAGTGTTTTTCATAGTATGTGGGTTAAATTATGACAAATTCTAAAAAAAAGAACTTGTCGGTGTAAACGTAATCAATAGATTGAAGTATTTAACCATATACTTTTTTAGCCATCCCCCATGACAAAGATATTATATCGTTTCCAAATCTTCTTTATTATTAAAAAAAACGAAAAAGGGCGTACGTGAGTGACATAAGACAACAAAAAACAATGATAAATTAAATCACAAGATAAAGAAATAAACCATAAATATCCCTTTAATTGCAAATAACAAAAGGAGGATCTTTGATATGATATAAAATAACAAGTAAAAACATACTTTAAGTACGACCTAAAACTAAAAAAACATTCATTTTTGTACCAATCGGTTGATAAATACATATTCTATCTTCTAGGCCTATCTTTTCAAATCTAGTATTGTTTGGTAATTTATTGAAATATTCTCATAGTACTTCATTTTGGAGGAGATTAAAGAATAGTAATATAAAGTAATACTAATGTTTTACTAACATATGATTTAACGTACTCTAATGTTTTGTGATACTTATCAACACAACTCAAGGAAATGCTATAACCTCAAAAACTAACAAGTTATGTCAATATAACATTGGTTTCTCACGACCACAAATAATCTGAAATAAATGGTTTTATTTTTGCTTAATGGTACATCTTTTTTGGGTAGATCAGGTTCTGTAGCAAGTTTAAGTTCTCCCATTGATTACAATAAATAATATGCTCCATTTGTATTGTTCAATAATATCACTTTTCATTTGTTGATTGATCTTAAACATTTTCAGATATACAAATATGAGATACTTTAATCGTATTCACAAACTAAAGTCATTATATATATATATATATATATCTCATCCTTCTACTTTTGAAGCTTACGTCTACACAAAACTAGTTAAAATTTCAATTCGAACTTTATTTTCTGAATTTTTTCATCATAAAACAATTAGCTCTTAAATTCCATCGCAACGTACGAATAAAAATCTCATTTAATACAAAATATTAATATTAATATTAATTTTAATATTATATTATATATATTATATCATTATTAATAGTGTTTCATAATAATAATAATATATAAAATGTTAAAGTATAAATCACCTCCCATAATCTTTTTGTGTACTAAGAAAATGCTTCCCACCAAACACTATTAACCCTATAACCTTACACATTACAAATATTTCCCCCCATTTCAAACCCCTCTCTCCAAATTCACCATCTTTTTTTTTCTTCCTTTTAATAAACAATTACAAAATCCTCTGCTTTTTAACAATAAAAAAACAGGGCGAAATCATCATCATCATTCATCATCAAACTACAAAACACACAATTCCTTTCAATTACTCAAAATGGGTAAATACATGAGAAAATCTAAGCTAACCGGTGACACGGTGGCCGTAATCGATGTTTCACCGTCGTCATTCGGCGTCCGTACACGTGCCAAAACCCTAGCTTTGCAAAAACTTCAACAAGCTTCAAATTCGACCACTGTAGCGCCACCGTCTCCGGCACCGGAGCATCACCGTGAATTGTGTTATCTTCAGTTACGCAGCCGTAGACTGGAGAAACCACCGGTTCAAAAATTAACAACTTGTTGCCGGAGACAAAATCCTAACCCTAATTTTGTAAATACTTCAGGTGAAGAAGCAGAGGAGTCTAATTATTTTGGAGAATATAATGTTGATTTTAATAATGGCAGAGAAAGGTATAATTTTTATATTACTATATTTTAATTCACACATAAACATAAATGCTCTGTTTTTTTTTTTTTAAAAAACAATAAATAATAATTTGAATGTTTATATTCTTGAGTAAATATAGAGGCAGAGGTAATAGTATTAAATCTTGATTCAACAATTCTACTTGGTGTTTTGGTATTATTTGATTTTCTTTTAGATAGCGCAAATTCATAAACTAAAGTTCTTTTTTCTAAGGGAAAAAAAAATACTTTTACATGCTTGAAAAATGAGGAAATGGGTCAATTTCCAATTTTCACTATAATTTTTCTTATAAGAATTTGTGGGTATTGGATGAAAATGCTTTTTGGGGGTACTTTGATGTTCTCATGTGAAGAAAAAGGGTTTATTTTATTTTCCATTTTTTTCTATAAGTGGGGTACCACTTTTCTTTACTTCATGTATGACAAACATGCTAGTGAATGTATTTTGATTCTTTATCAAGTCATGCAAATAATCTTTTATGTATAAAAGCTGCACAAGTGCTTTAGGTGGTTTTGTTAGTTATGGTTGTATCATGTTTTATAAGTTCTTTCGTTCTACATCAAACTAACCAAAGGTTTCATGGTGTCTCCTATTGGTTATTTGTTCCTTTATCTTTTTTATTTATAATTTATTTTCTGGCAGGAACTCTAACTCCTTTTGGACAATTAAGTTTAAGGGGTTTTAAATAATTGTTGTTGATTATAGTCACTTTATAATTTTGATGGGAGGTGAAAATTTCTTAAAACATATTTTGAGTGCTTATAGCTTATTGCGTTTTAAAAATATCTTATTGCGTTTGGATAGTGTTTTAGCTTATTTAAAAGAACACTTAATTTTAAGCTGGTAGAGTGGTGCTGCTTACTTTGAACACTTATTTTTGTTCATTTTTGGCTACACTGCTTTGTTTTTGCTTGCAAGTTGTGATACTGTTTCATCCTTGAACTATAAACTATGTGCCTCTTGACCTTACTTATATTTCAATTAATTGAGTTAACTTATGAGTTAAATATACGTAACGTGTAGTTGAAAATCTTGGCAAGAAATTGCTAAATATATGATAAGATACAAAGTGAAATAAGTTAAGTTTTGAAGTTCACTTTAGTGGGCTAGAGACATATAACATGTTTAATCATTCTTTCTTTGTTTTTCTGTAATAAAGCCTGGGCTTGACATTATTTGTCCCCATGACTTAAAAAAGGACAAAAATATTCAATCTAGGGTTGCTTGATGGTTTCTTTTGATAATAAACTTAAGATTATTTGGTAAATTTGACCAAAGATTCGAAATCTGTAGATAATTCAATTGAAAATTTAAGTGATAGCAAACAATAAACATGTCCGTGTTGTCGGCAATGCCGAATAATGAGTAACGAAAACTCGAAAATGACTTTCTTTTATGGGGCCTTTTGTTTACGTTTGTTTGTTTATAAGTGATGAGATGCTACACTGCATAAAATTATCACTTATGTCTTACTCAGATATTATCAGCAGCCCCACATGGTCTTTTATTTATTATGAACTGTTTTCTCTTTCCATATCAGGCCAGCTTCTTTAATAGGTCCATGTTCTTGTAAGGCTATCAGGAAAGATTCAGTCTTTTTTAAGATAAAATGTGTTGTGATCCCTCTATCGGGGTTGGATTTGGTGGTCAAATTTGCTATAAATAAGACCCACAACTATCAATTATCACACTTCATAGATTAGCTTCTGTAGGTGTTTTAAGTGGTAGTTAAATGTGCTTATTCATAGTGATTATTACTACTAATCAAAATAAAAATAAGTAATTTTACTTGTATTTTGATGATCGGTCTTCTTACAACTTCGTTCTTCAAATCTAAATTTGAAACCAAAAAATGAGTTACTTGAAGCTATGGAATATGGATAGTTAGGTATTCTGCATTTATCAAACTACCAGTTTTCTCATATCAACTTCTTACCTGTTTCTTCAACTCTTATAATTTTGACCCTAGTATACCAATAAGGACGGAGTGTTTGGATTATCTTAACTTTTTGTGCTTATCGGCTTATTGAATTTGAAAAGGCCGATAAACTCAGTTTTTCTAGTTTATGAGCTAATCAACTTGAGCTTATAAGCGTCAATAAGCCGTAACCTAAAATTGATAGGCTAATCCGCCCAATACAATTAAGGCTTATTGAGTTTATAAAATTTTAATAAATTGATAAATCATGCTAATCCAATCAGACCCTTTTAGCATCATAATCATTTTTATATATGTTTTTGTTTGTCAAAAACTCTGTTGCAAGATCAGTTTAGGCACACACCAGACAAAACAACCTCTGAATGACATGCATGAAGAGAGGGACCACACAACTTGTTTTTACCCTTATGTTAGTAAATAGTACACAAACAGTGGTGAACAATAATGGGATGATGGTTAACTTCCATTGGCATCTTGCTCATAAGGACAACCTTTTCTTTCATAGATATTACCTTTTAATCTGTAGTGTACGGAAAAAAGAAAAGAATGAAGATATATATCTATATATTTTTTCTAAAATGTATTCCTTGATTTTGTGACTTTGTATGTGTTTGTTCCACTAACACTGTGATAGGTTCGTACTTAAAAAGATTATGTTTTTATAACAGGAGCACTCGAGAAAGCACTCCTTGTAGCTCGATAAAGGACATAAATGTCATTAGCACTCCCGGTTCTAGCACAAGTCCTCGAAATGTAGAAACTTCTAATCAAATAACTCAGAATTCTGTCACAAAGAGCATGCCTTTGGCACTTGAGATTGAAGAGTTCTTTGCGCGTCATGAGCAGGAACAACAGAGACGATTTGCTGACAAGTACACTTCCTTAACCTTTGTCCGAATTAGAGGCGGCAAAATATGGGTCAGGCTTGGTTTGGGTCAAATTGGTAATATTCTACCGGTGAAATGGCTTGAGTTGATCTGATACACTTTTTGTTTAACATTTTGAATTTTCGCTTAACAGTGTGTCAAATATAATTACAAAAAATTAATTATTATATCAGTAAAAATTATTTTTTTTGGCCAAATGTTTTTACATTTTGAGCATTTTTCAATTTATTTACTCTTGATTGTATATTTATAAGTTTTTGTTGCTGGTTGACCCGTTAGAGATTAAACATTACTCGAATCAACCTATTTAAAAGTAAATGAGTTGAAATTGTCACATTTAATTATAACCTTATACAAATACATTTCTAATGTTCATGCAGGTACAACTTTGACGTGATGAATGAAAATCCACTTGAAGGACGTTATGAATGGGTAAGATTAGAATCCTAATAATTAAGGGAATTCAACAAGCTCGGAATAAAGGGTGTTGGTATAATTTTGCTTATACCCTCTGGTCGTCTAGTGAAATGTAAAGGAAGAAAAAACTTAATTAGTTGTGTAATATAATGTTGAATTGCACACTAACCTGTTTAGTGTATAAGGATGGGAAGAACAAAAGAATGTAACTTTTAGGGTTAGCCGTTTCATCTTTATCTAGTTCTGCAAGTAATGAATAAATAATTGCCATGGTTTCATTTTCATATCAAGATTTCTTCAAAGCTATTATGAAAGAAATGTTACTAGTTCTGAAAATAAAATTTTCAATTATTTATGTTTTATCTCTAACGAGTTAAAAATATTAACTTAGAAAGTTGAACTACAAAAGATTCGGGTTATATAGGAGAAAACTCTCCCATTTTTCATTTTCTACGTTAGTAGCACGGAATATTTTCCCTTTTTTTAGTGTTTTTTCTTACACAAATCAATTATACATTCTAAAAATTGACAAAAACTGTTCGAATTAGAGTTTCATTTGCATTGTTTTTGATAATATAGTTTTATGATAATAGGTTAAAGTTATAATTGTGGAGTATAAGTTTTAATCATAGTTGATACTTCAATTGATTATAGAAACTAAGATCATTGATAAATAAATACATACAACAATAATGATACTCAATTTCGATACTCAATTTCGATATTAGTAGTTATGGGTAAAGTAAAATGTAGAGAGTCATATATTTACTCAAAGATAAAAAAAATTAATAAATACTTAATGATCACAAATTAACCATAAGAGAATTGTTTCAAGTTTTAACTCATTTAATCAACGTGGGCTACAATTAACCATAAGCGAATTGCTTCAATAAGATAAAAAAACCCCCTGTAAAATCAGAAAATGAGTCACATGTGATGGTTTTTAAATGACTAAACTGTGTACTCTTACGTCATTATGATATGAAACTTTTGTATATGTTTCATCTGTTATCACCTTGATGGGCAAGTGTAGGCCATACATTCCACAATTTTCAATTTTTATCCTTAATATGAAGAAAATTTGTGGAAGAACTATGATAAATGTCACAAAATTCTCGTATAATTTGTTAAATCGTTAATCTAGACACTCTATTTTTGTGGCTATTGGCGTTAAAGCCATCAAAGAATTCTGTCTTGGATTCAATGTGTGTGGATTTTATCTTTTAATGTTATACAAACTGATATAATCTGTCAAAATTGTCGATGTGGTCACTTTATATAACTTTAAAATCATTAAGGAACTTTTTTTTTTTTTTTCTAAATGTAAAAGATGTTTCAACCGTTATGTTTCTAATGATTCACATGACATCATTAAACGATACAAGTCTTGGATAAGAATTTCAAACACACTAGCTTCATTTTGCATTATATTTAAAGAATTCCTTAATTCAGGTCGAAGAAGCAATTAAAAGTAATTTTCTAGTGACCAAATTGTTAAGTTTAACAAACAATACGTAAATTTGTGACAATTTTCATACATTTAAGTATAAATTACCAGTTTACTAACTCCGAAATGATCAATCTAACAGGTAAAACAACTTGAGTGACTTTAGCAATAAAATAAAATAATAAAAAAAAGTAAAAAGAAATAGTAATTATAGAGTGGCTAAATAGACAATAGTATCAAATAGTAGGCTTTTTAACAAGGTAGTACATTTATTTATGGGTGAGTTTTCAAAGGCGGCTGTATTTTGAGGAGAAGGAGGGGCAAATGATTTCTGCTGTTAATTTTTGCTATCAACGGTTTAAATTTGCAACACTGCATTTTACATAAAATATAATGTTGTTAATATGCAAAGAATTCGGACCATTGATCACATAAATTAATGGCTGAGATTGACTCCCCCTTCTTCTCCTCAAAATACAGCTACCCCTCATAACTTACCCTTATTTAAGTTATCCATTTTACAAAGTCAATAGTTTACATGAAAGAAAACTTGAATGATATAGCAATAATTAAAGTATATGATAGCTAAATCGACAATTTGAGCAAATTATGTATGTTTTTCTCGACATTTTCCCTATTTCCAATCTTAAAACAACAGGCAGACAAGTTAAGTGCGAAATAACAACTTATTCATAAGATCTTATATCTAAAGCGCGCATTCAGAAGTTGAGTTTTTGCTTTCCACAAGACATATTAAAAAATAAGCATAATACTCGTGCTATACAGCGGAATATAATGTTTTATTATAAATTGCAACTCAACGATAGTCGTATATTATGTTTGTTCTTTACGGACTATTTATAATGGTGACTCAATAACGGTAGTTTGCTCGTATGTAGAGTTAAATATTCAGGATACGGTGGTGAGTCTTATGTATATGATAAAATTAATGTTAAATAAAAATTACATAAGTTATAGTTAGAAATGTTGAGTCTTAATTTTAAGAATTTCTATATATAAAACAATAAAATGTTTTATATATCAATATAGATAAGTTAGTTTTTATAATTTTTTAAGCTAGAAACATAAGTTTACAACTATATATTACTAGCAGTATTTAATAACATCTACCCTAAAACAGAATGAAAACACTTTTTCTAAATTTTGTAGAAAACCTCAGAATCCAATGTACTGCAGGCTAGAGGTCTTTCATGTCTGACTCAATTCTTCAGTGTGGCATTGAATTTAAGATTCAATTCATATCCACGTACACCTTTTATGATCCAGGACTCTTGTACATTACAACTTTTTATATTTTTATTTATCATGCTGACATAGGACTACTAATACTATTACTGAATACTGCAAACATATGTTAATTTATGGGTGTCATATAATTTGTTCACATACAGTATTACATTTTATGTTGAAAGTCGTTAATATAAATGACAAATTGTATAGAATGACAAAATTGTTTGATTCATTTTTTAGGTGATTTGTTGAAGGGAAAAAACAAGAAGGAAATAACAATCAACTTCTGATATCTTTGATTTTAGCAACTAATTACCAGCAAATAGCAATCACCAATACTTTTTGATGAAAATAAGAATTAGTATATATGTACAATCACACATATTTGATATAATTTGAACTCACAACATCTTGAGTGACGTTTACTCACTTAGTGTTAGATCAAAGACCCTTAAGTACTTTACAAAGAATTTTCTTGCAAACTTTTAATTTTATCATTTTAACCGTCTACATAACACCGTTGCTAAAATCACTTTTAGGTAACAATTGAGAACAAATAGTTTAAACGCTCGTCCAAACACCCTGTTACATATACACCATCTTTTACCTTGTTTTTGAGATGGTTCATTTACAACCACAAGTCCACAACCTCATAAAAATCAAATACTAGAGTGAAAATACAAAAAGATAGGTCATAAAAATAAGATGCTTAAACTTTAATGATTTCTTAACTGACCCTATAACAACACAGTGTTTAGAGTTCCTCAGCCTCAATTATTGGTTATATCAGTATGCAGTTCAAAGCTGCATGACAGTTTATGAGGTTTAAGTCTTAAAATCTAGGCTGCAAGAGCTACATATCTAACAATTTGTACATGGTAATGATGGGTTAAACATGTGAAAAGGAATATAATCTGCAACAAAAAAAGATTTGAAATTTTAGTGGTAAAAGCAGCTTTTTACCACTAAAAATTCACAAGTTTCTTACTGCAGTCTTTGGATTTCAGTGCAACTTGTCCAACCCTATATTTGGGAATCAAAATAGCCCCTTCAAATCAATTGCAAATAATGCTCAATAACTTACAGATTCCTTGTGTCACAGTTGTCCATTTGTGAGCTAGTTGCAATATAACTTCACTATCTTCTTGGTATCATGAAGAACCTAAATCTGAAAGTGTAAATCAGAAGTAAAGGTCAATGCTTTTTTGAGAACAACAACGTTATAATGACCTGTACCTAGTGCAGTCAAAGTTGTACATTGTTAGGCCAGACATAAAGATTACAGTACTGCGTTACATTTAAAGATATCTCAGTTAAACAAATCATGTATGAAGACTACTTCACAAATTTCACCAGAAAGCCTCAACTTTAATAAAGTAAGTTTCAGTATCAGTTGCAGATTTCATATTTTTTAATTACAGGTTTATTTAATATATTGACTTTATTGCCCTCATGACCTCTTAAATTGATTTCTTCAAATTGTTAGATCAAACTTGTAATCATAGTGTAGTTGTATTCGTATTCAACAAGCTAAAAGTTTATTTAAAAATCTAGAAAAAAAACCTGTTTTGGGTCAACTCTACCCAGCCCTCTTCAAACCATGGAATAATATTACCCATAACTCAACATGCCTGGCCTCCCATTTTACCCTCTCCATGCAAGTAAAAACGTTGAATCATATCACACCTTAAAGTGAACGCTTTCTGTCTTAAGATGTACAAAGTAGAGGGATTTCAATAGACTTTTGAAATGCCAAAAAGGTTACATTTAAATTTCAAACTATGCATTATGTACTACATGTTAGAAACTTAATAACCACCTTATGACGATTATATTTGTACTACATATTGCTTGTTTGTGATGCAGTGATGCTCAAAAATTAATTGAATTATCTTTCAAGCTTTTCTTACCCCAACCAAGATTCGTTAACACGTATCAATCTGAATAAATAGTACTTGCATAAGACTTTTGCAATCTTTCAAATAAAAGATTGTATCTTTTCATTTTTCTCCTAGAAAATGAAGCAAGTGAAACACATTATTCATATGTTCTATCTTTGAACACTTTTGCTTAGTATTCTAACTGATATAGTTGTGGTAATTTAGCTATGCGACTATTGACTAATGGAAAAAAAAATTCAAGTATGTGATTAAGGCAACACTGAAATTCCAGTGACTACTCATTCAATTATACCTACAATACAACATTTGTGAACCTTTTCAGTCAATGAGGGTGTGGCACGATACTTTCAAGAAGAAATAACTTTCATAAGTATCTGAAAATGGTAATCAAATCTAGAGGTGGCAATTACGGCCTATTTACTTATAAATGGGTTGATTTAGGTCAGCTTTTTATCTCTAATGGTTCAAATAGGTAATTAAAAAGAAAAAAAGCTTTAGAGGAAACATGTCTAAAGTCATCCATAGTATACTTTTGATGCATAAAATGTCCTAAAGGGAGTTAGTGAAAAAACTATACTTGTTCTTATCATATATGGCACACTAATAGTTAATAAGTCATTCAATAACTTTTGAGAAACAGTGTTTCGGGTCAACTTAAAATGTGAACCGTTCTGACTGTACCAAATAATATTTCGGCTTATTACCCAACCCGTTCGACACTCTAACCCTCCATTTTGCCACCCCTAGAAAGTACACAAAAATGATTGGTCCTTCATGAAGATGGCCGAATGAGTAAGAATAACCTTGTATCTCTTTCCACTTTGACTGTCATATTCGCCATCTATTTCAGGGAAGTTTGAGGTTCCAAACTACGTGGCTTCTTTGCTTCTAACATTTCAACTTCATATGCACTCGTATGTGAACCTTTCTTATTCTCTATTTTAATTTGTTTAAGCATCTCTAACCGTATGGCGTGTAACTCGTATCTAATGATTCAGAAAAAACAAATTATAAGAGTAGACTCAGATATAAACACATGTAAGCATCGGAGATAAGAATGGTTAGAAATGCAATAACATCGAGAGAACGATGAAGAAAACATCAACCAAGAAATATATTTATCAGTGGGACAATACAAACAGATTTTAAATTTCTGTGGAAACAGAATCCATGTTGCACACCTAGCGCTAGAGGTGACGAAATGATGAGTTGGGTCCAAACGCGTAATTTTTTGGTACCAGTCAACACTTTTTTGTCCAAATTTAATTTTTTTCTGTAAATAGTTAGTGGGCAAATATGATTACAAGAGGTATGTTAATAATCTAACTTAAAAATAATAATTTAAGAGGTTTCATGCATTATATTCACACTTTGGGGAACATACAACCCATTTCCTTTTTTCGATTTCTTTTACCATTTTGACGCTTAGAAATGAAAGACAACTCGAACTGGCCCACCTCCATTTCTCCGCACAAACTGGGGCAATGCTCTCATCCATGTTTCACATCACACCATATTAATGGAACCGACGTGGAATATTCTAAACAAACTCTAAGCAAAAGTTAACTCATTTAAATAAGAGTTAATAGATAAATTTGTTACTATACTTTGTGAAAGTGTTCATATAGGTTACTATACTTTAAAAATGTATAATTGGATTACTGTACTTTGCAAAAATGTTCATATGAGTTACTATACTTTGCAAAAATGTTCATATGGATTACTATACTTTGTGAAAATATTCATATAAGTTAATATACTTTGAAAATGTTCATATGAGTTAATATACTTTCAAAATGTTCATATGAGTTAATATACTTTGAAAATGTTCATATGGATTATTGTACATCTATTTAACACAAGTGTTTGATAATTTCAAAAGGAAATCACTTTATAAATATAGTTTATGTTCCCCAACAACTAATATTAAGAGGGAAATAAAGTGATAGTACAACAAGACATTTTTTCCTTGATATTTTTTAAACTAATAATCACGCGAAGTGTATGTGAAACCGAAAGCGTGACGAGACTTGAAATTAAATCTGTCCAGTTCATATAAAAGCTTGGTATGATCGATATTCTTCATTTTAAAATATATGAACTAAACATATTTAAATTCAAGTCTTATCACGCTTTCAATTTCAAATATAATTCGTGTAGTTATTAGTCTAAAAACTATCAAGGAAAAAAATGTCTTGTTGTACTATCACTTTGTTTCCCTCTTAGTATTAGTTGTTAGGGGGACATAAACTATATTAAAAAGGAGAAATTATTTTAAAATTCTCAAACACCTGAGTTAATTAGATGTACAGTAACCCATATGAACATTTTCAAAAAATATTAATCCAAATGAACAATTTTACAAAATACGATTATCCAATTGTACAACTTTAAAGTACAGTAACTATATAAACATTTTCACAAAGTACAGTAATGAATTTGTCTATTGATCCATTGATAGTGAAAATTTGATTATCCTTCGATCACGTAAACACGAGAATTGGAACGGAAAATTAAATGACTAATATGAGTGAAGTCTAACTTTTGAAAATCAATAACACGTATAACGTGTTAAGCTACTATTAAAAAACAAAAACAACCAGATAGGAACAACATAAAAAAGATAAGCAATAGTTCTTACTTTGCAACATAGATCTTCACAAGGGTAAAATAAGTCCTCCAAAAGTCGTGTTCTTTCAAGTAACGTGGACATATTCTAAATCTAAGTTGCGATAGTTTCCGGAAGGCAAAAAAAATTATTATCTTGATTGTATTCGTCAAGAAACTGAAGTTTAAATGTATTTCATGAACTCATACACAGGATCCACAACATATAATTCGATAACTGGAACATCAACTTTACGCTGATATTTTTTAAAAGATATAGCACCATTGGCCATTGACATCTTGTTTCATTTATCACTTATAACTATTTTCCATTTCTAGAACTTAATGCAATATAATGTGGCAAACCACTCTCCAACGCTACAATGGTCGAATCCAACACGCTCATCTTATATGATTTGCAGATCATACATCAAGAGTTATACCTCAAATGAAATATAGACATTTAAACGCCATAAGAAAGCCTACCGTATAATAATAACTACTCTATCCGTTTCAGATAAGCATCGTCTCAAACACTCAAAGATAACTTCATAAGTTACATGAATCCTTCGAATTTTCTACACATTTCTTTCAGTTGAAACTAATTATTGGACTAGCATAAATTTCTACACATTTGTAGCTCTTGCCTTTATATGGAGTTTATGCCAGCTTTTAGCAACAATAATCATTACTGAAATAAGCATATTTCTCCTATAAACACTCAAAAGTACTTATAAACCATTGATTATACCAAAAATAAAACCCTCAAACCTAATTAAAATAAAATAAAAATCTAACCTTAACTTTAGAGAGATTAACGATATCATGTTTCTCTTGCCAATTAGATAAATCCTTTTGCACAATTCCAGATTCATCAACACCTACTTCTTCATCTAATATTAAATCAGATCAATTTCATTATATATATGTTAAAAATTCAATATTTTAATAGACAAGGAAAACGTGGAGTACATCGAAGATCGAAGTTTTTGAATGTTTCGAGAGTGAATGATTTGATGAAATCAATTAATTCATCAGTGATTCCGTACAACTGTTGTTCGTTGATTTGATTAGTTGTTGTGGTTGTAGTTGGCAGTAGTGATGAAGATTTGTTTTTGGTTCGACGGAACCATGAGTATACATTATTCATCTTCACTGTTTGAGCTCAGGTTTCGTTGTTTCAGGGCAGTTTGTGTTTTCTAAATGGAAAAAATTAGCAAACTTTTTTCAGGATGAATTCGTAAGTTTTGTAATGTTAGGGTAAAAAAGGGAAAACCCGCAACTGATTTTTCAAAATTCACCCTAAAGAATCTAAAATTCACAATTTTTGCCCCCAATTTATTGAAAAGTTGCAATTTTATTCACAAACTTTGGGAAATAGTATTACGTATAGTGAAGATTTGATTTTAGATTGATAAATTGTCACAAATTTATCTACTGTTTGTATATCTAGGAAGCTTCCCCTTTGATAATCAGTTATATATTAATCACACTAAATTTGATTAAGAGTTTAATTTTAATGATTTATAGAAGAATATCATTGTAGTTTGTACGGGTAATATTTTGTACAATTTTCATTATATAAATGACATACAATACCTAAAACCAAGAAATTGCATGCTTTTAGGATTATTTGGTTGCAGTTAAATCCACTCGTATAATGCCTGAAATCAAGAAATCCAGTGTTTGGATTAGCTTATTTTTAGGGCTTATTGAGCTTATAAGCCCTAAAAATAGAGCTTATGCTTATTGGTTAAAAATAATAATAAATAAAATTAAAAAACCCATGAAAATAAGCTTAACCAAAAACATATTAGAGCTTAGTTAAGCTTATTAAGCTTAATCTCCCTGAATATTAAAACTTTTGCGTTTGATTCATCAATCATTTCATTCTAAATATGTGTTTAATATTTTACGAATAATTTTTTTACTAGTATTGACTTGCCCTTATTAAAAATCAAGTCTGTGATGATGTGAATAAGAAACATTGCATTATCAACATTCGCCTATGAATTAAACAGGCTCACTATGGCAATCATGTAATGTGGACTATTGTGCCTGATTAAAAATACATGGTTACACTGAAAGTCAAAGTCAGCAGATGTATACAGTAAATACAAAAGAATATCCGACCAAAGATGTATTTACTTGTATGAAGTCTGCCAAAGATTGAGAACCATGAGAATGACTGACTTGGTTTCTTGGTATGCAAATTTGGCTGCAAGTCACTAATGAATGTTCTTGAGACCTTGCAATAAGAAGCTTTGATCGTCTTCATAACCAATTTTTGAATTATCTGGAATGTAAGCACATCAAAACACATTGATGTTAATATTTGAAATATGACACTTTTTCATTGACTTAAAAACTAAAAGGGTGATGAACCATTTCAAACGGATCATGCAAGTCAAAGGAGAACATGGTTATATTTGGATGATCAAAGGAGATATTACTCACCTTGATGATGATTGCCAAGTAGAAACTGCCACCAGGGTCAACATTCCAACCAAACCGTAATTCACAATGCTGTCAACATTTTTAATACTTTGAACCTTCTCAACAATGGCATTCCAATAATCTGCATGAGGAAAAGTTCCACGTTCCACAGCCTGCATCTTACTTTCATTAGCCCTTTATTGAACAAAGGTAAGATAATAAAATAGAGATGCCAATTCGACCCATTTATTTATGAACTGATCAATTTGGCTTATGCTTTATATCAAATGGGTTAAAATGGCAAGATAAAAAGCACTATGGTTGAAAAGAAACAAGTCAAATGGGTTGGGCCCAAAAGTGTACTTTCTTTAATGCGTAAAACCTCCTAATCACTGTATGTAAAAGTTTAGATTAATATAAGTAATAGTGTCATACTATAGTTTTCTTACCATATTTAACACTATGTCTTCCTATAAATGAAATTGGACACAAAATATTTTGGACGAATCCAATCCGATCTGACCATTTCGAACCATACAATTAAAATTCCTATTTTGACCCCTTCATCAACCCACCCGACAAGCTTATTTTGCTAACTCTACATAGGAGAAAAGACCCTTACCTTTGTCTCCGGATGATCATCTTGTTTCTTAGGATCTGCACTAGTTATTCTTTGATCATCCTTTTCATAAGAGTGATCTGATGACACATCCAACTTTGCCTGTCTGCTGTTTTTACCTAATATTGCTCTGTAAGCAGAACTAGTGTGGATCGTTTTCATGACCGAACCAAAGAAATTTGTCACAGGTACCTGATGTTCATGTAGGTGAAGGTCAATTATTAATTCACGATTGCAGATTTTCTACAGTTGGCTTGCAAGTTCCCACTTGCATCAGTAAAAAAGTGTAAATTACAGGTTGACAATATTTAAATTCAGTACTGTGGAAAAAGAGAGGTTTTAACTTTCAGAAGTAAAAGCCATGGCAACTATGGTTATTAAAGCTAGGAAAGAGAAGTATCGAAAGTCCAAGCCTTGACAAAAAGGAATTCTCTTTCCACAAAAAATGTGAAATGAGATGAAAAATGAGACGTTTACAACTGTAATACCTTCTCAACTTGTTCTTGGTATAGATCTGTTCGATAATATGCAGTTGACAGCAACAAATTTGGATTATATGAGCTGAAAAGACTGCAAAACAAAAAGAGATATAAATATAGGCTGAGGAAGGCATAAAGATCTTTCATCATGCAACTATTCTTGTACCTGCTTAATGATGCATTGTCATACATATTAAGCCTCTCAAAGAAAGCTAAGGTATAAAACGTGAAGCGATCCACAACTGAGACACCAACCTGAATCATGATTATTTTTACAGGATTAGTGAGAGAAGATAATATTTTTTTTTTTTTTTTTTTTTTTTAAGTTTATCTGTATATAAAAATAAAACACTTTGCGAGTTGTTACAATCCAGGATCCGAGATCATACTCACATCAGAATCCAAGTGATGTGAATATGAGTTTTCCCCTTTCATGCTACTTCCAATGGCCAAAACACCAGGTGAATGGAGCTGAAAAGGAAGAAACAACCCACATTACAATTAATTCTGAACAAAAAAGAATTGAGCATTGTATATAAGATTAGTTTAATTGGGACTGATTCGTGCTATGTTCAACTGGTCCAATGGGTAAAAATCAAAGGTTTGGTTTTAGAGGACATGGTTGAATAGCTTAAAAGGGTGCAAAGAAAGTCTCTTTGAGTGTAGCTTTTCTGCAAAAGTTTCCGAATCATTTTATTCAAAAAACCATCTATTATTAAAATAAAATAAAATAAAATTTCTAATCATATTTGATACACTAACTATTTATAAGAATTTGACATGAAAAATGTTTTGGGTCAATCCAATCCACACAAAAGTATCCATTTTGACCCATTACCCAAGGTATAATAATTTCCAACATTAACTGCCACTCAACAATACCATGCCTAGAGAAGACCAACTCTAGAGTTATATGGGATTGGTGGATATTTGAACTTATGAAGAAGCTAATCCCTGTAAGGCGAAGACTCGTACCTGGGAAAAGAGTGTAGCAGCTTGACAAGTATCTACCATAATTAACAGTTCCTTGAACCTAAATATGAGCCCAAAAGAGAACAAGTCACTATCCTACAACCAATGGTGAATGAGATGGCAATGTTAATGATGATAGGGAAACAATCATGCGGAGGTGGCTAAATGGGCAGTCGTGTGTATTGGATAATGGGTCAAATATGTAATTTGGTATGGCTCAATACAGGCAGGTCGGGTTGGGTTGACCGTTGACCTGAATCACATTTTGTCCAAACTTATTAAAAATAATTGTAGATAACTAGTGTGCCAACATAATTGCAACAATTGTATTATTTCAGTGATAAGGCGAGTATTTGAGAATGTATGAGGTTTATTATTTCAGTGATAAGGCGAGTACTTGAGAACGAACGAGGTTTTACACATTACAAATACATTACGAGTGACTTTCAAACCGTTTGACCAACTTCAAATGTTTCCGTTCAAATCTTATCTTTTTATTCTACCGATTTGACCCAATAGTGATAAAACATAATCAGCATGACTCATTCACAAAATAGTGGTTCGAAATTGCCGCCTCTTCTATCATGATTGTTGATAATTTAGAAGCCTGGCCTAATTTAAGACCAATCAAATTCAATGCCCAGTCAGTACCTGAGTAAGATATATGTAACCTTCATGGGCTAAGACTATCATTCTCTCAAGATCACTAAAAGTCATCATTCTGGTTTTACTTTAACAAAATGTGTAATGAGACATTCTTACTCTTACCTACGCTTTTCTTTCATCTGTTTTACTGCATCAGCCAAATCGTGACTCTGAAGTTCATCCGAGTCTTGAAATTTCAAAAACTCATCTCCTCCATGACCTGTCATGTATAGCAGTATGTGGCTACCTTCATCACTCAAAAGACGTTTAGATCTTGGAACTGCATTTTCATGGCGCCCTGTTAAAACTCGCAGAAAGTTTTCAACTGTCACTTCATAACCTCTGTAGTCTACCTGAGATATCAATGTTCTGAAATCAGCATATTTCTTAGTATAGACGGCATAGATAACCTCAGAAAATGGCTAAGCTGACAAGGCAAAAGAAGTTTGAATAATTTGGTACAAAGTTCACCTCAACATTATCACCATACAGGTTAAGCCTATGGTTTTCATTATTGAAAACTTGTGCAGGATACTTGTTGCGAGCATTGCAAGCCATATCATCAGCTAACATAAGAATGATCCTCTCATCAGGTATCCCTAGTCGTTTCACAGTCCTAAATGAGAAGACCCAAGAAAAGCAATGACAAGCATTACCATATATTCAGATAGAAGTGTCGATAGGCTGTTACTTATTAAGTCAACAATAAAGTAAAACAGTAACAGCCACATACCTATACAAGGATAAAGTGTTTGCCATATGCCGATAGTTGAACCTAAAGAACATTGAAATTTTGTTACTTCAAAAGGGTCAGAGTGCAAATGTCATACTGTTATACCCCAATTTTTGTATTTACATATCATCAGTTAACGCAGAAAAGAACCCCACATATCAATATTAACGGTATGTACCGATAACTGAACCTAGAAAGTAATGACATACTGAAAACACTTAACCCAGTTCCCGAGAGTATGCAATAGAAGAAGTGTAAGGTATGTCGGTCATACTTGTGAGTTGTGAACGTCTCTTAAAATTAGGAACAAGTCGAAAGAGAAGTTCGAAGGCTATGTCCGAATATGATGAATTACCAATAATGCGCTTATAAAGACAATACGACCTAAAACAATAGTTTTGCCACCTGCTCTAGTATCAGTATTCAACCCAGACTACTGGTGTACCTATTACTTGAATGAATTTAGAGTTCGAAGTCAACTGAAGCTCATAATATCTAAATCAACTTGTCACTTGAAATTGCAAGTGACACTACCTTATACTAACTTATCATATTCAAAGGATAATAAACATTGAAGGCTGTAACCCATAAATCAACTCTTCCAATGTCTTTTCTTAGTGAAGTGGAGCAAGAGTACGAGCTACACATAGCTATGGAAGAACATAGCAAACATACCAAAAAGGTATCGATGTACCAAACTAATACACATGACAAAAAAAAGCAGGTGATATCAGTCTTTCGAAATGTTTATCACTAGAATAAGAGCTGATTCTAATTTGAGGTTACAAAAAGGGACCTTTCAATCAAATTGGAACATTCCAAGCAACACGTATAAGTTGTTCCATCAATATCTAATTGCCATCAAAAATCAAATGCAGACTTCACATACATGCTTTGCTTTCTAAATCTCGATCACGAAAACACATCATTGTCGAGTACCATAAAACTTTGCATTTGAACGTGCTGCAAACATACTACTGGCAAACTTTATGACAATTGTTATTTTACCACCTCTAAGGGCCAAAATAATCATATTTAGGAATGCAGAGTTGCTATAAGAAAACTTGTTATTGATTAAAAATGTTATATTAACTTTCGTGTAAGTTCTTATAATTTTATAACAATAGAAACAAATAAGGCAAACCCTAGCTCACTCCACCTAATACAAACTCAAACCCTAAGCTATACCAAACCCTAACCTAGCATAAAATCAGGAAATCACTATGAATGTGAAATTAAAACTTAAATATACATTTATTTATGTATATAATGAAAAAAGTACCAGAATCGAGATGTGCAAACCAATACGGCCCAATTGTTTGTGTGCACCGATGAAGAAGCATCAGCAGCATGTGTGAATGAAGATGAAAATGATACACTAGTGATCACTGTTAATGTTAATATGAATTTAATGAAAATGTAGTCACTCTTTTGAATCGTCATCTTAACGATTTGTTGTATTTCAGAAGTTATTTCACCTGAAACGCATCAGAATTTCATCTACTTCCTGGCGATTTATCACTTGAGTAGCAACTATTGGTATTTCTCAATTATTAATCAACCCTTCTTTGTATTATATTATACATTTCAGCCTTTTATTAAATATCTACAGTATAATTGTAGGAAAATATAGTAGCGGAATAGTTTTATTTAAATCAATTAAACTTTACAATATGGTTAAAACCATATATATAATCAAGATAACGAAATAGTAAAGAATATCAACACTTTGATAAATTGATGTCTGTATTTGATACAATTTTCTTAAAATAGATTCACCGTCTGTTTTTCATTATATAACGTCTGAATTTCATTATACAACGATCAAAACAGTAAAACAGTGGTACTTTTAGGTTTGAACACTTGCCTGAAGACTTTGTCGGAATACGTAAGTTTAGTCTAAATAATTCATTCAGAATGGTGCCACTAAATTGACCCGAGAGTTATATAATGTGTGTATCTAATTTTTAGTGTGGTGGTGTATGCGAGGTGATTTAGAAACTACAAAGAACGTGTCGTAAGCTAATCCCACAGCAACTAACAAGCTTCTGTCTTTTTTCCATTTTTTCTTGTGCAGAAAATTGATGACATAAGGTTTGGTTATATGCATTCCATGGTAACCGAATGGCACTAAAAGGTCAAACACTAATGATCATTAAACCCAGTAGTAATAATGATTAATAGAAACCTTTATACCATCATAATTAGAACCAAGTCGATTTTTACTGGAATATGCACGTTTAGTTTCTATGCACATCTATTAAGCATTTATATTTAATTCAACTCAATTTTTTAATTTGGACATATGATATATCGTGACGAAGCCCTTGCCAGCGACTACCTATCCGCATAAAATATTATTCATATAATTATATAGGTCCAAAGTTGGTGGAAAAATCCGTTTTTCACTTTTCTATCACAAACACCCCACTTTAGGAATCGATTTCTCATTTACATTAGATCTATTTTAAACACATTCTAGTTCGATGTGAAGCTCTCACCGACAAAAACGCACTCACCAACATACAACTCACGTAGGTAACTCGAGGCAACATTTATTTGTGTCCAAATTTGGTAAGAAATCCATTATTTCACTGGATTTTCCGACACATTTTTATTTCTTATTTTAACTATTTTATTGAAGCTAATAATTATTTTACTTTCTCATTACTTACACGTAATTCTCTAATCACTTTAAATGAGTTGAATACTATTGGAGGATAAAAAAACAAGATGACACGGTTACCCTACATATTATTTATGTATTTTTTTTATGCTGTATTATGCAAATATTTTACTTTTGTTTTGATTAGAGATATATGTGCCATTTTACACTTTTTCAAAAAATGTTTTGACAGCATTTGACAAACTTTGAGTGAGACCCTATAAAAATGTGTAGATACATTGGTGGTCCTCATTTATTAGTATAAGTAACTCGTTTTATAAATATACATGTCAAACATATATTCTGAATATAAAGTGAAAAGTGACACTACCTA
Organism: Logfia minima; assembly: GCA_963921325.1. Classification (NCBI taxonomy): domain Eukaryota; kingdom Viridiplantae; phylum Streptophyta; class Magnoliopsida; order Asterales; family Asteraceae; genus Logfia; species Logfia minima. The sequence continues at coordinate 6,693,715 of OY992775.1, read as the reverse complement.
ACCTATTTTGAATTGATAAAATTTGTTGGTAGACATTCTTGTTAGTAGACATTATTTTTGAGACTGATGAAGTAATTTATGTATTGTAATTTGTTAGCAGTTAGTTTATTGTGTTTTGTTGCATAAAATGACTTTGAACGTTTGATTTTGATTTGTCTCGAAATATAATCAAATTTCCCAAATTCAGTTCCGTATATAGTAGCGCATGACATGTCACCGTAATCAGATCTTTAATTTGAGTATGTAACATATAATGCGTGTTTACTCAGTTTGGGTAACATATTACTCGATGTTGGTAAATGGTCATGTTCATGATCATGTAGGTAATGTGTTTGATGTATAACTGAAAGATAAGTTTTTCATAATGCAAACTTGAATAGATAGATGTATATCACAATAACTCAACTTGTTGATTCAGATAAAGTTATCATGTGTTACAATCTACAACCATGATAATCATTTAAACTTACAAATAGAGGATGTAATGAGGAATTTATGTCTTCTTTGAAAAGCTTATTGTAGCACTATTGTGCTTATATCAATCTGGTTTATCAGTGTCACCAGTTGTATTTAGTGAATCTCATAATCCGTGTAGCTCGGTTGTGATCATTATCAAACTACACTTTCAAACAACACTTTATGAATGTGGTCGTTTATAGTCTCGGGATCAATGTACACCCTATAGTAGAACGTTTTGGCTACTGTTAAAAATGTCTTCTTTAAATCAGGATCAAGATCATCATGTGAGTGATAGAACACGAGTTGAACTAGCTCTTGCACTTTTGATTCCGGGGTGAAGCCTATGGTAGTGTCCTCCTACACACATCGATACATATATGCTACTCCATTCATATAATGATTTATCAATCAAGAGGATAAAAAGAATATGAGGATTTCTTGTGTGTACCTTATGAGAGATTCGACGACAAAGGTCACAAGTGACGGAAGATATTCGTTGGTATTGAGGATGAGATAACACCTCTTCTGATAACCATCGACCTCTGCTCATGTTTATCGTTCGAACTATGAGTTCTGCTTCTCCACCCACTCCTTTTTGCAGGTTGGACAACCATGTCTTCCACTTATATTAGTGAAAAAAAACAATATTTAGTTGCAGGAAACTAGGAAGAATTTTCTAAATATAAATGAAAAACTAGAAAGCTTGTTCAAGATTAAATATAATTCCTAAAAGTTTTCAAGGAAAATAAAAATCCACATATTCTCTTTTACGAAAAAAATATGAGGCTTACGATTTAAGGTTTCCTATATATTCTGGAAAATTAATACATCATGTTTTACATCCGAACGTTTTTATCTAAATTTTCACACACAAAATACTTCCACGATATCTAGAATAATGTAAATGAAAAAATGAAATTTTTTTATGTAACTAAACGCTCACACCCTTAACGAATATTGGAGAATTTCAATGTGTAACAATATTAGTAGCTAGAAGAGGTTCAAGAGGACGATGAACAACTTACGGCACTATGGAGATGCGGGAAGATGTCTACACCATGAGCTACGAATGCTTCCGATGAGATCTCATTAATGGTTTCACGCAGTACGTTCATCACCATGTGCCATGGTTTTTCATCTTTATCATGGTGTTGAGGGTTCATGAATTTATCAATGAACTCTTTCATGACAATATCTGAGACTTCTGGTCTGGCAAAGAAGGAGGTAATGGCGTCAAGTGTTATAATTGTTTTAACCCAAGCAACTCGCTCATTGCATCTTTCTGGCTCGAATATGCTTGCCACAGCTAGGTAATATGACCATAAAAGTCTCTTGTTTGAGCTCTCTTCAATGTTTAGATGTGCATACCATCTATTTAGAATTTGACAAATCGTAAAACTAGTAATGTAGAATCAATATGTCATTCTACTTTGTATTTTCTTTATATAAAAGTAGCTAAATGAAAATTAAACAAAAGTACTAGTGCAGGATGTCAATAATAAATAAATAAATAAATAACATACTTTTGAATACGGCTCCATTCTAACTGATGAATTGATTGGCAGTGATTGTAATCCAATTTAGCCATCTCTAGATATATGTTATTGCTTACATTTGGCATCCTGCATTTCCATTGAAGTTATTAAATATGATGTTTAGATATGATTCGATAAACCATCTAATATTAAGATCATTTTTGACCATATGTATATAGCTACACCTATAAAGGACTTTCGCGATCCAAACATCATCATCACCGCCATATTGTTCCAAGTAATACCGTGTCTCTAGTCGAGGTAAGCTAGCATACCATGGTACATTGAGTGCATATTCAATCTAAACCAAGTTTAGAAGTCGTTAGATGGACCAAAGGGTCACTACAAGAAAAGTGCAATTTTGAGACACTTTTAGTGATATACTTTTAATGACACTTTTTAAAAAATGTGAGTAAGATCGTGTATTACTTAACAAACTTCATGAGTGAATAGTTTCACAAAAATTATTCCTCACACTTTGTTTTAAGTCACCATATAGAGCTCTTTAGTGATGGTACTTTTAGTTATAAGTGTCACTAGAAAATGTGTAACTAAAAGTACGTACCATCGCTAAAGACATATATATATATATATATATAATGACATGAGGCACGTGGGTATTAACTTTTGTAACTCTATTCTCTCTTAAACTATTGTAGTAAAACACAATTTTACCCACAATTTTTAAAAGGTGTCATATTATAAAGAGTCACCAAAATTAAACGGTACCTTTTTGCAGGGGTGTACTCACACGTCTAATTTTGTATATGATTACTTATTGATTGTTTTATAAACTAAATACCTCGCCAGGCAAGTCTTTTGTGATGATCCATTTGTCCCAAAGCTCGTTGGTTGATTGTTTATCCAACAAAAATTTCTGAGAAAAGTTCTTGGCATCATCAAGAATTTTCTCTCCTGGAAAACTCACTTGTGAAGCTCGATAAAAATTGAACATCACAGTAACACTTTCTGTTGACTGCCACTGATAACACCTAAATTTTCCATCTTTCTCAAACTGTCGGAACACGTCTATGACAACCCAAACATTTTATATTGATTAGGTATAAAGCAACACCATTAAGTTTTAATAATAATTTAAGAAGCTAACCAGGAGAAACTTGATAACCGTTGGTTCTTAAAAATCGAAAAGCCATAGCAGTGTCATCAAGATCTCGTAAATTACAATTTCTACCAAACCCTATTCCTTGTTCGTCCCAATACCTTCAAACATTGGTAATGAGGACATAAATCAGTAATTTACCGATCAATTTTTGATATTTTTGCACGTCAGCTTTATGGATTAATGTCAAATGCTGGCATGTCCACAAATATATCGTAACATAGCCAAAACTAGAGGAAATAAATGGAAATTGATAACCATCACTAAGGTGCACTGAATGTAAGGCCTCATGATGTCTTTACAAGATGTCTCAAGTTCGAACCTTCCTAAATAAACATTTTGAGAATTGCGGAAAGAGTTCGGAAATAGTAACAGGGATACCCATATTAGAGTATTTACATCTGAGTAATAAAAAGACTCGCCCTCCCCGAGTAACCCAAACCGGCGAACCTCCTCCATTTATCCGTATAAAATGAAAATTGAATTGATTTTCTTATAAATCAAATAACAACCTAGTCGTATAGATGCACAGTTTGATTGTCACATGGTCACTAAATCTCAAGTACTCAGTTTTAGAAGACCTTTTATTCTGTGTACCTGTAGAGATGATCCACACAATCCTTGATCTCGGCATGGAAATAGTGTGCAATTCCAAGGCGTTGTAGACGATCTACCATCCAACTTCGTTCATACATATCAATAGGGTATATAGTTGGGACTGTAGGGGGATTAGTTATTTCATTGACTTGTTATATAACATAACCAAAACTAGTTGGAGCAACTAAAAACTATTCACATGGAAATAGGTTAATTTTTGTTACTCGCTTCGTCCCATAATAATAGTTTACATTTCTTTTTTCTTTGCCTAATTTAATTATTTATTTCGATTTCGATAAATAGATGACTATAATTAATTGAATTTACTTAATTACCTCTAATGTATATACATAACATAAAAATGTGTGTAAAAAGTAAATGTAAAACTGTAATCTTACAAAAAGTAGGTTATTTATCTTAAACGGCGTATTTTTTATATGTGAACAATAAATTTGAAATGCTAGGAGTATATTGTAAGGTTAACAGTCGAGCTAGTAAAAATAAATCAACTTTCGCATGTTTTTCCTTACTTTTTTTTCCACAAAGTAGCACATTCTACGTTTTTTTTACGATTTTTTCATTTTTCTACTTTTTTGTCGATTTTTTGTTCTTTTTCGTTTAAACCTTTTTTCGCCTTTCCCCCTTTTAACTATGATGCACCCAGATTTTGAGACAACATAGTTTATAACTACGATGCGTTGTAAAAGTATAAGTTACTGCATCGTATTATATAATTACGATGCACTTAGACTTATATGTTAATGATGTTTACTGCATCATATTCTATAACTATGATGCACTTAGGCTTATGTGATATTGATATTGTATATTTACTCGATCGCAAACATTTATAACTTATAAATACGATGCATTGAATTTAAAAAATTTACAGTACCATACTTTATAAATATGATGCACCCGGATTTATAAATAACAAAATTTATAACTACGATGAATCGTAAAAATATAAGTTACTACATCATATTCAATACCTATAATGCACTTAGACTTATATGATAATGATGTTTATTGTATATTTACTCGATCGCAAACATTTATAACTATAAATATGATGCAATGAATTTTCAAAATTTACAGTACCATATTTTTATAACTTTGATGCACAAGGATTTTGAAACAACAAAGTTCATATATTCGATGAATCGTAAAAGTATAAATTAGTGCATCATTCTATAACTATGATGCACTTAGACTTATATGATATTGATGTTTATTGTATATTTACTCGATCGCAGACATTTATAGCTTATAAATATGATGCACTGAATTTACAAAATTACAGTACCATATTTTTATAACTATGATGCAACCATATTTATATGATAACAATGTTTATTGTATATCTAGAAATTAGAGTTACATTTTTATAAACATGATGCACAATTATTTTATTTAATAACTATACTTTATTGTTTTTTTGATTTATCAACGAATCAGATTGTAAGTCTGAGTGCATCATAAAAATGAAGAAAAACGAAAAACAAACGCAAATGAAACGAAGAAAAACCAAAAAAAAAATGAAAATGAAACGAAGAAAAACGAAATAAACGTTAAAAACAAAAGAAAAACGTAAATGAAATGAAGAAAAATGAAAAACATGGTTAAAAAACGACGAAAAATGAAAACAAAGTAAAAAAACGAAAAAAACATACAAAATATGAAGAAAAACGTAAAAAAAATCGAAGAAAACAAAAAAAAAACAAAGAATAAACTAAGAAAAACGGGAAAAACGTACAAAAAAGGGAATAAAAACGAAAAAAGCGAATAAAAAAATGAAGAAAAACGAAAAAAACGTAACAGAAACCGTAATTTAAAAAAACAAATTCAAAAATAAATAAATAAAAATACGAATTTAAGAAAATAAATAAATAAAAGAAAGGTGGGCAATTAAAAATGAAGGATAAATGGAGAGAGAATGAGAGGAGACACTTATCCCATTCTCATTGGCTTCTTTTTCTTGTTCACTGATTCAACTTCTCCGTAAAACTACACCGTTCAAATTACATATAATCATTAAAATTCAACAATAACAGAAATACTTTTTCAACTTTTTTTTGTTTATTTACACTGGTTTTAAAACCTACGAATATCGTTGGCGGGTCAAACCCACCCAATCGAAACTCATTTGACTCGTTTTAATTTGTCCCCAACATGTTTGAGAAATAATCCAACAAAATGGGTGATATTACCTCCTCCGTTGAAATTGGAAACCAGTTTTGTCAAATATGCAAGACAATTTTCATCTTTGGTTTGCATGAATGCAATGGTTGTTGGTGCTGCAGATGACACAAAAGATCCATTTTCCGATTGAAGTTTTAGAAGCTTTTCCCAGTCCAAATCTTTCATCCCTTCCAAGCTATAGAGAAAAATTGTTGGGGTCTTGTGAAGTATGTCCTTTGGCATCCTAAAAATGTCAAATAAATGTAAAGTTGATCATAAGTTATTTCAAAGTTATTGTATATTTTTTATTGCAGGTCAAGAAAGTGAAGAATCTAAGGGACTAACTTTGTTAGCTTCACGTCCCGTATCGCGTATATCTTTTTCAAGATAGGAGAATCGTATGGCATTTTGATATCTAGTTTTCGTGCAAGTTCAATGAGCATGGTGAATACTATCTCGAAACCAGATGTAAAATGTTCTTCCTTTTCATCTCCAACCTTGTGCAAGTTTTCGTACACAAATTTTATTCCTGTATACCATTAATTAAGCTACTAGTAAGATGATGAAAAATGGAATTGAAAAGGATGAGGTCATGCTAAGTTCAATATCACGAGAAGCTCAAAAATCTCATTAAAGGCCATTTAAAGTACTATGATCACTTGCCACTTTTATTTGTAGATTAATAGCCCCCGTCTAACTACAATTGCCCGTATTGCTATTTTGAATTGTCCCAAGTAAATATCTATTCTTATGTTACAACCAATAAAACCAATAAAAAAAACTTTAGTGTGTAAAGATGTTATTTGATTGGTGAAAGTGTAGTTAGTAAACATTCTTAAAACTGAATACATAGTTAAAGTGGACACTTTGACCGAGATTGATGGAGTAATAAGATACATCATTATAATCAATTGTAAATTTCTTACAAGCTATTAAAGTTTTGGGTAAAAAAGACCAAATATTAAAATAAATAAAATAAAATAAAAACCATACTACTTTTACCATTTTGACACTTATCGGCATGAACGTTCCAAGTAGTTAGTGCGACCACACAAGCCAACGTATTGAGAAGCCTATCACAGGCCGAAAACAACAACGATTCACCCCACGAGCCATCGGGGAGTTGATTGTTAGCAATCCATTGTAAACTTGATGGGAATTGAGGACCACCACTTGGTCCACTGACATTTTCTATAAGTGCGACCCAAGCTGTGTCGTAAGCTGAGATAGATAGTGCCCCATCGTCCATCGAACCAAAAATTGACTGAATCGTTTTGACATACTCCTTAATTGCATGCTGCTCTATTAGAAATTGCAAATCACTATGTTGCTCTACAATTGAACCAGAGTCTTAGCGTTATACGAAGACCACTTTTTTTATATCTAAAACTTATAATAATACTTTGTGTAAACTAATTAATGTAGAAGAATATATTAGCTGAAAGGGATAAAATTAATATGACTTGTAAAATATAAATATGTTGACAAATATTATGATAAAAATATCTATTGTAATATTTTTATGCATAAAGTTAAAAGATTAAAAAGTACAAGAGGAGGCTAATTAGGCATGCATACATATTATTCATACACTACTAAATGAGTTAATATCAACTTGCAAACCATCATATTTAATACATCTAATACTAAATTAGTAGTTTTGACCATTTTACTCCCAGTTCCTATTTTAATGTTAAAGGTAAGATTGTCAAAAACTACCAATTTAATGGTATGTGGTAAAGAAAATAATAGTGTGCAAACCACCAATTTATACCTAAAATGAATCAGATAATAATCCTAATAGATTGCTCAAATTATATACCTCTATTGAAAAGCGTGTTTGACGCTTTGCACCGTAGATTGACACGTTTTACATCACCTACAAAAAGAAAAATGATATAGGTGCTTAAAATACATGTTTAAAGATGTGTCTAATAAATTGATTGAAACGCGTCTCACTAAGAACATGCCAGTAAATAAATGAAGATGTTTCTGAAGAGGTAGCGAGGGAGGACACGGTAGGATGGCGTAAGAAAACCAATTGTGGTTTGTGGCAGTGAAAAGAGGTGTTGCAACTATAGTCTTCATGATGATTTTTGTGGTCCTATGATATTTGTTCAGTTTGTACAAGGAAGTCTAATCTAATCTAATCTAATGTATACTATATATAGACATAGAGATCTAACTATCTAATTTAAATATAAAGTGTGTATTGATGACTGTATTGCATTCTAGTGTGCAAAATCACGCTATGTTATAAAAATGATTAATCAGTCATTATAAAAAGTCAAAACCATATTATTTCACTTGGTAGAAGCATCTTACAAGACCATTTCACCACCAAACAAAAGAATCTTCATATGCGTTAAAGATTATATATTAATTAGAAGCTTCAACTATCAACTTAAGCAGAGTTTAACTTGTCATTTATTGTGAAAACTAACATATTCCTGGTTATTTAATCAACAAGTTGATATTGAAATGAATATATGAAATATATGGAACCAGTTGAATTGCTTGACATTTATCTTATTTTTGATGACAAATTAGTAAGCTATCATTAATTTACCTAACACGTCCATTGTTTTTTCTCACAGTTATTCTTGATTAATCACGTTAATATGTCTTTAATTAATTTTCTTATATGTATCTTATAGTAACATCTCATTTTCAAAAGCGAAAACAGAGGTCACAATAATAACATATCATAAGAGCAAAATTCATAAATCCGTATTATAAGTTCTTAAAATGAAATTTGAGCAAAGTCTCCAAAGATAACCAATTGATGAAATACATTACGAAGTTCTCATGTGAAATATTTCAATAGGAAATAAGCTAATTGTAATTGAAGTACACATTTGTACTAATGTCTCGGCTTCACGAATCCTTCTCTCGACTTGTTCCTTTTATAATGCTCATCACCTGCCGCATGAAAAGAAAATGCAACTCGGCCTAAAGCCCAGTGCGCGTATACAAAATAAAGCAGTACCAACGAAAGATATTTGTGAATAGCATAGTAGCAATGATTTATCAATGGGTCTGAACAAAGTTACAAAGATTACAAAATGGTACGTCAAACCGAGCTTCTAAAAAAAATAAAACCGTACATGAAACCGCAGTTCCAAGTACCCACAAAGGTAAATGACGCGTTGGGCATTACACGTCCATCCATAGTCAAACACAAATACAAAAACTATGGTTAACCAATACGCCTCCTAGAAATCCCTTATTACACCACAAAGAAGAGAAGCTGTAACTAATCACACAACTACGGAAGTGTCACACCATCGATGCCACACTGACATGCCTATTGTACCTCCGTAGGCAGAAATAGCTCGCATACCCAAAGAATAAGAAAGGTCGCTAAAAGAAGAAATGGTCTATGGAAATAAAGTTCTAACAACAAAGTACTAAAACGAAATCAAAGAGTCACACATCATAGGCTATTAGCAAATTGAAAACAATGTCAATGAATCTACATCAATGAGGTACTCACAATAAGTCAATAGGAATACCAGTAAACGTACAAATGCCAATCGAAGTAATAAAGTAACTTATGTTAATTTAATATGAAGCAATGAGAAATATTAATTTACATCAAAGGAAAGATTTCACGCAAAATAATAAAGACAAAGAAACTCTTACTAAAAGAGTTAAATATCCGTACAAATAATCAAATGACATCTTATGAAAATTCAACCTTAACCACTTTTGAAGTCTAACTAAATTTTTAATTGAAGTCTTCTTCAACGATCTAAAAGTAGGATTAACATAATATTTATTCAATGACCATTTAACCAATTATTGTTCCTAATAAATTTCTTTATGCCCACTGTCATATTTTCTATTAGTAATTAAGAGTCCCTATGTCATTCTTGATTAAGTTATCGTAATGCTCGTTGTCAAGTACTAACCCATTATTTCCATAAGGCTAGAAACGTAAGTAACATAACTTAATGGTCCCAAATAACCATGACATGTTTATACCATCTTCTACACTAAGTAATGCAACCTGCTTCGATTTATTAACACCATAATGCCTAATAATATTTAGCATTCCCACACATTGTTTTAACATAAGTGAATACAACAGTTTCATGTTCAAACATTCCATGAGTGCTACTAAGTTTTAATGCCTAAAAACATATATATGTATAAGGTGTCATCACTAAAGTCATTTTAAGCATACTAATTATTATAACCCAATTATCCAAGATCACATCCATCAAGATCCTTATGATTTCATTTACGATGGTATACCAAAACAACATCGTTTGCTAAGGAAACAAACAGATTGTGTTCATTGTGGAGCAAAATGTTTAAAATTTGAATTTCCTATCTTTTGTTGCATGAATGGAAAGACAAACTTGGCGACACAAACCATTCCTGATGAAATATATAATCTTTTCACGTCACAATCTGAAATGAGCAAAAACTTTAGGAACAATATACGTAAGTATAACACAAACTTTTCCTTTACGTCTATGGGTGTAAACTTAGACGATTCAATGAGGAATATGAGGTCTGCAGTATATACATTTCGTGCAAGTGGAGGAATTTACCATAAAATCGATCGGTTAATTCCGAGAGATGGAACATCTAGATATTTACAATTATATTTCTATGATTCTGAGTCTGAGCTTTCACGTAGACTTGAATGGACAAATCTCCGTACGGTTAATAGAGGACGATAATAGTTTATCATAATGTCTTACAGAGGCTTTTGTATTTCAGTTTCGCAGTGCTCTTAGAAGGTTTTTCGCAACTATACTTATTTTTTGTGAGCTAGGAGATGTATAAAAGTTATGGGATGACCATTATGATTCATTGTCTGAAGACTATAGACGACATTGTGAAAGTGTTGAGTTAGTTTAAATTATGGTATTGAAAGACATCGCAAATATTTTACAATCTTAAAGATTTTGATCTTCCCCAGATAACTACAAATATCATCTTGGAATCTGCAAGTTATCGTGAGATACACAAGGAGTACTCAATAGTTGTTGAAGATGAACACCTACGTTCTCAAGATTCTCTTAATATTGATCCAAAAGTAGCGTATGATGACATCATGAGGCATGTGAATGATGAATGCCCAAGGGTATTTTTCATAGATGGTCCTAGTGGAACAGGAAAAACTTTTTGATACAAAGTTTTGCTTGCTAAGGTCAATTCCTGTGGTTTAATTGCACTTGTCACTGCATCATCTAGTGTCGTGGCAAAAAACATGATAGGAGGGAGAACAACTCACTCGAGATTTAAGATTCCCATTAATCGTGATAACAACTCCGTGTGCAATATCAAAAAACAGAGAGGGGATGCTCAACTAGTTCGGTCTGCTAAACTAATCACATGGGATGAAGCATCTATGGCTAAAATGCAGGCGGTGGAGGCTGTTGATCAAACAATGCAAGATATTATGGGGGTGAGGCTGCCTTTCGGTGGAAAGATTATGGTTTTGGGAGGTGATTTTAGACAAGTGTTACCGGTTGTTAGACGTGGTACTCGAGCGCAAATTGTAGACTCCGCTCTACGGATGTCACCTCTTTGCCCTGGAATTAAAAAGATACGGTTAACCATAAACATGAGAGAAATTAATAATCCATTTTTTTTCTTCTAGATTTCCCATTACATGTAGGTGATATGGTCATTCAGTATACTGATATTGAGAACTCAAAAACTAATTTGATTGATGCAATTTTTCCTCTTTTGGAAGAGAACGGTCATTCTTCAAATTATATAATTTCTAGGGCAATCTTATCAACCAAAAATGAAAATGTTGATGGCATCAATAATCAATTGATCAAAAGATTTCAAGGAGATGAAAAAGTTTATTATAGTTTCGATGAAGCAGAAGACGACAAGAATAACTTTTATCCGATAGAATTCTTAAACTCACTTTATGTCAATGGTTTGCCCCCTCATTCTCTTCGACTGAAAATTGGGTGCCCCATAACATTATTACGTAATGTTGATCCATCAAATAGATTGTGTAATGGCACAAGATTGATATGTAAGGGTTTTCAACCTAATGTCATTGATGCAGAAATAACCATTGGCCAACATGCTGGAAAACGAGTATTTTGCCTAGAATTCCTCTATGTCCTTCTTAAGACGACATGTACCCATTCAAATTGAAGAGAAAAAAATTTCCTATCCAACTTAGCTTTGATATGACAATCAACAAAGCTCAAGGTCAAACAATTCCGAATGTGGGTGTTTATTTGCCAAAGTCTGTATGCTCTCACGGGCAACTTTATGTGGCATTATCTAAAGGCATATCACGCGGCACAACAAAGGTATTAGTGAAGTCGGCTAAGGAATTCAATCAAGATGGAGTTTACACCTCAAATGTGGTGTATAAAGAAGTTCTAGATGACGAATAAAGTACGAATGTACGTAATTTTTGTCTTTTGTTATGTTATTTTTGTCAAAAAAACATGCAAGATTATGTATAATGATTGTAATGTTATTTATTCAAATGCAATTTTAGTTGATTGTATTGTTATTTTGTCAAAAAACTTTCATTTTCTGCCATACTTGGTTTATCAAGTCGATTATGATATGTCGACATTTAAACTTAACAGATACCTTAACGAATATATAATTGACTAATATCGTCATTGCAGCTGCCGCATTGCGCGGGTACTAAGCTAGTGGTTTATAATGTAGCGAACGCTCAAATTTATAAGCAGATAAGAAAACAACCGAATTGGCGACTTTAAGGACAAAAATGGGGAGGTATTAGGAGGCGGCTTCAAAGACAATAAAGAAGTATGGAAGATGTCGATAAATTTCGGTTGTTGGCGAATGCTCAATATAAGTTGGAATGCTTGAAACCTTTCCTACATTTTCAAGCGTGAAACTTTTTGAAGGATCGCCAAAAGTGGTCAACTCCCGATCCCATTGTCGTCGGAAGGCGAAACGTTCCAAAACGCCCGAAATAGTGGACTTTGACGATCATATCAACCTTTGAAGAAATCCGTCACGATTAACCAAGTTACTACCGGACCAAGGATGTTGAAGTCGGGTTCAGAATTTTGTCTATGTCGACGTACTACTTGTCGGAACAGGAAATTCATAATAGAAAGGGAAAAAGAAAAATTTCGTGACAGGCTGGGGTGGGGATTGAGAGACACTTGAATGTATTATTTTTTTAGGACAATATGTATTTTTTATTTTAATGTTTGTACTTATTTTATTTAATTATTTTGTTATTTGTTTTAATTTATTGTTTTTTTTTAAATATTAAAAGTCTAGAACACTATCCAGAACTCTATATTCCACTCCCCCAGTTTTTAGCAACAGTTTACTTTTTGGACACTGAAAAAGAATTTTACCACTCCTTATGCTCTCAGAATCACATTATTTGCACCCTACAAAATCATCTTTGTATTGATGACTGTATTTTATTCTAATGTGCAAACTCACCTTATGCTATAAAAATGCTTAATTAGTCATTATCAAAACTATAGGTGGCAAAATGGGAAAACGGACAGGTACGGGCACCAGTTCAAAACGGCCTCGGTTCATAACAGGCACGGGTCATAACGGGTACGGGTTATAGCGGGCACGAGTCCAAATGGACGCGGATCAAAACAGATTATTTTAAAATTTAGTCAAAAAGTATTTTAATTGATAATAATATTTCTAAACAAGTACTACATCTTTTAACTTCCTTATGAATCTTTTATTTATACGTACATATATTATTAGGAAGTTATAAATTATAAGTTATAAAAATAAAATAATTCACTACAAATTAAATACCCATTAGTAACCATCAATTGTTTGAAACTTACTCATATGAACCCGAATGAACGATCTGTGCCGTCCAACATAACCCAAACTTTATGAAAGAAAATAATCCTAGATTGCTCAAATTATATACCTCCTTTCAAAGGCGTGTTTAACGATTTGCATTGTAAATTGAGACGTTTTACATAGCCTACAAAAGAAAAATGATATAGGTGCTTAAAATACATGTTTAAAGATGTGTCTAATAAATTGATTGAAACGCGTCTCACTAAGAACATGCCAGTAAATAAATGAAGATGTTTCTGAAGAGGTAGCGAGGGAGGACACGGTAGGATGGCGTAAGAAAACCAATTGTGGTTTGTGGCAGTGAAAAGAGGTGTTGCAACTATAGTCTTCATGATGATTTTTGTGGTCCTATGATATTTGTTCAGTTTGTACAAGGAAGTCTAATCTAATCTAATCTAATGTATACTATATATAGACATAGAGATCTAACTATCTAATTTAAATATAAAGTGTGTATTGATGACTGTATTGCATTCTAGTGTGCAAAATCACGCTATGTTATAAAAATGATTAATCAGTCATTATAAAAAGTCAAAACCATATTATTTCACTTGGTAGAAGCATCTTACAAGACCATTTCACCACCAAACAAAAGAATCTTCATATGCGTTAAAGATTATATATTAATTAAAAGCTTCAACTATCAACTTAAGCAGAGTTTAACTTGTCATTTATTGTGAAAACTAACATATTCCTGGTTATTTAATCAACAAGTTGATATTGAAATGAATATATGAAATATATGGAACCAGTTGAATTGCTTGACATTTATCTTATTTTTGATGACAAATTAGTAAGCTATCATTAATTTACCTAACACGTCCATTGTTTTTTCTCACAGTTATTCTTGATTAATCACGTTAATATGTCTTTAATTAATTTTCTTATATGTATCTTATAGTAACATCTCATTTTCAAAAGCGAAAACAGAGGTCACAATAATAACATATCATAAGAGCAAAATTCATAAATCCGTATTATAAGTTCTTAAAATGAAATTTGAGCAAAGTCTCCAAAGATAACCAATTGATGAAATACATTACGAAGTTCTCATGTGAAATATTTCAATAGGAAATAAGCTAATTGTAATTGAAGTACACATTTGTACTAATGTCTCGGCTTCACGAATCCTTCTCTCGACTTGTTCCTTTTATAATGCTCATCACCTGCCGCATGAAAAGAAAATGCAACTCGGCCTAAAGCCCAGTGCGCGTATACAAAATAAAGCAGTACCAACGAAAGATATTTGTGAATAGCATAGTAGCAATGATTTATCAATGGGTCTGAACAAAGTTACAAAGATTACAAAAGGGTACGTCAAACCGAGCTTCTAAAAAAAATAAAACCGTACATGAAACCGCAGTTCCAAGTACCCACAAAGGTAAATGACGCGTTGGGCATTACACGTCCATCCATAGTCAAACACAAATACAAAAACTATGGTTAACCAATACGCCTCCTAGAAATCCCTTATTACACCACAAAGAGGAGAAGCTGTAACTAATCACACAACTACGGAAGTGTCACACCATCGATGCCACTGACATGCCTATTGTACCTCCGTAGGCAGAAATAGCTCGCATACCCAAAGAATAAGAAAGGTCGCTAAAAGAAGAAATGGTATATGGAAATAAAGTTCTAACAACAAAGTACTAAAATGAAATCAAAAAGTCACACATCATAGGCTATTAGTAAATTGAAAACAATGTCAATGAATCTAGATCAATGAGGTAATCACAATAAGTCAATAGGAATACCAGTAAACGTACAAATGCCAATCGAAGTAATAAAGCAACTTATGTTAATTTAATATGAAGCAATGAGAAATATTAATTTACAACAAAGGAAAGATTTCACGCAAAATAATAAAGAACAAAGAAACTCTTACTAAAAAAAGTTAAATATCCGTACAAATAATCAAATGACATTTTATGAGAATTTAACCTTAACCAATTTTGAAGTCTAACTAAATTTTTAATCAAAGTCTTCTTCAACGATCTACAAGTAGTATTAACATAATATATATTCATGACCATTTAACCAATTATTCTTTCTAAGAATTTCTTTAGATCTATAAGTATTAACATAATTAACATAATATTTATTCAATGATCATTTAACCAATTATTGTTCCTAATAAATTTCTTTATGCCTACTGTCATGTTTTCTATTAGTAATTAAGCGTCCCTATGTCATTCTTGATTAATTTATCAGTAATGCTTGTTATCAAGCACTAACCCATTTTTTCCATAAGCTAGAAACGTAAGTAACATAACTAAATGGTCCCAAATAACCATGACATGTTTACACCATCTTCTACACTAAGTAATGCAACCTGCTTCGATTTATTAACACCATAATGCCTAATAATATTTAGCATTCCCACACATTGTTTTAACATAAGTGAATACTACAGTTTCATGTACAAACATTCTATGAGTGCTACTAAGTTTTAATGCCTAAAAACATATCTATAAGGTGTTATCGCTAAAGTCATTTTAAGCATACTCATTATTATAACCCAATCATGTTTACACCATGTAGTAATTAATTTATGAATTCATATTGTGGTAGGTATAATTCATGCTCCTGATTAAAATAATGTTATATTTGTATTACGTATAATATTATAAATAGATTATAATTCATGCAACATCTTCGTCGGTATAATTCATATTGTGGTAGGTATAATTCATGCAACATCTTCGTCGGTCGTATATTGTATGTAACGGGTGACCGGATGAGTAGGTACCCGGTTTTTCTTTTGAAAAAATGTCTATTGTATGTATTAAACTTTGTAAAAATGTCTATTGTATGTATAGAACTTTGTATAAAATGTCTATTTTATGTATCAAACTTTGTAAAAATGTCTATTGTATGTATCGAAACTGGTGATTTTCGGTCTTCCTGTCACCCGTTACATACAATATACGAAATTCTAAAATTAGATACATACAATAGAAAGTTTTAAAGGTGATTACCTACAATGATAAAAAATGTAAAGTTAAATACATAATGAAATAATTAACCCTTTAAATAATATATGTTTGGATATCGTATTACTAATTATATTTGTTAATTATTGACGGTATATGAGTCATATTGTGCATGGTAGGTATAATTCATACTCCAGATTAAAAAATGATCATTAATAATTTAATACATATGAATATGATCACCTACAACGAAGTATAAACTAATATGGTTTTGATAGTGACTAGCTAGTTTAGCAAGTTTTGCAACATTATAACTTAATTTTCACATAAAAACAACTAAGTAGTAAGTAACTTCATTGAAAATGACACAGAGGATATCCTTAGTAATGGGAGCACCTTCGTCGTTTACAACACGCCAGTCGTGGGTAGTTGGTTGTTGTGTTGAGCGATACAACTCGTCAACCTTTCACGCAGGTAAAGCAAAGACCGACCGACGAAGATGTTGCATCAGATGTAAGATAAATTATTTTTAAAAAACATATGAATTAATAGATATTGCATCAGTTGTTCTTATGTGTTCATATTTATTGTATGGGCAGCTTCTTCACATTCTAGACAAGTAAACTCCAATCTTCTGGTATTACTTTCTATGTTCATTTGTTCGTTGATGTATTTCAAATAATATATTGGCATCATTTAAAGAAGATATTTTTTGCAGAACATTCAAACGACAAAAGAACGAATCAGAAAACTGTTCAACAATGTTGAGCTTTCTGTTTCATCATACGACACAGCCTGGGTAGCCATGGTCCCTTCTCCAAACGCGCCCAAGTCCCCTTGTTTCCCTGAGTGCCTAAACTGGTTAAAGGACAATCAGCTTGATGATGGTTCATGGGGTCTTGTTCAAAGCAATTCTCCAATATTACTTAAAGATGCACTATCTTCGACATTAGCATGTACTGTTGCACTGTTGCATTAAGACGGTGGAACGTTGGGGAAGATCAAATTAAAAAGGGTATATACATGGCTAGCTGTTAATTTGCGCTTTTAACTTCCTACTAGCGTATGATAATGTTGTATAGACCGGTATAAAGGGCGACTCTTGTTGCAGGTCTATGTTTTATCGAGTCAAATTTTGATTTTGCTACCGATAAGAATCAGCCATCTCCAATTGGTTTTGACATCATATTTCCTGGTATGCTCGAGTACGCGAAATCCTTGAACTTAAATCTCCCTTTCAAACAAGAAGAGTTGAATGTTATGCTACATGAGAGAGACTTAGAGTTGAACAGGTATGTGTTTTATTATAATTTAAACACATATATGGTTATTCACTTTATCCTTACATGCTATCCAAGTATAAGTTGCAAGAAAATAATGATCACGATACTAATATGTAAAGAGTTTGGGTAAAAGCCTTAATCTCTTATGAAATGATACTCCATTACTATTCTATCATCTTTGATAACTTTTAGACTTAAGTAACTCGTTGGTTAATACAACATCTAATACGAATTAGTATAAACATTTGAAAGTCAACTATTTTTTAGGATTAATAATTAGTACAGATCATTTCCACTATCCCTTTTTTAAATCTCTATTATAATTATCTGTACTATTAGTCTACTACATAATTGTGTACAAGTCTTCTTGTGCTATCTATACTAATTATTTCATTTAGTAATTCGTAGATAGGATGATTATTTGTAACCTAAATTTTATAACTTTCAATTATTACAAACTTACAATCCATTGAAATATCATCAATGATATGCTAAAAGGAAATTGTATAGCATTATTTTCTCAATATACAAAAAAGACAGGTTGAAATAAAATAGGGATTAGTCTCTGAAAATGTACTTAACTTTAATCCGATCTCAATAGTATGCAGTCAACTTTATTTTGGTCTATTGTGGGTATCTAACCCGTAATTCCTTGTAATCGCTGACGTGACACCTGTTTTTTATGATGTGTCAATGACGTGACGTCTTATACAATTGCCCTGTCATCAAAGTTACCGGTTACGACTGAATAAGTCATCGGATACACACGATAGACCAAAACTGAAACCGACCTAAAAAGAAACAGGTTTGGGTTGGGACTTTTTACCTTCTATTTTTCCATGGTAGGGTTTGGGTAACCCAAGTTTCGGGTTGACCAGCCAACCCGAATACATTTTATAGGTAATTGTTTGTTTCTTTTTTGATTTAATTAAATTAAATGATGTTTTAGTTCAATTTGATCTAGTCATGTTTTGGTACTAAATTTGAATGGATGTAATAGATAATACGATTATTTTGGAATTTTAAAAGCATGTTAATGCTTATGAATGATTAGATATAAATTTAGAATAGATTGATCCATGTGACCCACTTGACCCGTTTGACATGAAATGACCCATTTAGCAATAAACTTTCAATTATTGTTGTATGTAATTTGACTAGTATGCTATCTATATAACTATATAAACTACCACATCAAAAATTTACTTACCAAATAGCGTCGAAAGTTTGATACACACAATAGATGTTCTAAAAGTCCACTAATCAATACACACAATAGATTTTTTCGGTCATAGTTTTGTTACATTTCAGACCACTTAACGTTAAACTATTTGGTAAATGCAATGCTGAAAGGTGCTTAATCAATGTAAAATCTTTCTTTATGATCATCACTTAGATGTGATTTAGAACAGAGGGAAATGTACCTGGCATATATTTCAGAAGGACTCAATAATTCCTATGACTGGAACATGGTAATGAAATATAAGATGAAAAATGGTTCTATTTTAAACTCGCCCTCAGCAACAGCGGCTGCTCTTATTCATAATCAAGATGCCAGTTGTCATGATTATTTAACTTCGGTCTTGGACAAGTTTGGAAATGCAGGTACTTGTTCTTTTCACATTCATCCAATTTTTTATATACGCATCAGTCCTTACGCTAATTAACAATTTTAAGTGTATGTCATTCTTTTCAGTTCCAACAGCTTACCCTCTAGATTTATATATCCGGCTTTCCATGGTTGACACGCTTGAAAGATTGGGAGTCACACGACATTTCAGCGTGGAAATCCAAAATGTTTTAGATGAAACATACAGGTAGTTAATGTTCACTATGGTTTAATCAGATGTATCAACTGTTAAAAAAAAGAAGAAACAAAAGAACCTCAATGCAACTCATTTGCTTTACCAACTCAAAATCTTGTTGCTTTAAAAACTATTGAAGTTTGTTAGTTGGGAAAATAACATTGCCACAAAATTAGATATTGGCTTCTGCGTGACGAAAATATATTCATGGACGTCGGCACTTGTGCTCTAGCCTTTCGGGTATTAAGGAATAATGATTATGAAGTATCCTCAGGTGTGTTTCAAAATTTAATGCATGCTATATCCCATTAATTTTGTTATCTTTTTAGTTTCATCACTTGGTTGTGGTGTAGATCACTTGGCTGAAATCACCGAAGAAGGGTATGAATCTCTTGAATTGTATCAAGAAGAGTTTTCTTTAGGAGAAGAAAAGTTGACGACTGTTGATATCCTTAAAAGGAAATTGTCCACTGCTTCTAACAACCTCTGTGAATTGACTCTCCAAGAGGTACGTGTTCAATTGTAGCAGTGTCTTGTTTAAGTATTATATCTGTACGTAAATCTCTGTTTTCATCCCCGATGTAATGAAAAATTGAATTGATTATAATATCAGGTGGAAAAAGCTAATAGGTTTTCCTACAAATCTGGTTTGGAACGCATTTCCACAAGACGAAATATAGAGCAATATATTGTAGACGATGCAAGAACTTCGAAAACTACATAGCGGTGACGTTCTGATTACAAGTGAAAAGTTTGGCTTTTACATTTTACAAATGAAGAATTATGGGCACTGTACTCTGTTAATGCCAGTTCATCAAACATTAGCAATGAGGATTACCTAAGGTTGGCAGTGGAAGATTATAATGTGTGTCAATCAATTTATCGTGAAGAACTGAAAGGTGTTGAAAGGTGTGCTTGTGAAGAACTTTTCTTTTTCTTCAACCTTGTAATTGTCGATGTTTTTCAATCTGTACTTGAGAGATTTATGTTTTGATTCAAAATCACGATATCTCGGCAGGTGGGCAGTAGAGAAGAGTTTGAACAAGCTTAAATTTGCTAGGCAGAAGGCAGCCTATGGTTATTTGATTGCCGTTTCAACGTTTCCCTCTCCAGAACTATCGGATGCTCGTATTTCATGTGCCAAAAGTACCACTGTTGTCACGGTGATTGATGACTTTTTCGATGTACAAGGGTCGATGGATGAATTGGTGAACCTGACTCGTGCAGTTGAAAAGTATGCAGATTATCCATAAGCTTTGTTAACTTTTGAATTTTTAAAAGGGTGCTGATCAGGTTTTGTTATTATCAACTGCAGATGGAATGTAAATATTGACACTGATTGTTGTTCAGAGGAAGTCCGAATTATTCTTTTAGCCATTAAAGACATCGTCAATGGGACTGGAGACGCCGCTTATAGATGGCAAAAACGAGATATAACAAGTCATCTTATTCAAACTGTAAGATAAAAATCCTTCAAAGCATTGTGACACATAAAATTACAATATAATGGTATTCATGTTGTATTTGTTTGTATAATATCAGTGGTCGGATATGATGAAGAGTATGTTAACAGAAACTATATGGGCACGGGATGGTTATGTGCCAACAATGCATGAATACATTGAAAATGGTTCTATATCCTTCGCAGTCGGCCCAGTGGTACTCCCAGCTCTTTAGTTGCTGGGGCCAAAATTGTCAGAGGAGATTGTTCAAAGCTCTGAATATCAAAACTTATATAACCTAGCAAGCATTCACGGTCGCCTTATGAATGATATTATGAGTGTCAAGGTAAATGTTTTTCACCACGAAATTTGTAAAACTTGTTACTAACCAACAGTTTGTGTTAATGCAGAGAGACACGGACGCAGGACGGTTGAATATTGTGTCATTATACCAGAATAATCATGCAGTAAATCATCTCCCTGAAAGAGCAACCCATGATTATTGGCAAGATCGTTTTTTCCAATTATATTTCCTTTTATGTGACTATATAAATAATGATCCATCTTACCATGGATGATGGTTTTTGGTTTGAACAATATTATATTATTAGTTTAATAAAAGAAATTCATTTTTCTCTAGTATTCTTTATCGACCTCGTTCATTCTGCAATTGATTGTGTTTGGGTTGTTTTAGATTGTTATATGATGCTATTATGTGTGTATGATTTTTACGTTTAACTTTAAGTTTGAAAATGAATAATATATGATTGTGGCTGTAAATAGATACATAGTATGACAAATCAAAGTTACACCATTTATAGCATCTATTCTTCTCTGTCCAAAATTTAACTGATATTTACAGTTTGATAGTATTCTTAATTGCATATAATTTTTCAGTTTCAGTACTCTTGGTTTGCAATTTTCAGGATGGAAAATCAGCGCATGAGCACGCAACCAATAGTGACCTCTGTCGTTACCATTACCCCTGTGATGATTGCACCGTCGCCTAATATTACCTTTTAAAACTGCAATAATCTTTTTGATAGTTGGTTAGCCTAGTCTAGCAACCCGAGTACTATACCAACTTATGAAATAATTTAAACTTAACCAAAAGGTTACAAAGTAAAGCCATTAACAAATCTTTATGTGTTTCATTTTTCTGCTTTCACATGGTTCATTGTTATGTGAACTACAATATAAACTTAAGTGACTAGTATGTTATACTAACAAAGACTGAACTTTCAATGGTTCCGTAAGACAAAAAATAGTACAATGGTTCAAAAGGACAAAATAAATCGTAAATTGTTATTTTAAACAAAAAAAATCTGATTTATACATGAACAAAAATAAATGCTGAACTTTTTTTATATTTTTGTATTATTTGTTTGAAAAAGGATATGAACCGTAAACAATACATAAATCAGTTACAGTCCTTTGACTTTGATGTTTGTATACTTTAATCCCTCATTTAAACACTACAACAAATATGTTAATTGTTCATATTAATTTTTTCACCTGCTTTTTAGAAAGTGAGAAAATTAAAATCAGATTGTTCACACTTATTAATGTGTATAATACATTCACACTTATAAGCGTGAATAAATGTATATAAATTCACACCAATTTTCACACTTTCACATTTACAAGTGTATATAAATTCAAGGGGAGGGTTCAAATAAAAAACCTAAATATCGTGACAACGTAGGAAATGACTTCAAACTCATTTTTAAATATCTAAAACACATTTTTCTTCAAAACTTTTTTAATGATTATTACTAAAATAACTTTTGCAAACTATGATAAAAATTTTAATAAAAAATATTAACTTTTTTTTTCAAACTTTTTTTACAGTCGTTACCGTTGTGATTATTCAAGATAATCACAAAATATAACATGATAATCACATGTGATTATTCTCTAATATAATGTGATTATTATGTATTCGAGATAATTACAAAATAGGATTTTGATAATCACATATTATTCATGTGATTATCTAGTTAAAAAATGTGATTATTATGAATAAAAAAATTAATAAAAAATAATTAAAAAATAAAAAAAAGTCGAAATTTTTTTTATTTGAAAAATAGTTTCTAAAAGTTATTTGAAAGAGGAGCTACGAAGAAAATTTTGTAAAATAACGTGTTTTGAATATTTAAAAATGAGTTTGAAGTCATTTCCTACGTTCCTACGATATTTAGATTTCTCATTTGAACCTAGATCATAAATTCAAAACTTATTTACACTTTAAAATTTGAAATCAATTTGTTATATCTAATTTCCTCACTCAATAGAGGTGTAAAAAAATTAAGTGTCGTAAAATAATTTCTACACTTATAAGTGTAGAATTTTAAACTTTTGTTCACACTTATAAGTTTGAACATATTTTTTCTACTATTATAAGTGTGAAAAATATTAAATTTCTCTGCACTTAAAAATGTGAACATTTTATATATACTTATAAGTGTAAACAACTTAAATTCAAAACTTCTTTACATTTTAAAATTTAAAAATCAATTTGTTGTATCTAATTTCCTCACTCAAGAGGCTTGAAAAAATTGAGTATCATAAAATAATTTCTATACTTTTAAATGTAGAATTTTAAACTTTTGTTCACACTTATTAGTGTGAACATATTTTTTCTACTATTATAAGTGTGAAAAATATTAAATTTCTTCGCACTTTTAAAAATGTGAACATTATATGTATATATATATATATATATATTTATAAATGTAACAAACTTAATAAAAAAGTTCACATTTTTTAAAAGTGTAAAGAAAAATGCGTGAAAATTAAGCATTTTTGTGTAGCGAAAATTTCAAACGTTTAATTTAATTAAAATAGGTATTGTGATATAGTACTAATCATTATTCCTATGTTCTTTTTTTTTTTCACAATAAATGGCCAGTAATAACAGTCTAGTAGTCAACATAAAATAAGAAAATATTGCTAATAAAAAATGAAATTAGCATTCAAATAATTATCAGAGAAATCAAATGCAATCCTTGACACCACAATCATGGTATACTCTTGCAAGGAGATGATTACAAATGTTCTTTGATTTCATTCATACGAACCAACAGGTGAGAAACTAGTTCATAAATGATTTCTTTCTTGATATTATTAAGGATATGCATTTCCAGTGAACCCATCATCTCTCGAGTATAAAAGGTTTCTCACATTGCACATTTTCAAATTGCATCTTTGCAAACTCTTGGAACAATGCTACCTGTTTCTTTCAAAACTAATTTTAACAACTTCCTCTCCTGATTGTTGATCAACATCTTAATCTCCTCTATCACCTCTTCTTTCTTCATCCCACTTGCTGCATAATTTTTGTGCAATGACACAACATTCAATCATCATATGTCCATGTCTCTCTGCATTAACAACACAAATTGTTAGTTAGTAACATGTTTTAAATATTTAGAAGTTGATTAAGTGAAAACATTTACCTTGAAACTTTTAATATCATTTATAAGGCGACCGTGAGTGCTTATTAGCTCATATAAGTGAAAACATTTTCCATGAAACTTCTATTATCATTTATAAGGCGGCCGTGAGTGCTTATTAGCTCATATAATTTGTAATATTCAGAGCTTTGAACACCCGAGCAAGTAAAGAGCCGGTAGTATCGATGGGCCAGCTGCAAATGATACATAATATTCAATGTATCCGTGCATTGTTGGCACCCCAACTATTTCACGCCCATATAGTTTCCGTTAACATACTTTTCGGGGTATCAGACCACTGTATTATAAAATAAACAACATAATGAACACAATTATATGGTAATGTTATGCGCCAATGAGGACTATACAAAAATATTAAACAAAGGTGCAATTTTATGATGTTCAAACCTGTTGGGGCAGGAACAGCTCAATATTTTAGGAGGCCTCAAGTGCACCTTCTCGATATGACATAATATTAATTGTTTGTCCAACATATTTTGACGCAGATCTTTTTAGTATAATTTCTATATCTATTTGTCCATTAATAGATAGAGAATTTAATATTCTTTATTCTATTATCGATTTTAACAGTTTGTTACTTATTTTAGATTGGAAAACTTTTTATGGGTTAATAGTTTGAAAATGTATTAAACTTTACACTATGTTTGTGTAACTTTTAGCACTGTTGTATGTATTCGATTATGAATATGTGTATCATATGCATCCAATTATATACAATAGCTCTTTCTTTTAGTAAGTTCCACATACATAATAGTAAGTTCCATATATACAATGGTTGTTTTCTAAACTTAAATATATATAATAGGATTTTAGAAAGTTTAATGCACATAATAGTAAAAGCGTAAAACTTAATACATTCTAAAACTATTAACCCAACTTTTTTATGCTAAAGTATAACTCTTGGAGGCGCTAAACTTCCAAAATGACAGGGCCCTAGCCAGTTGTTATCTTATATACAACACGTGTTACGAAAGACTTGGGGCCTTAATAAATTGAGGGGCCTAAACCCTAGCTTTACCCTTGAGGTTTACATCGGAAATTTAAAATCAAAGCATGTATATAAGTCAACAGGTTATTCCCTATTATCAATTGATTTTAGAGTAGAACCCATCCGAGCTTATATATATTGGGTTTGCATGAGTTTGGGCTTACAGTTTGGATAACATGACTTGTTAGTATTACATCTCGCTCTTGCCTATAAGCCGTTTCTCCAGTCCAATTGACTATGTCTTTAATGGCTAAAAGAATAATTTGGGCTTCACCTGAACAGCCAATCAGTGTCAATCAGGCTCACTATAGCAATCATGTAATGTGGACTATTGTGCCTGATTAAAAATACATGGTTACACTGAAAGTCAAAGTCAGCAGATGTATACAGTAAATACAAAAGAATATCCGACCGAAGATGTATTTACTTGTATGAAGTCTGCCAAAGATTGAGAACCATGAGGATGACTGACTTGGTTTCTTGGTATGCAAATTTGGCTGCAAGTCACTAATGAATGTTCTTGAGACCTTGCAATAAGAAGCTTTGATCGTCTCTATAACCAGTTTTTGAATTATCTGGAATGTAAGCACATTAAAACACATTGATGTTAATATTTGAAATATGACACTTTTTCATCGACTTAAAAACTAAAAGGTTGATGAAGCATTTCAAACGGATCATGCAAGTCAAAGGAAGAACATGGTTATATTTGGATGATCAAAGGAGATATTACTCACCTTGATGATGATTGCCAAGTAGAAACTGCCAACATGGTCAACATTCCAAGCAAACCGTTATTCACAATGCTGTCAACATTTTTAATACTTTGAACCTTCTCAGCAATGGCATTCCAATAATCTGCATGAGGACAAGTTCCACGTTCCACAGCCGGCATCTTACTTTCGTTAGCTCTTTATTGAACAAAGGTAAGATAATAAAATAGAGATGCCAATTCGACCCATTTATTTATGAACTGATCAATTTGGCTTATGCTTTATATCAAATGGGTTAAAATGGCAAGATAAAAAGCACTATGGTTGAAAAGAAACAAGTCAAATGAGTTGGGCCCAAAAGTGTACTTTCTTTAATGCGTAAAACCTCCTAATCACTGTATGTAAAAGTTTAGATTAATATAAGTAATAGTGTCATACTATAGTTTTCTTAACCATATTTAACACTATGTCTTCCTATAAATGAAATTGGACACAAAATATTTTGGACGAATCCAATCCGATCTGACCATTTCGAACCATACAATTAAAATTCCTATTTTGACCCCTTCATCAACTCACCCGACAAGCTTATTTTGCTAACTCTACATAGGAGAAAAGACCCTTATCTTTGTCTCCGGATGATCATCTTGTTTCTTAGGATCTGCACTAGTTATTCTTTGATCATCCTTGTCATAAGAGTGATCCGATGGCACATCCAACTTTGCCTGCCTGCTGTTGTATGTATCGAAACCGGTGATTTTCGGTCATCCGGTCACCCCTTACATAGAATATACGAAATTGTAAAGTTCGATACATACAATAGCACTTCTGAAATGTGGTTACATACAATAGTAAAAAATGTAAAGTTCGATACATAATCAAATAATAAACCTTTTTTTAAATATACAAGTCAAAAATATATTCTGAATATAAAGTAAAAAGTGACACTACCTAACCTATTTTGAATTGATAAAATTTGTTGGTAGACATTCTTGTTAGTAGACATAATCTTTGAGACTGATGAAGTAATTTATGTTCTAAATTGTAATTTGTTAGCAGTTAGTTTATTGTCTTTTGTTGCATATAATGACTTTGTACGTTTGATTTTGATTTGTCTCGAAATATAATCAAATTTCCCAAATGCAGTTCCGTATATAGTAGCACATGACATGTCACCGTAATCAGATCTTTAATTTGAGTATGTAACATATAATGCGTGTTTACTCAGTTTGGGTAACATATTACTCGATGTTAGTAAATGGTCATGTTCATGATCATGTAGGTAATGTGTTTGATGTATAACTGAAAGATAAGTTTTTCATAGTGCAAACTTGAATAGGTAGATGTATATCACAATAAGTCAACTTGTTGATTCAGATAAAGTTATCATGTGTCACAATCTACAACCATGATAATCATTTAAAATTACAAATAGAAGATGTAATGAGGAATTTATGTCTTCTTTGAAAAGCTTATTGTAGCACTATTGTGCTTATATCAATCTGGTTTATCAGTGTCACCAATTGTATTTAGCGAATCTCATAATCCGTGTAGCTCGGTTGTGATCATTATCAAACTACACTTTCAAACAACACTTTATGAATGTGGTCGTTTATAGTCTCGGGGTCAATGTACGCCCTATAGTAGAACGTTTTGGCTACTGTTAAAAATGTCTTCTTTAAATCATAATCAAGATCATCATGTGAGTTATAGAACACGAGTTGCACTAGCTCCTGCAATTTTGATTCCGCAGTGAAGCCTATGGTAGTGTCCTCCTACACACATCGATATACGCTACTCCATTAATATAATGATTTATCAATCGAGAGGATAAAAAGAATATGAGGTTTTCTTGTGTGTACCTTATGAGAGATTCGACGACAAAGGTCATAAGTGACGGAAGATATTCGTTGGTATTGAGGATGAGATAACACCTCTTCTGATAACCATTGACCGCTGCTCACGTTTATCGTTCGAACTATGAGTTCTGCTTCTCCACCCACTCCTTTTTGCAGGTTGGACAACCATGTCTGCCACTTATATTAGTGAAAAAAGAAAATATTTAGTTGCAGGAAACTAGGAAGAATTTTCTAAATATAAATCAAAAACTAGAAAGCTTGTTCAAGTTTACATATAATTTTCTAAAAGTTTTCAAAGAAAACAAAAATCCACATATTCTCTTTTACGAAAACAACTATGAGGCTTACGATTTAAGGTTTCCTATATATCCTGGAAAATGAATACAACATGTTTTACATTGGAACGTTTTTATCTAAATTTTCATTAGCTTTCAAGACACACAAAATACTTCCACGATATCTAGAATAATGTAAATGAAAAAATGAAAATTTTTTATGTAACTAAACGCTCACACCCTTAACGAATATTGGAGAATTTCAATGTGTAACAATATTAGTAGCTAGAAGAGGTTCAAGAGGACGATGAACAACTTACGGCACTATGGAGATGCGGGAAGATGTCTACACCATGAGCTACGAATGCTTCCGATGAGATCTCATTAATGGTTTCACGCAGTACGTTCATCACCATGTGCCATGGTTTTTCATCTTTATCATGGTGTTGAGGGTTCATGAATTTATCAATGAACTCTTTGATGACAATATCTGAGACTTCTGGTCTGGCAAAGACCGTGGCGTCAAGTGTTATAATTGTTTTAGCCCAAGCAACTCGCTCATTGCATCTCTCTGGCTCGAATATGCTTGCCGCAGCTAGGTAATATGACCATAAAGGTCTCTTGTTTGAGCTCTCTTCAATGTTTAGATGTGCATACCATCTATTTAGAATTTGACAAATCGTAAACATTAGAGTAGAATCAATATGTCATTCTACTTTGTATTTTCTTTTATATAAAAAATAGTTAAATGAAAATTAAACAAAAGTACTAGTGCAAGATGCCAATAATAAATATATAATAACATACTTTTGAATACGGCTCCATTCCAACTGATGAATTGCTTGGCAGTGATTGTAATCCAATTTAGCCATCTCAAGATATATGTTATTGCTTACATTTGGCATCCTGCATTTCCATTGAAGTTATTAAATACGATGTTTAGACATGATTCGATAAAACCATCTAATACTAAGATGATTTTTAACCATATGTATTTAGCTACACCTATAAAGGACTTTTGCGATCCAAACATCATCGTCACCACCGTATTGCTCCAAGTAATACCGTGTCTCTAGTCGAGGTAAGCTAGCATACCATGGTACATTGAGTGCGTATTCAATCTAAACCAAGTTTAGAAGTCGTTAGATGGACCAAAGGGTCACTACAAGAAAAGTGTAAGTGACACATTTTTGGTGACACAGAGGAGTCTCTGGTTTATGAACAGAGGAATCTCTAGCATATTATACTCCTATGTATCAAACAGAGGAGTCTCTGGTTTATGAACAACCTATGGCACCCCCTTTGCCAGATTTGGATTTAATGGGTATAGAAGACGACACTTTAAAAATGTCTATACTTTTAATGACACTTTTTAAAAAATGTGAGTAAAATTGTGTATTACTTAACAAACTTTATGAGGGAATAGTTTCACAAAAATTATTTCTGAGATTTTATTTATGTTACTAAATATATAGATATTTAGTGATGGTACTTTTAGTTACTAAGCGTCACTAGAAAGTGTGTAGCAAAAACTACATACCATCACTAAAGATATATATATATATATATCTGTAGTATTAGGATTTAAAAAAAAAAGAAAATTTTGGTGGAGAAGGTGGAGAAATATATATTTATCACTATGATTAAGTAAAAATCAAATATGATTCAATAAAAAGAAAATATGATTTCAAACTGAATCAAATAGTTATTTTGCTAAATTAAGAGGTTAAAAGACTCTTCTCCCCCTTCTCCATCAATTTTATCTTCTCCCTTTAATCTACTCCTATATATGTATATAGTGACATGAAAACCGTAGGTATTGATTTTTGTAACTCTATTTTCTCACAAAGTGTGTTAGTAAAACACAATTCTACCCACAATTTTTAAAAGGTGTCATATAATAACACTTTTTGAAGTGTCACTAAAAATGTGCATTAAATGGTACCTTTTTGCAGGGGTGTACTGCCACGTCTAATTTTGAATATGGTTAATTATTGATTATTTTATAAACTAAATACCTCGCCAGGCAAGTCTTTCGTGATGATCCATTTGTCCCAAAGCTCGTTGGTTGATTGTTTATCCAACAAGAATTTCTGAGAAAAGTTCTTGGCATCATCAAGAATTTTCTCTCCTGGAAAACTCACTTGTGAAGCTCGATAGAAATTGAACATCACAGTAACACTTTCTGTTGACTGCCACTGATAACACCTAAATTTTCCGTCTTTCTCAAACTGTCGGAACACGTCTATGACAACCCAAGCATTTTATATTGATTAGTATAAAGCAACACCATTAAGTTTTAATAATAATTAAAGAAGCTAACCAGGAGCAACTTGATAACCGTTGGTTCTTAAAAATCGAAAAGCCATAGCAGTGTCATCAAGATCTGGTAAATTACAATTTCTACCAAAACATTGGTAATGAGGACATAAATCAGTAATTTACCTATCAATTTTTGATATTTTTGCACGTTAGCTTTATGGATTAGTGTCAAATGTTGGCATGTCCACAAATATATCGTAACATAGCCAAAACTAGAGGAAATAAATGGAAATTGATAACCATCACTAAGGTGCACTGAATGTAAGGCCTAATGATGTCCTTACAAGGTGTCTCAAGTTTGAACCTTCCTAAATAAACATTTTGAGAATTGCGGAACGAGTTCGGAAATGGTAACAGGGATACCCATATTAGAGTATGTACGTCTGAGTAATAAAAAAACTCGCCCTCCCCGAGTAACCCAAACAGGCGAACCTCCTCCATTTATCCGTATAAAATGAAAATTGAATTGATTTTCTTATAAATCAAATAACAACCTAGTCATATAGATGCACAGTTTGATTGTCACATTGTCACTAAATCTCAATTTACTCAGTTTTGAAAGACCTTTTATTCTGTGTACCTGTAGAGATGATCCACACAATCCTTGATCTCGGCATGGAAATAGTGTGCAATTCCAAGGCGTTGTAGACGATCTACCATCCAACTTCGTTCAAACATATCAACAGGGTATGCAGTTGGGGCTGTAGGGGGATTAGTTATTTCATTAACTTGTTATATAACATAACCAAAACTAGTTGGAGCAACTAAAAACTATTCACATGGAAATAGGTTAATTTTTGTTACTTCTTTCGTCCCATAATAATAGTTCACATTTCCTTTTTCTTTGCCCAATTTAATTATTTATTTCGATAAATAAATGAGTATAATTAACTTAATTTACTTAAGTACCTCTAACGTATGTAAATAACATAAAAATGTATGTAAAAAGTAAAGGTAAAACTGTAATCTTACAAAAAGCAGGTTATTTATCTTAAACTGAGTATTTTTTATATTTGAACAATAAATTTGAAACGCTAAGAGTATATTGTAAGGTTAACAGTCGAGCTAGTAAAAATAAATCAACTGTTGCATTTTTTTTTTCCTTACTTTTTTTGTTTCACAAACTAGCACATTTGTAAAATTAAGAGTAAATTAGAAATTTGATTGTTAGGAAGTGAAATTATCGTACTTTATTAAAACGGTCTTCTGCTTGTTTAATAGACACTTATTGAAAGATGATATAAAAAATTGATCATGCCATTCTTTAAATTCGGCCGACTTAAAATCTCAATTAAAATAAAAAGTATTTTGGTAATATCATCACTCCCTTTTATTTAACCCTCCTCAAAATTTTTATTAATAATTCATCAATAACGGACATACTTTTTCAACTTTTTTTGTTTATTTACACTGGGTTTAAAACCAGTATTTATGTATACGAATATCGTTGGCGGGTCAAACCCACCCCAATCGAAACTCATTTGACTCGTTTTAATTTGTCCCCAATATGTTTGAGAAATAATCCGACAAAATGGGTGATATTACCTCCTCCGTTGAAATTGGAAACCAGTTTTGTCAAATATGCAAGACAATTTTCATCTTTGGTTTGCATGAATGCAATGGTTGTTGGTGCTGCAGATAACACAAAAGATCCATTTTCCGATTGAAGTTTTAGAAGCTTTTCCCAGTCCAAATCTTTCATCCCTTCCAAGCTATAGAGAAAAATTGTTGGGGTCTTCTGAAGTATGTCCTTTGGTATCCTAAAAATGTCAAATAAATGTAAAGTTGATCATAAGTTATTTGAAAGTTATTGTATATTTTTGATTGCAGGTCAAGAAAGGGAAGAATCTAAGGGACTAACTTGGTTAGCTTCACTTCCCGTATCGCGTATATCTTTTTCAAGATAGGAGAATCGTATGGCATTTTGATATCTAATTTTCGTGCAAGTTCAATGAGCATGGTGAATACTATCTCGAAACCAGATGTAAAATGTTCTTCCTTTTCATCTCCAACCTTCTGCAAGTTTTCGTACACAAATTTTATTCCTGTATACCATTAATTAAGCTACTAGTAAGATGATGAAAAATGGAATTGAAAAGGATGAGGTCATGCGAAGTTCAATATCATGAGAAGCTCAAAAATTTCATTAAAAGCCCTTTAAAGTACTATGATCACTTGCCACCTTTATTTGTAAATTAATAACCCATGTCTCACTACAATTGTCCGTATTACTATTTTGATTTGTCTCAAGTAAATATCTATTTTTATATTACAACCAATCAAAAAAAAATTAGTGTGTAGAGATATTATTTGATTAGTGAAAAGTGTAATTAGTAAACATTTTAAAACTGAATACATAGTTAAAGTAGACACTTTCATCAAGATTGATGGAGTAATAAGATATATCATTATAATCAATTGTAAATTTCTTACAAGCTATTAAAGTTTTGGGTATAAAAGACCAAATATAAAAATAAATAAAATTAAATAAAAACCTTACTACTTTTACCTTTTTGACACTTATCGGCATGAACGTTCCAAGTAGTTAGTGCGACCATACAAGCCAACGTATTGAGAAGCCTATCACAGGCCGAAAACAACAATGATTCACCCCACGAGCCATCGGGGAGTTGATTGTTAGCAATCCATTGTAAACTTGATGGGAATTGAGGACCACCACTTGGTCCACTGACATTTTCTATAAGTGCGACCCAAGCTGTGTCGTAAGCTGAGATAGATGTTGCCCCATCGTCCATCGAACCAAAAATTGATTGAATCGTTTTGACATACTCCTTAATTGCATGCTGCTCTTTCAAACATCGCAAATCACTATGTTGCGTTACAACTGAACCAGAGTCTTAGCGTTATACAAAGACCATTTTTTTTATATCTAAAACTTATAATAATACTTTGTGTAAACTAATTAATGTAGAAGAATATATTAGCTGAAAGGGATAAAATTAATATGACTTGTAAAATATAAATATGTTGACAAATATTATGATGATAAAAATATCTATTGTAATATTTTTATGCATAAAGTTATAAGATTAAAAAGTACACGAGGAATCTAATTTGGCATGCATACATATTATTCATACACTACTAAATGAGTTAATATCAACTTGCAAACCATCATATTTAATACATATAATACTAAATTAGTAGTTTTGACCATTTTACTCCTAGTTCATATTCTAATGTTAAAGGTAAGATTGTCCAAACTACCAATTTAATGGTATGTGGTAAAAAAAAATTGATAGTGTGCAAATTACGGTACTATGTTATATCTATATACACGCATATACAAAAGACAGGACCAAATAACATGTTAAGGAGATACTATACCTATCATATAGATGATTAGGAGACTGTAGATACATTATTTTTATACCTAAAATGAATCAGAAAATAATCCTAGATTGCTCGAATCATATACCTCTTTTCAAAGGCGTGTTTAACGATTTGCATCGTAGATTGACACGTTTTACATCACCTACAAAAAAAAATGATATAGGTGCTTAAAATACATGTTTAAAGATGTGTCTAATAAATTGATTGAAACACATCTCACTAAGAACATGCCAGTAAATAAATGAAAAGGTTTCTGAAAAGGTGGCGGGGGAGGACACGATAGGATGGCGTAAGAAAACCAATTGTGGTTTGTGGCAGTGAAAAGAGGTGTTGCAACTATAGTCTTCATGATGATTTTTGTGGTCCTTTGATATTTGTTCAATTTGTACAAGAAGTCTAATCTAATCTAATCTAATCTAATGTATACTATATATAGAAATAGAGATCTAATGATCTAATTTAAATAATAAGTGTGTATTGATGACTGTATTGTATTCTAGTGTGCAAAATCACGTTATGTTATAAAAATGATTAACTAGTCATTATATAAAGTCAAAACCATATTATTTCACTTGGTAGAAGCATCTTACTTACATGATTTATTTATTTTTTCTTACAAGACCATTTTACCACCAACAAAAGAATCTTCATATGCGTTAAAGATTATATATTACTCAGAAGCTTCAACAAACAATTTAAGCAAAGTTCAACTTGTCATTTATTGTCAAAACAAACATATTCCTGGTTATTTAATCAACAAGTTGATACCTTTTTTAAATGAATATATGGAACCAGTTGAATTGCTTGACATTTATCTTATTTTTGATAACAAATTAGTAAGCTATCATTAATTTACCTAATACGTCCATTGTTTTTTCTCACAGTTATTCTTGATTAATCACGTTAATATGTCTTTAATTGATTATCTTATATGTATCTTATTGTAACATCTCATTTTCAAAGGCGAAAATTGAGGTCACAATAATGACATATCATAAGAGCAAAATTCATAAATCCATACTATAGGTTCTTAAAATAAAATTTGAGCAAAGTCTCAGAAGATAACAAATTGAAATACATTACGGAATTCTCATATGAAATATTTCAATGGAAATTAAGCTAATAGTAATTGAAGTACACGTTTGTACTAATGTCTCGGCTTCACGAATCCTTCTCCCGACTTGTTCCTTTTATAATGCTCATCACATTCCGCATGAAAAGAAAATGTGACTCGGCCTAAATAAAGCAGTACAAACGAAAGATATGTGAATAGCATAGTAGCAATGATTTATCAATGGGTCTGAACAAAGTTACAAAGAGTTCAAAGGGGTACGTCAAACCGAGCTTCTAAAACAAAATCAAACGGTACATGAAACTGCAGATTCAAGTACCC
Organism: Logfia minima; assembly: GCA_963921325.1. NCBI lineage: Eukaryota > Viridiplantae > Streptophyta > Magnoliopsida > Asterales > Asteraceae > Logfia > Logfia minima. The sequence goes on along the minus strand of OY992775.1, from coordinate 6,658,153 downwards.
ACAAAGATAAATGAGGTGTTGGGCATTACACGTCCATCCATAGTCAAACATAAATACAAAAACTATGGTTAACTAATCACACCACAAAGAGGAGACGCTATAACTAATCACACAACTACGTAAGCGTCACGCCATCGGTGTCACAATGACATGCCTATAGTACCTTCGTAAGCAGAAATAGTTCGCATACCCGGAGAATAAGAAAGGTCGCTAAAAGAAGAAATGGTCTATGGCAATAAAGTTCTAACAACAAAGTACTAAAACGAAATCATAGAGTCACACATCATAGACCATTAGTAAATTGAAAACAATGTCAATGAATCTAGATCAATGAGATAATCACAATAAGTCAATAGGAATACAGTAAACATACATATGCCAATCGAAGTAACAAAGCAACTTGTGTTCATTTGATATTAAGCAATGAGAAATATTAATTTACATCAAATGAAAGATTTCACACAAAATAATAAAGACAAAGAAATCTTACTAAAATAGTTAAATATCTGTACAAATAATCAAATAACATCTTATAAATAAGATGAGAATTCGTACCTTAACCAATTTTGAAGTCTAACTAAATTTTTAATCAAAGTCTTCTTCAATGATCTCTAGTATTAACATAATATTTATTCATGACCATTTAACCAATTATTGTTCCTAATAAATTTCTTTAGATCTACAAGTACAATGACCATTTAACCAATTATTGTTCCTAGTAAATTTCTTTATGCCTACTGTCATGTTTTCTATTAGTAATTAAGTGTCCCTATGTCATTCTTGATTAATTTATCAGTAATGCTTGTTATCAAGCACTAACCCATTATTTCCATAAGGCTAGAAACGTAATTAACATAATTTAATGGTCCCAAATAACCATGAGATGTTTATACCATCTTCTACATTAAGTAATGCAACCTCCTTCGATTTATTAACACCATAATGCCTAATAATATTTAGCATTCCCACACATTGTTTTAACATAAGTGAATATAACAGTTTCATGTATAAACATTCCATGAGTGCTACTCAGTTTTAATGCCTAAAAACATATGTATAAAGTGTCATCACTAAAGTCATTTTAAGCATACTCTTTATTATAACCATGTAGTAATTAATTTAAGAATTTATATTATGGTAGGTATAATTCATGCTCTTATTAAAATAAGTGTCAATTATTTCGTTATGTATTTAACTTTACATTTTTTACTATTGTATGTAATTACCTTATAAAAGTGCTATTGTATGTATTGAACTTTACAATTTCGTATATTGTATGTAACGGGTGACCAGATGAGCATATACCCAGTTTTTTCTTTTGAAAAAATTGTCTATTGTATGTATCGAACTTTGTATAAATTTTTATTGTATGTATAGAACTTTGTATAAAATATCTATTTTATGTATCAAACTTTTTAAAAATGTCTATTGTATGTATCTAAACCGGTGAGTTTCGGTCTTTCTGTCACCCGTTACATACAATATACGAAATTGTAAAACTCGATACATACAATAGAAAGTTTTAAAGGTGATAACTACTAATGATAAAAAAAAAGTAAAGTTAAATACATAATGAAATAATTAACCCTTAAAATAATATTATATTTGTATTACGTATAATATTATAATAGAATATTACGTATTACTAATTATATTTGTTAATTATTGAGGGTATATGAATCATATTCTGGTAGGTATAATTCATGCTCCCGATTAAAAGATGATCATTAATAATTTAATACATTTGAATATGATCACCTACTGCAAAGTATAAAATAATATGGTTTTGATAGTGACTAGCTAGTTTAGCAAGTTTTGCAACATTATAACTTAATTTTCACATAAAAACAACTAAGTAGTAAGTAACTTCATTGAAAATGGCACAGAGGATATCCTTAGTAATGGGTGCACCTTCGTCGTTTACAACACGCCAGTCGTGGGTAGTTGGTTGTTGTGTTGAGCGATACAACTCGTCAACCTTTCACGCAGGTAAAGCAAAGACCGTCCGACGAAGATATTGCATCAGATGTAAGATAAATTATGTTTAAAAAATATATGAATTAATAGATATTGCATCAGTTGTTCTTATGTGTTCATATTTATTGTTTGGGCAGCTTCTTCACATTCTAGACAAGTAAATCCCAATCTTCTGGTATTACTTTCTATGTTCGTTGATATATTTCAAATAATATATTGACATTATTTAAAGAAGTACATATTTTTTGCAGAACGTTCAGACGACAAAAGAACGAATCAGAATACTGTTCAACAATGTTGAGCTTTCTGTTTCATCATACGACACAGCCTGGGTAGCCATGGTCCCTTCTCCAAACGCACCCAAGTCCCCTTGTTTCCCTGAGTGCCTAAACTGGTTAAAGGACAATCAGCTTGATGATGGTTCATGGGGTCTTGTTCAAAGCAATTCTCCAATATTACTTAAAGATGCACTATCTTCAACATTAGCATGTATTGTTGCATTAAGACGGTGGAACGTTGGGGAAGATCAAATTAACAAGGGTATATGCATGGCTAGCTGTTAATTTGCGCTTTTAACTTTCTACTAGCTTTATGATAATGTTGTATAGGCCGGTATAAAGGGCGACTCTTGTTGCAGGTCTATGTTTTATCGAGTCAAATTTTGATTTTGCTACCGATAAGAATCAGCCATCTCCAATTGGTTTTGACATCATATTTCCTGGTATGCTCGAGTACGCGAAATCCTTGAACTTAAATCTTCCTTTCAAACAAGAAGAGTTGAATGTTCTGCTACATGAGAGAGACTTAGAGTTGAGCAGGTATGTGTTTTATTATATTATAAACACATATATGGTTATTCGCTTTATCCATACATGCTATACAAGTTTCAGTTGCAAGAGAATAATGATCACGATACTAATATGTAAAGAGTTTGTGTATAAGCCTTAATCTCTTATAATATGATACTCCATTACTATTTTATCATCGTTGATAACTTTTAGACTTAAGTAACTCGTTGGTTAATACAACATCTAATACGAATTAGTATAAATATTTAAAAGTCAACTATTTTTTAGGATTATTAGTACAGATCATTTCCACTATCCCTTTTTAAATCTCTATTCTAATAACATATACTATTAGTCTACTACATAATTGTGTACGAGTCTTCTTATTCTATCTATACTAATTATTTCATTTAGGAATTCATAAATGGAACGTTGATAACTTTTATAACTTTCCATTATTACAAACTTACAATCCATTGAAATATCATCATCATCAATGATATACTAAAAGGAAATTGTATACCATTATTTTCTAAATATTCAAGAACGACAGGTTACAATAATATAGGGATTGTATTATATTTAACCCGATCTGAATAGTATGTATCTAATTTTATTTTGGTCTATTGTGTGTATTAAACTTTCAGTTTTAGTCTATTGTGTGTACTCAACCTATGATTACTTGTAATGGGTGACGCGACATCCGTTTTTTATGATATGTCAATAGCGTGGCGACTTATACAATTGTAACGTCATCAAAATTACCGATTGAATATGTCATCGGATACACATAATAAACCAAAACTGAAAGTTTGATACATACAATAGACCATAAATAAGAAGGTTTGGATCGGGATTCTTTACCCGCCAACCAGAAAACCTTCTATTTTTCCCTGGTAGGGTTCGGGTCACCCGAGTTTTGGGTTGACCAGCCAACCCGAATACATTTTTGAGGTAATTTTTTGTTTCCTTTTTTATTTAATTAAATGAGGTTTTGGTTGAATTTGATTTAGTCATATTTGGTACTAAATTTGAATGGATGTAATAGATAATATGATTATTTTGGGATTTTAAAACCATGTTAATGTTTATGAATGACTAGATATAAATTTAGAATAGATTGATCCATGTGACCCACTTGACCCGTTTGACATGAAATGACCCATTTAGCAATAAAGTTTCAATAATTGTTGTATGTAATTTGACTGGTATGCTATCTATATAACTATATAAACTACCACGTCAAAAATTTACTTACAAATAGCAATAATCGAAATTTTGATACACACACAATAGATGTTCTAAAAGTCCAATAATCAATACACACAATAGATTTTTTCGGTCATAGTTTTGTTACAATTTCAGACCACTTAACATTAAACTATTTGGTAAATGCAATGCTAAAAGGTGCTTAATTAATGTAAAATCTTTCTTTATGATCATCACTTAGATGTGATTTAGAACAGAGGGAAATGTACCTGGCATATATTTCAGAAAGACTCAGTAATTCCTATGACTGGAACATGGTAATGAAATATAAGATGAAAAATGGTTCTATTTTAAACTCGCCCTCAGCAACAGCGGCTGCTCTTATTCATCATCAAGATGTTGGTTGTCATGCTTATTTAACTTCAGTCCTGGAAAAGTTTGGAAATGCAGGTACTTGTTCTTTTCGCATTCATCCATTTTCTTATATACGCATGAGTCCTTACAAGTTGCTAATTAACAAGTTTAAGTGTATGTTGTTCTTTTCAGTTCCAACAGTTTACCCTCTAGATTTATATATCCGGCTTTCGATGGTTGACACCCTTGAAAGATTGGGAGTCACACGACATTTCAGCGTGGAAATCCAAAATGTTTTAGATGAAACATACAGGTAGTTAGTGTTCACTATGGTTTAATCAGATGTATCAACTGTTATGAAAAAAAAAAAAAAAAAAAAAAAAAAAAAGAAAAGAAACTCAATGCAACTCATTTGCTTTACCAGCTCAAAATCTTGTTGCTTTAAAAACTATTGAAGTTTGTTAGTTGGGAAAATAACATTGCCACAAAATCAGATATTGGCTTTTGCGTGACGAAAAAATATTCATGGACGTCGGCACTTGTGATCTAGCCTTTCAGGTATTAAGGAATAATGGTTATGAAGTATCCTCAGGTGTGTTTCAAAATTAAGGCATGTTATATCCCATTAATTTAGTTATCTTTTTAGTTTCATCACTTGGTTGTGGTGTAGATCACTTGGCTGAAATCAGAGAAGAAGGGTATGAATCTCTTGAAGTGTATCAACAAGAGTTTTCTTTAGGAGAAGAAAAGTTGGCGTCGGTTGATATCCTTAAAAGGAAATTATCCACCGCTTCTAACAACCTCTCTGAATTGACTCTCCAAGAGGTACGTGTTCAATGGTAGCCGTGTCTTGTTTAAGTATAATATTTGTGCGTAAATCTCTGTTTTCATCCCCGATGTAATGAAAAATTGAATTGATTATAATATCAGGTGGAAAACGCTAGTAGGTTTTCCTACAAATCTGGTTTTGGAACGCATTTCCACAAGACGAAATATAGAGCAATATATTGTAGACGATGCAAGAACTTTGAAAACTACATATCGGTGAGGTTCTTAAAGTTTGGTTTTTACATTTTACAAATGCATAATTATGGTAACTGTACCCTGTTAATGCCAGGTCATCAAACATTAGCAATGAGGATTACCTAAGGTTGGCAGTGGAAGATTATAATGTGTGTCAATCAATTTATCGTGAAGAACTGAAAGGTGTTGAAAGGTGTGCTTGTGAAGAACTTTTCTTTTTCTTCAACCTTGTAATTGTCGATGTTTTTCAATCTGTACTTGAGAGATTTATGTTTTGATTCAAAATCACGATATCTCGGCAGGTGGGCAGTAGAGAAGAGTTTGAACAAGCTTAAATTTGCTAGGCAGAAGGCAGCCTATGGTTATTTGATTGCTGTTTCAACGTTTCCCTCTCCAGAACTATCGGATGCTCGTATTTCATGTGCCAAAAGTACCACTGTCGTCACGGTGATTGATGACTTTTTCGATGTACAAGGGTCGATGAATGAATTGGTGAACCTGACTCATGCAGTTGAAAAGTATGCAGATTATCCATAAGCTTTGTTAACTTTTGAATTTTTAAAAGGGTGCTGATCAGGTTTTGTTATTATCAACTGCAGATGGAATGTAAATATTGACACTGATTGTTGTTCAGAGGAAGTCAGAATTATTCTTTTAGCCATTAAAGACATTGTCAAGGGGACTGGAGACGCCGCTTATAGATGGCAAAAACGAGATATAACAAGTCATCTTATTCAAACTGTAAGATAAAAATCCTTCAAAGCATTGCTACACATAAAATTACAATATAATGGTATTCATGTTGTATTTGTTTGTATAATATCAGTGGTTGGATATGATGAAGAGTATGTTAACAGAAACTATATGGGCACGGGATGGTTATGTGCCAACAATGCACGAATACATTGAAAATGGTTCTATATCCTTCGCAGTCGGCCCAGTGGTACTCCCAGCTCTTTACTTGCTGGGGCCAAAATTGTCAGAGGAGATTGTTCAAAGCTCTGAATATCAAAACTTATATAACCTAGCAAGCATTCACGGTCGCCTTATGAATGATATTATGAGTGTCAAGGTAAATGTTTTTCACCTAACGGGCTACGAAATTTGTAAAACTTGTTACTAACCAACAGTTTGTGTTAATGCAGAGAGACACGGACGCAGGACGGTTGAATATTGTGTCATTACACCAGAATAATCATGCAATAAGTGGGATCAAGGAAGAAGAGGTTATAGAGGAGATTAAGATGTTTATCAACAATCAGGAGAGAAAGATGTTGCATTCAGTTATGAAAGAAACAGGAAGCATTGTTCCGAGAGATTGCAAAGATGCATTTTGGAACACATGGAATGTGGTAAATCTTTTCTACACAACAGACGACGGGTTCAGTGGAAATTCGATCCTTGATAACGTGAAGGAAATCATTTATGAACCAGTTTCTCACCGGTTGGTGCATATGAATGAAACCGAAGAACTCTTGAAATCATCTCCTTGGAAGAGTAACCCATGATTATTGGCGAGATCTTTTTTCCAATTATTATTTCCTTTTATGTGACTATATAAATAATGATCCATCTTACCATGGATGATGGTTTTTGGTTTGAACAATTTTATTAGTTTAATAAAAGAAATTCATTTTTCTCTAGCAATCTCGATCGACCTCGTTCATTCTGCAATTGATTGTGTTTGGGTTGATTAGATTGTTATATAATGCTACTAGCTTTTAAACCCGTGTATACACACGGACTGTTTAATTATTTGAAAGTATGACATTAATAAATTATACTTTTTTACACAAAGTGATAAATATATCGTGTATAAATCTTAATTCTGCTAATGAATTATTGCATTAATCTTTTATTAGTAAAGTTTATGACTGTAATTTTGAATTGAGCAAAATAAAAGGACTTAATTGATTAAATATTTAAATTAAATGATGATGTCATTAAATTCTTAATTTCACTCAATTTAATAAAATTAAATAATTCTATTGGCCAATTAAGTATTTGATGATGTCATCGTCCTGCTGTAAATAGATACATAGTATGACAAATCAAAGTTACACCATTTATAGCATCTAATCTTCTCGGTCAAAAATCTAACTGATATGGCAAATCAAGTAAAAAACATTTACCTTGAAAATTCTAATATCATTTATAAGGCGACCGTGAGTGCTTATTAGCTCATATAATTTGTGATATTAGAGCTTTGAACAATCTCCTCTGACAATTTTGGCCCGAGCAAGTAAAGAGTTGGTAGTACCGATGGGCCGGCTGCAAATTATACATAACCATTTTCAATATATTTGTGCATTGTTGGCACCCAACTATTTCACGCCCACATAGTTTCTGATAACATACTCTTCAGCTTATCAAACCAATGATATTATAAAACAAACAACATAATGAATACAATTATATTGTTATGTCATGCGCCAACGAGGACTATACAACAATATTAAATAAAGGCGCAATTTCATCATGTTCAAACCTGTTGGGGGCAGGAGCGGCTCAACGTTTTAGGAGGCCTAAGTGAGATTTAAAGTGGGGCCTTCTCGATATGATATAATATTAATTGTTTGTCCAACATATTTTGACGCAAATCTTTTTAGTATAATTTCTATATCTATTTGCCCATTAATAGATAGCCAATTTAATATTCTTTATCCTATTGTTGATTTTAACAATTTGTTACTTATTTTTAGATTGGAAAACTTTTACGGGTTAATGGTTTCAAAATATATTAAATTTTACACTATGTTTATGTATCTTTTAACATTATTGTATGTATTCAATTATGAAAATGTCTATCATATGCATCCAATTACATACAATAGCCCTTTCTTTTAGTAAGTTCCATACATACGATGCTCATTTTCTAAACTTAATAACATATAATAGGATTTTAGAAAGTTTAATGCACATAATAGTAAAAGTGTAAAGTTTAATACATTCTAAAATCATTAACACGACTTTTTTACCATAAACTTCCAAAATGACTGAGGCCTTAGCTAGTTGTTATCTTATATATAACACATGTTATGAAAGACTTGGGGTTGAACAAATTAAGGGGCCTAAAACCCTAGCTTTACCTTTGAGTCACTCTGGGTTGTAGGAAATCAAATAGAGAACATGTTGAGTATAAACTCGAGTCTTACATGGGAAAATTAAAGAAATCAAAACTTGTATATAAGTCAAGGGTTACTCCCTCTACTACCGATTGGTTTTAGAGTGGAACCACATCTGAACTTATATATTGTGTTTTGAATCAGTTTGGGGTTACAGTTTGAATAACATGACTTGTTAAATCTCGTTCTTGCCATTTATTAGCCGTGTCTCCGGTCCAATTGACTAGGTCTTTAATGGCTAAAAGAATAATTCGGGCTTCATCTGAATACCAATCAGCTTCAACATTTACATTCCATCTGCAGTTGATAATTACAAAACGTCAGCATTCATGTAAGTACAGGGTTTCTCCAGAAAAAAATAAATTAACCAAGATAATTAGGGATAATGTACATACTTTTCAACTGCACAAGTCAGGTTCGCCAATTCATCCATGGACCCTTGTACATCAAAAAAGTCATCAATGACCGTAAGGAGGGTGCTACTTTTGGCACATGAAATACAAGCATCCGATAGTTCAGGAGAGGAAAAGGTTAAAACAGCAATGAAGTAACAATAGGCTGCCTTCTGCCTAGCAAACTTAAGGTTGTTCAAACTATTCTCATCCACCCACCTGCTGAGATATCATGATTTTATTTTTTTCTGAATCGAAACATTAATCTTTCAAGTAGAGATTCAAAATCATTGACAATTACAGGGTTGAAGATAAACAATTGTTCACAAGCACACCTTTCAAGACCTTTTAGTTCTTCACGATAAATAGATTGACACCCATTATAATCTTCCACTGCCAACCTTAGGTAATCCTTATTGCTAATGTTTGATGAACTGGCATTAACAGAGTACAGTAACCATTATTATGCAGATCTCAGATGTAAAATTTAAACTTTTCAGAATTGCAATTAAAACCTCACCGATATGTAGTTTTCAAAGTTCTTGCATCGTCTACAATCTATTGCTTTATATTTCACCTTGTGGAAATGCGTTCCAAAACGGAATTGAAGGAGAACCGATTAGCGTTTTCCACCTGATATTATAATCAATTTAATTTTTCATTACATCGGGGATGAAAAGATAGATCCACAAATAATATACTTACACAGTAGACGACTACAATTGAATACCTCTTGGAGAATAAATCCAGAGAGGTTGTTAGATCAGTGTATAATTTCCTCCTAAGGAAATCAACCGACATCAAGTTTTCATTTCCTAAAGAAAACTCTTGTTGATATTTGATCTGTGATGCCTTATACACTTCAAGAGATTCATCCCCTTCTTCTGTGAGGTCACTCAAATCTACACCATAAGCCAACTGATGAAACTAAGAATATAACAGAATTAAGCGGAAATGACATGCCTTCATAACCATTATTCCTCAATACCTGAAAGGCTAGAGCACAAGTGCCAACGTCCATGAATATTTTTTCGTCACGCTGCAGCTAGTATCTAATTATGTGGCAATGTTATGTTCCCAACTGACAAAGTTCAATAGTTTTCAGTGCAAGAAGATTTTGAGTTGGTAAAGCAAATGAGTTGCAATGAATGTTTTTTTTTCTTTTTTCTTTTTTGCTTTTATAACAACTAATACATCTGATTAAACCATAATGCGCATTAACTACCTGTATCTTTCATCTAAAACACTTTGGATTTCCACAGTGAAATGTCTTGCTACTCCCAATCTTTCAAGCGTGTCAACCATGGAAAGCCGAATATATAAGTCTATAGGTTAAGCTGTCGGAACTGAAAAGAATAACCTTGTAACTTAGCAACATGTAAGGACTCATGTGTACATGAAAAATGGATGAATGCGAAAAGAACAAGTACCTGCATTTCCAAACTTGTCCAAGACTGAAGATAAATAATCATGACAACTGGCTTCTTGATGATGAATAAGAGCAGCTGCTGTTGCTGAGGGCGAGTTTACAATAGAACCATTTTTCATCTTATATTTCATTACCACGTTCCAGTCATAGGAATAATTGAGTCCTTCTGAAATATATGCCAAGTACACTTCCGTCTGTTCTAAGTTACATCTAAGTGATGATTACAAAGAAAGACTTTACATTAATTTAGTACCTTTCAGCATTACATGTATCAAATAGTTTAGGGTTAAGTGTGTTGAAATGTAACAAAACTATGATCGAAAATTTATTGGGTGTATCGAAATTTTAAAACTTCTATTGTGTGTATCAAACTTTCGATTATTACCGCTTGTATATAATTTTTTGACGTGGCAATTTGTGTGGATGTCTCACGTGATAGCTTAGATACATGACATGTCAGTCAAATTACATACAACAATATTCAAGTTCTATACAACTACAAGAAAACTGTCAACTACCCACGGTCAAATCCGTGGGAAATCCGTGAGTAAACATGGTTACCGATGGATTTCTCACGAATTCGGTATGAAGCTAATATTGGCGTGGGTAATTAACCTTCCGCGAGAAATCCGTCGGAACTGATTTTTCCCAACAAAAGTCTTCGTAGAAAATCCGTAAGAAACTTAATTTTAGTCTTTTTGAACAGTCCGTGGGTTATTTGGACATTACCCACGGATTTCTCACGAATTTCCCATACAATATGTTCCCACGAAGTTCCTACGAGATTGTCACGAATACATTTCCCACGAGATTCTTACAGATTTCCCAAAAATAAGTTACCCACATATTTCCCATGATATATTTCCTATGTCTAACAGATTTCCCACGGAAATTGTCCCTACAAATTGATTTCCCCACAGATTTCCCACGCAAATTTCCAAAAAATTTCTAATAATCGCCCTATTTTTTCTTTTTCCCAGCATTTTGTACCTGCTCAATATGATACCAAAATGTAAATAACATGCATCTAAATAAGTCAAACGTCCAAAATACACAATATGTATCCGAAATACGTCAAGTATCAAAAGACTAGCTAAGCTTTACAATGGTAAAAGTTAGTTAAGCTTTACATTTGTCAAGTATCAAAAGACTAGTTAATAACACTAGTTAGTTAAGCTTTGAACATGTTAAGTATCAAAAGACTAGTTAAAAGTAATGCTAGTTGGTTAGCTTAGCAAAAGTAGTTTTTTCTTAACCGGTGTTAATACTAACTAGGTGGTGGTGGGAACTTTTCATTGTAAGTCTTTGTTAAAAGTGCAACTTGTTCTTGCAAAGTTTTAAGCTCCTCTTCCTTCACCAGATATCGCTCTTCCCTCACTCGATCTCGCTCTTCATATTCTGCAAGTTTGTCTTTCAACTTTTGTACCTATGAAATGAACACACATACACATTTTACAAAGTATTTCAAACTTAATTAAAACCTAATAAATATTGAGATATATAAAATAGGAAAATGTACCACTTAATAATTGAAGTGACCATCACAATTTAACATATAAATAATGAAAGCTTAGTTTCTACACAAGATAGAACTCTATCTTTGAAGTTTAGTTTCATTAGTCAATAACAGCATAAATGAAACACAATGATAAACAAACATGTTCACAACACACACTAAACCTGTTAACAATAACCTAGTAGCAGTCATACACAACCCATTAACATAGCGGTACCCACTAGTAGCCCATCTCGACCTGACCCAGTAGCCCAACCTAACTAGTAGCCCAAGTCAACTGAACAACAGACTAGCCGAATCCGTACGCTTCATGATTACAACATAAATTATTCATTTATGACTCGGGATAACTAACCTCATCATCACTAGCCATCTTACTTGTAGACAAACTCGCCGACAATGCATGTAATGAAGATATGTGCAAAATATCTTTGGTTGCCCCAAAAATTCTTCCCTTTTTCATCCCTCCACAAGCCTGCTTTCACAGATCCGTATCAATATCAAGTAGAATCGATGATCCAAACTTCTCAAACGCAAGGCGTCTATACTCATCCTATAATAAATAGTGATTAAATAATAAAATTACTAATCAAGTACTTAATTAGTCATAAAGGAAAAAGAACTCGCCCCAACAGTCTTAGCTTTTTCGTAACAAAATGTGAAGGCTGCTCAGACGTAGACCAATTCTTTGTATAATAACTATCATAAACATCTATAAAAGACATTGTACCTCCTTTCTTTTTTCCTAAAAAAATCAGTACTAAAAGGTTATATATAAATGTAATGAATCTTAAAAGGACGTTAATTATACGAAAATATGTAACCATCTTGAGCTTCGTATGAACCAGATGACATGATCCACCACAATGCGTAGCCTACTTGACCTTCAATTTTGACATTTTACATTTATTTTGACTTTTAAACGCACTTTGACCGCTCATAACTTGCTATAGAAAATTCGAATTTGAAATTCTTAAAATTTACAATCAATATGACGTGTAATTAAACATTAACCTTCAATCAATTTTGAAAAAAGTCAGAAAAGTAAAAAAAGTCAAATAAACAGTCAAAAATGTAAAAAAAAAATAAATTCAAAAAAGTAAAAAAAATAAATTCAAAAAAGTAAAATAAAAAATCTACGATCCCATAAGTGATCTGGTTTCACGATACGACCTCGGGTACGGGCGTGTGTCTAGGCCATGACCCCGGATGCGCGGGTTGTCTAGTCTCTGTAAAACTTGTTCTTTATTTACATAAACGATAATTAGACCTACCTAAACTTAACCACCCCCCACCCCCAATCTCCAAAAGATGGCATTTTTGAAATATAAATATAATGTGTTTATAAATGCAATATTGACTCAAAAACATACATATTTTATAAATAATATCAAACATCCGCAACAAACATATATAACAAATGTAGTTGTTCTTGAATGTTACTTACTGTTACCAAACTTGTGATGGTATAAAAACATAATGCACACATACCACCCATCACAAAAAACTTCAAAGATGATGGCTATGTCCTTGAGTAAATGACCCGTATTTCATATGTGTGTTGTACTTCTTACTAGTTTTCTTAATCATACACCGAAATAGAAAAAATCGCGTTTTTATAAAGTCATGTGAGATTATTAGTTTATAAAATCTAAATCAAATAAAAGAACAAGTGAACTCTAACATCACTAACTACATAACAATAAAAGATACATCTCTCACAAAACATTAATGTTATGTTTCGCGTTAATTAAATTCAATGAGAATCACTTTCATGTTTAGCTACTATCTATTACCTACTCGACTACAAGTAACTCTTATAGGTATGCTGCACTAACCATTCATTTGTCATATCTTACCAAAATGATACAACATTCAAGTCTATATCAGTACACTTGCATAAATCAATGATACAACATTCAAGTCTATACCAGTACACTTGCGTAAATCGTTGTATCACGTGATAACATTTTATAATAATGGTGTATCTTTTATAGTTTTGTGACACATCATTTTTGAGATATTTATTTTTAGTAATACGGTTCGAAGTAGGATTTTGTAACTTGCCTCTTTTACACTTTATAAATGAAGGCTTCTGATTGGTTCATCCTTTCTCAAGGTTTTTATTTTCAACTCAACTCATCATAGTTCAAATTCTAATTGGACTTCCCTAAATTCCTAATTAGACACCCCAAGTGTGTATGTGTATGTGATAGTTGCATCATCCCCTATGTATATTTGTATGTCAGTCCAATCATCCCTTTAAGAGACGTCCAAATACTAGGCTCTATATTATATATATATATACACGTAGAATAAATAATCCAAAATGCCCCGTAAGCTTTTTATAACCGAACCCAACAAAGCCCATAACCGAACCCAACAAAGCCCATAACCAAGCCCTAACTCAACCTTTTTATACATAAAATTCCATCTCTAACAACAAACCCTAGTAGCTGAGCCGCAGGAGATCAATAAAAACCCTAAAAATGGTGAACGGATCAGGAATATGTGCAAAGGAGGTGGTTGTTGATGCTCGACACCACATGCTCGGTCGATTATCGTCTATTTTAGCTAAGGAGCTACTCAACGGCCAATCTGTCACCGTCGTCCGCACCGAAGAAATATGTCTTTCCGGCGGTCTGGTTCGCCAGAAGATGAAGTATCTCCGATTTCTTCGTAAACGAATGAATACAAAACCGTCTCACGGTCCTATTCATTTCCGCGCCCCTTCTAAGATCCTTTGGCGTACTATCCGAGGGTAAAACCCTAATTTTGGATTAAGCATATTGCTTTATTGTTATTTGTTTGCATTATCACATTGCATCTATTCATCTAATCGATATATGTTTATATATTATTATGTATGTGTTGGCATTTTTTATGTGTATAAAAGAGGTATATGAACTTAGATTGAGAATATGAAGTTATAATGTCTTGGTGTTGCTTTATGGTGCTGATTTTGACTTACTTATAAAATAATAAGTTTATTTCGTGTTATGATTTATCATTTACCAGTAAGTTTAGGACTTTTGAGCTAGAAATGTAAGGGATGAATTCACTTAGCATATCCCTAAATGTGTTGGAAATGTCACCTAAAGAGTCTTCAAATGGTCAGATGCATAAAACATTTTAAAAACTTATTTTTTGGATAAATTTAAATTCTTTTCATGAAATTCTTTTGGCCTTGTTATATCTTTGTATTACATTAGCTACTTATTTGATAAGAAAATGTGTTGTCAATAAGTGTTTTGTGGGTCAGCTCAATCTGTTCGATCCAGACCAAAACTACATATTTTAACCCGGTTAATGTTAGGTTACTGTAGCTTACTTGTGGTTTATAGATTTCTGGTATAATATGTATGCAGTTTGAGTTATACAAGTCATTTTACCTGACTTTTCTGCCTGTAGATATACTTGTATCAGTTTTTATCACATGTAACCTGCTTGAAATTTCACTTTTTATGTTGATTTAAAAAATTGAATTGTCTATTTTGATTATTAGGATGATTCCACACAAGACCAAGAGAGGAGCTGCTGCACTTGCTAGGTTGAAGGTTTATGAAGGAGTTCCTACTCCTTATAACAGGAAGAAGAGAATGGTCATCCCTGATGCCCTCAAGTGAGTTATTATTTCACTTGAATTAATATTTTTAGCACGCATTTAAGTTTTCAAATCGTGCTTGATATAGGTATTTATACTACTTCATCTGTTGAGCAGTTAGATTGACTTTTACAATAACTATTGTAGGGTATTGAGGTTAACTGCTGGACACAAATTCTGCTTGCTTGGACAGCTTTCAGCGGAAGTTGGGTGGAACCATTACGACACCATCAAGGTATATACTTTGATTTTGTATACTCGGTTTAGCTTGGAATCCTTGTATAGAATTATTAAGTAATTATGTAAACCCCAACTCCAGATGTCACTCTGCCTATATTATTGTATCTAATCCCACTTTGTATCCTTAATGGTTATTAAAGTTCGGTAGAGAATGTTATTGATGAGATTATCTGTGACAGTTGGTCATGTATCATACATAACAATGTTGGTTTTCTAGTAGTAAACATACAGTTCAAATAGTTCTCTCGTACATGATGTTTTAATGATGCTCACATAATGTGTTTATAAATAACTTTTCTTCATTTAATCTGCTTGATCAAGAATTTAGAGCTTGACAAACATTATAAGTTGATAATGCATTCTCTTTGTTCATGATTTGCAGGATCTTGAGAAGAAGAGGAAAGAGAAAGCCCAGATTGTGTACGAAAGAAAGAAGCAGCTTAACAAACTACGCACCAAGGCTGAGAAATCTGCGGAGGAGAAACTTGGTTCCCAACTTGAAATCCTTGCTCCGGTTACCTACTAAAGGTTTTAAGTTTAGTTTGTTCCTAGATATTTTGTTTTTGGTCGTCATGAACACTGGTTATTCTTATATTTCACTTTTGCAATACATTTGTGTTGATTTTGTGTCTTGATTTTGTATGCCAAGATTATTATTTTAGCTTGCTTTAAATTTCTGATACCATATCTTCACATTGTTGGGTAGATGCTAGGATAGTGTGTGCGATCGCAGTTGTTTATCTATTTTTTTGTGCTTGTCCATCGGGTGTCTTAAAATAACTTGCCTGATACTTTGAACTGTTTACGTTATTTAGTACCCAAGTAACCCAATACTTATAGTACAAGATTTAAATTTACAGCCTTATACAAATTCGAGTTTTCTTTTTGTGTTTGTCTGGTGAAAATGAGTGATTTGAGAGAAAGCTCAAAGAAGCCAAGCTACACGTGAGTTGATAGTGAATTTGTGACGAGTAAACAATGCTTTTATCTGTAGTACTGCACTTAATTTTTCTCATGTGCAACAACTAACAGTGGTTACTGCTATTCGAGATCATTAATTTTTGCCAGTAGTAAAAAATCGTAGTAAAAAATCTGATTTAAGCTAAACTAATTTTCATATTATTAGGTTATGGTCAGTTTACTAGTTTTTGATCATAAGAAAAGATAAGATGATATAAAATGATATAAAAGAAAAGAAGATGAAGACTTTTGTGTTTTTGAATTAGAAAGAAAAGAAACATGTTTTGTGTTTCCAAGTTGGAGGAAAATAGAAGGAATTGATATTTTATAAGTTGTTTAATCTTCAATTTCTTCTCGATATTGGAGAGAAAAAATATCTTAATCCTCTTTATACTTCTTTTCTCTTCTCACTATGAAAAAAAGCTTATGAGTACGCTATTTTCTATTTCTCTTCTCCTCTCGGAATAAAACAAATTGGGAGTGAGGCCTTATGTGTTTGTTAACTAGTTGAAACGAGGTACGGATGACTTGACTTGTCAATGTTGATTGTTATCAACATTTTACAGATCGAATCATATTTGAGTTTTGAACTCATTTTAACTTTTTTGAAGCTTGGGCTCGATAAAAGGTTGTTCTGAAATTTGATTGTTAACACGAAAAAAAGTAAAAAATAGAACCTTTATCTAACTTTAGTGTCAATTATATGTATGTCTGCCTACAATAGCTTTAAAATGATTCATATTAAATTTGAAAACTAGCGCGGAATAATAACTCAAAGAAATCACATACGTGATCTAACACGTCAAACCTTTATTGATCAACAAATGAGCAAGGAATGATATACAACTAAAGTCCCTCCCTCACATCCTTTTTATAGAGATAGGGGGTATGAATCCCTTTGGAATACATCCTCCATAGAACCACCTTTAAAGGCCCTTGATTGTCTTGCAAGCCAAGTAATCCTAGTTTAACTATAATCCTAACTTTATTTCCCAAGTATAATTAAATGCTTATACTAAACTGGGTTATACTTTAACTCACTAACAATTGCTATTGTATCCTAACAATTTCCACCTTAGTAGTGATTCTTAATTTATATCGATACTCAACAACTTCATCCACAGCTGGAACCTCAAACCGGGGACCACCTTATTAACCAGACATTGTACCTTAGTAAATTCCCAAGCTTAGTTTCCTTAGACCTTGTCATCTTCATCCTCCCAGCAACATTACCCTCCACACCTACTCGACCAAGTACTCCGGTATCCGTAATGTATGCCCCCACCTTTATACCAAGGTGTAACTTCTCATGCTCCTTATCAAGCAGCTCGTGTTCTTCGCCTCAAGTTGATAAACCCTCAACTGAGCCGTTCTTTGGGTCACTGCATAACAATAGTTACTTCCCTGATCAACCTCAGCTTCACGATTTCGCTAAGCTCCCTGCAGTTCCACCTCAACCTTAACACGCCATTTGTCATGTACTCCACGAAGTTCTAGTTTAAAACCACGACCAAGTTGTTTAGATCCAACTTGTGCAAAACCTTCATTCCTTTGTACGCCAAAAGTCTTCACCTTTCCGTTTATCACATAAACACAGTTTCCTAATCCTGATCCCAATCATCATCACCAAACAACCTTTGATCACCTTAATTCTTCTCATCTGCATCTTCACATTATAATCCTCTCTTTCAAGAGTACCCAGTGATATCAAGTTTCTCTTTAGATATGGAATATACCTCACATCATCTAGCACAAAACTCGTTCTATTACCCCCTTTGTATCTTCACCTTACATATCCCATTGATAGTGCATGTCTTGCCATATCCTAGTCGAACCGAACCACTACCTTTCCTGAAGTTGTACAAGAAGTCTCTCCTCGGTGTCATATGATAAGATCCCCCTTTATCAATCATCCATTCAGCAATCTTATCATTCCCAACTACTGTTCTGGCTTCTCCATTGTAGGATTCTTCGTTGTCACTACTAGAAGAATTAGAATCTTGATTATGCTTACCCTTCCTTACAGACCTACTAGACTTCATCTTCCTCAGACATTCCCTTTTCAAATGATCCTCTAAATTGCATATGAAACACTTGAGTTTATAGCGTCTACCTCGTGACTTTTTCCGCTAACTCCCCTTAGACTGATGCTTTTCCCAACAATAGATCTAACCCTTACAAATAACCTATCACCGCTGTCCACATTTGCCTCTGTCTTCTTCTTGAGCTCCTTGGAGTTCAGTGCGGCTAACACATCTTCCATAATCATGGTATCCCGACCATACAACAAAGTATTCTCGAAGTGCTCGTATGACTACGGTAAAGATGTAAGTAGCATTAAAGCATGATCCTCATTTGTTATCTCAAACTCAATGTTCGCCATATCCACGATCAACCTATAAAACTCATCAATGTGCTCATACATCTCCTTTCGTGTTCCACACAAAAAGTATACAACTTATTTTTCATATACAAATGATTTTCTAAGGACTTAGTCATATACAAACTCTTCAACTAAGCCCAAACTCATGTTGTAGATGTCTCATTGTTGACTTCTCTCATAACTCTATCACCAAAAAAAAAAAACATAAATCAACGCACGGTATGCCTTCTTCCGAATGACATTATCATACGTGGTATGCCCTTTTGCAGGTAACTCCTCCATTGTTGCAACTAATCCCTGTTGTATCATCAAAGCCTTCATCCTTACCTACCATAACCCGAAGTCATTCGTCCCATCGAATTTCTCAATGTCAACCCTAGTTATAGAACTAGAAATTCTTTGTTAAACCTTGCTACAAACCTTGTCAAGTTGTCTTTTTACCCTTTAGAAACCCTAAAGTTACAACATTTCCCGGCAAGTCTCATAAGTCGTGTGCTAAACCCACTTTCTTGCAAATTGATCTACTAACCTGTAGAAAACCCTAAAGCTTCGATCTTTCCACCTTAAGTCTACAAACTTGATACCTTGTACTCCAAGTAATCATTTCCCTAGTAAAAGCTAAACCTTACTTGTCTTCCAAGAATCAACAAGACTTAATTTCCAAGAAATCCGCATAAACCTTCAAACCCAACACCTTCAAGAAAATCAAGAACTCTAGAACAGACTAAAACCTTGAACAAACCTTCAAGAACGATTCTTTAACCAAGTTCTTGAACCTGTAACCCTGAAGCTCAAAGATTTAACCTTGTTGAATACCTTGAAGCCAAAAACCCTTGCAAACTTTGACACCTTTGAACCTCAAAAAGGAAACTCCAAGAAAAATTGTGTCAAGAATCAATCAACAAGAAACCCTATTCTAATCGATCGTCTTTTGCAACCTTGCTTCAACCTCGACAAACAATGCATCCCAAGAAACTTCGAACTATTGTATCTCTCTTTTGGAACTTTCGATTGAAAATCCCTCTGATCAGAACCTAGCTTTACGTGTCTACAACCTCCAGTTTATGAAGATTTCCTTATTTAGTTAGAATTATCAATATCAAATTATTTTCACAAAATCCGACGGTTAACAAACTCGTAGCGCCAATTCTCATATGACTCGGCAGTAACCAACAAACGAAAAACTATTTTTTCATTTCCCCTTTATTGAGTCTCTACACACGTGTAACCCACACATGAAAAACTATATTTTCATTTCCCTTTTATTGAGTCTCTATACACTATGTGATTTATTCTTCTCAGACAAGGCTCTGATAACAATTGTTGAGACATATTTTAGCCCAACAACATGCCCAACGTATAAGTCTACTGAGGTTCCACTCTAAAATCAAATGGTGATACATAGAATAGCCAATCAACTTATATACATACATATATTTCTTTTATTTTTTGATGTAGGATTGAATTTACATCCAATAAATATATATTATTATAATAATCCAACGATGGGATGCCAATATATCCGTAAGGTACTCTTTAACCTTAGTTAATTGTTTTTAAAATTTGTACGTATTATGGATTCATATTAAGATTGGGCATCGTGCCGTACAAATCTAAAGAACATTTTGGGCTATTTGTTGCATCAGAAACTTTTATAATATATTCGGCTAATATTCATATTAAATAATGGGTGACGTTGGATCCTTTTTAATGATTAGGCTTCAAAAATACAAAACTAACAACCAACATTCGTGCAACCCACTCTTTTGTCTTGTGAAATTGTATTGCATTATGTATTTTTAAGGATTGCTATAAAATCATTCCAAATAATTGAAATTATATTGCATTATTTGATTTTATTTTTGTTTTTTTAAATAATAAAATGAAAAATGGCATGATGCATGTACATAACATACGATTTCGGAAAGAAAATGACTTAGCACCTATGTTAGTTTAATGAGATGCTTAATGTAACTTGATTATCGTAGTGTCCTCTTTCTTAGGTGTTTGAGACTAATATAAACAAACAAAGAAATATAGTCGACATAGCATGCTCGACATAGGATGATCATCCAACCATGATCGATGAGTCCAATGAGCTACACCTTTCAGCTTACTAGCTTCTTGTATGAATAAATTTTATTTGATTACACTATAAATTCATTCGATAACAATGAGTACTTAGTAATTATGAATATATATGTATAGAGAGAGATGTGGACAATTAGGTCTTCAAATAAATTGATGCTCTTCATACCTAATATGTATGATTACAAATTTACAAGTGGAATGTATGATAAGTAGAGAACAATATAACATGATGGTTTGACCAAGAACATGTGCATGGAATAATATTATGAGTGGATTTTAATTTTATATTAACTTAATCATGTCTTTTGTTATCGTTTTCTATTTTAGTTCAACACCATGTATTTAAATTATAGCTTTAGTAAATAACGTTTTAAATAGTTTTGAATGGTCATATATAGTACTACAAATCAAAACTCACATTATTAGTATAATCATTTGCTATATATGCTTCAATTTTATAAGTTTATATAAGTAACATAGTTGATTAACAACTTAACTTGATATATAATGGCCAAAAATTGTTTAGATTGTATCATCATATTAATAACTTATAACTATAATTATGTTTACCTAACCAATTGGGATAGCTCAGTTGGTCACCAATGTATATTTATGGAGCCTTGAGGAGAGGATGTTTGGCTAGGGGAGGTCTCAAGTTCGAGTCTCACCCAGAACTTTTACCCCTTCATGCGATAAAAAAGGAGGAACATGAGGGTCTCAGAATTAGCATACTGCCCAATTAGATATCACTATTAGACCCGAACCACTAACATCTAATAAACCGTTATAAAAAAAATTATATTTACCTAATGCATATAATGTACTTTTACTTCTTCTTTTCTCTTAATATTAGTCACCAAGCAATAACTAATATTCATACTTCAAATCTTTGACCAATCGAATATTCCCCTCCCCCTTATAAGTTTTACAAATGTACTACCAATTTGTTTCTTATACAAAGTTGAGGGATTACTTGTTGAAACTTATATATCTTGAGGGGTTTAAATGTAACATTTCCAATGAAAAAACAATACTCTCTAGTACTAGGCCTCTAAACGCGCTTTTAGACATTCTCCATTAACCTCCATTCACGGAGCATGTTTCACGGACGTTAACTTTAACGTCAATAGCGGTGCATTTTTAACAGCAAAAGTGCCTAGCATATTACAAACACTTAGTTTTCTATTGTGTCGAGTGCTCCAATTTCAAGGAACCATTTTTCACTATTAATTTCTATTCAAAACTAGAACATTTATATAAAAATTTCAAGTCACAACGATTGTAGTCGTTAACAAACTTATTTAAAAATAATGTGTACATTATGTACGATGTTTTATATTATACATGTATCGATATATACATTCATCAAAACAACTATGGAAAATCATTCGCTTACTCAACTACACGGATCTTCCGTGTAAAAGAAAGACTAAATAAATTATTAATCTTGTAAATATTGTTATTCTAGAAAGCAGAAAATGTCAATATTTTTATAAAAATATCTGCAAATAACACGTAACATTTTTGCAGTCAACTAAATAAATCTCAACAAATATACATGAAAAAGATTTCTGATAATAAAAATGTGTGGAATCTATCAAAACAACTTTGTTTTGAGGAATTGTGAAAAGATGTAATACTAGAACAATGATTAACCTTGATGTTGTGGCAAAACCTCATGATGTTCTGCCCCTGTTTTAGTAGTTGAAAAAAGTTTTGAGGGAAATTTGACATAAAATAGGTAAATATAATGTTGAGATTATAAAGATGAATTTGGGAATCTTAACTTATTTATATGAAAATGTGCAAATTCTGAATGTATTTGATTGATATACAGCTCATTAAATATAACAAAATTATATTAGCTGAAACTGAAATATATCAAATGAGTTGACGTGTCAAAAGTTGCATTCAAAAATTACTATCTTATACATCGTTTTATTTATAAAAATTAAATTAGTGTTCCGTATTTAAAAAACGTAACTTTTATAAATATCATCATAGAATACATCATCGTGTAATTAAATTAGTCTAAAATGTTTGACAACCTATAACCTAACATCTATTTAAGAAGTACTATATATTTGGACCTGGAAGATTACGATGCTATGATCTACATACATTTAATCTGTTTAATTATAAAATCATATATTATCCAACTAGTACTTGAATTTGTGTGTGTGCGTACGAATTGTCTAAGATAAAAGTGTATATTTCTATACAATAGATATATTTCATTATTAAAATTTAAAATATAAATCATCATGTTATCGTGATTAAACTCAAAGAAATTGTTAAATTAGTATTTATGATTTTAAAAATAACTTATAAAATTTAAGTTATACGATTACAATGATTTTTGAAGTTGAATTAATATATTGCTAACTTTATTGATATGTTATTGCGTCATCCATAACCAATAATAAATTAGAATATTATAAAGTAATTATATTTTTAACGAAAATAAAAATTACATGAAAAGTAGGTTTCAATATAAATGATGTCGTTCTAGAAGCCAGATTCACTATGATTGTTGAACAAAGTAAGCCAAGATGGAAGTAGTAGTGACTTAATGGTATTTCTTTAAATGAAGTATAATATAATATCTGTTTTGTTTAAGTATAATTTTTAGTGAAATAATACAGTTTAATTGGTTAATAAATGATTGGATGAGATAAAAGGAAATGATAATATGTTTTGATGTTATAAAATGTATTCTTTTGTTATATTATATACATATATGTATTTTGCTTATTGTGGTACTAGATAATAAATATAGTCCTTATATCTATACTAGATAAATATAATCGGTCAATTTTATTTAAGATAAAATCTATAGGGGAAGGCACCTTATGAGGGAAGGAGGAGATTTTTTCATTTGAATGTCATAATTTTTTCTTAATTGTCACCTTTACTTTTTTATGTGATCCTTTCTAACTATTGATAACTATTGATCTCATTTAATAGTTTATATAATGGTTATCATTCTCTCCTTCTTCTTCCCATCTTAAAACCTTCCTCATACGACATACACGATCCCAAACCTTTATTTAATATCGATAGATACATACATCATCCACTTATAAAACCCATAATCCACTTAATTAAATTAATAGTACTAACTCTATAATAAGTCTTTACGATCAAAGTTTATAAAGTTTAAAAAAAGACATAGTCAGTGCATTGTGTAAAATAAAAATGACAGTTTCACCTTTGCTTTTTGCACAGTATTCTATGAATCAGTTTTGTGAAGAAGTAAATTATGAGTAAAATGGTGAAATTACTATATAACTTTTGAAAGTAAACACTTATTTTAGGTCAAATTAAAATAGAAAAATGAATACTTATTTTGAGACAGAAAAAGTGCTTGTTATCACCACAATATGCAATTAATTAGTAATAACTCCTAAAACTAAAATAATCTATGCTTCAAAACAAATTGAGAAATTAACACCACAAGAAGACTGATTATCAATATTGAATGTGATTAGTTTATCCCGAATCATATCGACCAAAAGACTGTAAATTGTAGACGTTTAATTAATAACTTAAACTAATGTTCGTTGTATTTCTTTTAACAATGAATAGGTAATAGGTAATAGTTTTGAAACAATCTAATGACACGATGACTATGAAAACATTATATACTCACTAAACTACTTTTGTTTATCTCATAAAGATTATAAGAAAAGATACACGTATGATTAATATTATATGATTGTAGCGTGCAGTGTCACGTTTAGAAAGGAGTTACAGTTTACAATTTTGGTTTGTCACAAAAATAAATAAAAAATAAAAAAATCCCATTCCATAAAATACAGTGTTCATCTTTAGCTTTTGTATTTCTTAAATTATCTGAAAAGATTTATTTTATTGTATTTAAATTAAAGTATATGCAGAATTGGGTGATTGTGTTATCGTGAATTGGACATCACTTTCAATCAATCAATAAGAAAAATAATAGTAATGAATGGGCATATAATAGTTGTTCCTCGTAGGTACGCATGAACGAATGGTACAAACTACAAAGTGCAAAGTGTCGCATATCTTAATTGGAATTCAACTTATTCTATTCTTTTAGTTCTACATAAATGATATTTAATTAAAGTTTCTTAACTTAACCTTTAAAAATGGCAATATGACTTTAGGTTACTTTCTGTTGTTAAATATATTCCTTCCTCGTAGGTTTACTTATTTGTCACTTAAAATTAGATGTGTACGGATTGAAAGGAATATTTAAAGGTGATGGTTACTATTTGGACACTCTTATATACACATAATTATAGAGATCTCTCACATGTATTTACATATAAGGTGTCCGTCGAAAATTTTTAAGTGTTCCAAGAGAAAAACCTTTTAAAGATATATGGGTTTATAGACTTTTTCCATTCTCAATTCACCTTTATCAAATTTATACCCATTATTACATTAGTAGCAGAACTACGATGAACAATTTAACTGTATGTATTTAATAATCTTATGAGGTTTATAAGTATAATAATGGGATAATTGATTCGTGATATGTTAAACTTTAACTTTTTTTTATTGTATGGGGTAAGTTTTTAAAAGTTCTATTGTATGATATAAACCTACTAAAATCTCTATTGTATGTTGTATGTCATTTGAAACCGGGAATTAGATGATGTGTAACCGGTTATGCTTTTTTGGTAGGTAAGTCAGGGTCCACGTAGACGGCCACGTCGATATTCTGACCCAATAATTGATTCGTGATGTGTTAAATTATAACTTTTTTCTATTGTATGGGGTAAACTTTTAAAAGTTCTATTGTATGATGTAAACCTGCTAAAATCTCTATTGTATGTTGTGTGTCATTTGAAACCGGGAATTTGTGTTCGTGCTTTTGGTGTACACATCTCGAATTTTTGGGTTTGATGGTGCACAATTGGATCTTATCTATTTAAAAGATTATAAAAGATCTTATTTTGGATTAAAGGTATTAATTCCATGATTTTTTTATGAATACTGATCTGTTTCTTTTGAAATTATATACTTCACTTCAAATCATTTTAGTTATAGCAATCAAATAAGTAATCTTTTCCTTATACAAAATATCTAGCAATCAAATAAATAAATAATTATAAAAAGAAGATGACAGACAAGCAATTCAAGTCGAACATTAATAAATTTCCACGAGCTTCTATTTTTGACAAAACCATTAAAGGTAACATCAATACAAGTCGGGTAAAACGGGTCTAAAACTGGGTTTTAGATTAAGATACAATGGAGGTTTTAGAAGATTTACATCATACAATAGAACTTTTAAAAGTTTACCCCATACAATAGAAAAAAAGTTAAAGTTTAGCGCATCATGAATCAATTATCCAAAAGGTGACGTGTTATGCCATGTAGTATGAAAAGCTGACGTATTAAAATTTTTACCGGCTACTTGTTGTTCAAGTTACAAAGAACATACAATTGAGATTTTAGAAGGTTTAGATCATACAATAGAACTTTTAAAAGTTTACCCCATACAATAGAAAAAATTTAAAGTTTAACGCATCACGAATCAATTATCCTTGTAATAATCTTACACGACCGTTTCACATAATTAATTAAAACGAGCGCATTTAAATTTATAAATGTTTATTGCTCCATCTAAATTCATTTGTTATAAGGTTAGATCCTTATCCGATAATAACCTTTTTAATCATATTCAATAAGGTTAATAGATAAATAGGGTATCAAACTTTGCTCAAATGTTCATTTACATAAACTATTTTCACTTCGATTCGATTGGATGAACAAACTTCTAAAATGTTCACTTACATGATCGGTCGGTTCATGTAAATGAATAAATTTCATTAAGATAGTTTATCTTGATGAATGAATTTTATTAGATGGATTATCTTGTTGAATAATTTTAGAAGTTTATTTATCAAATCGAATCAAAATGAAGATGATTCGTGTAAGTGAACATATGAAGTTTGATACTCTATCTGTCTATTAATCTTGTTCAATGCTATTGCTAATAATAATTCGGAAGTATGAAAAATTGGAGAAATTGTTAGAGCATGAGGAGTGGTACGATGTTAAATTTGGTGTTGAATTTCAAATTCAACACCAAGTTTTACACCAAATATAATTTTGAGGGAGTGGTAGCTATTAAACTGGGTGTTAAATTTCAACACTGATTTTAACATCGAGTATATTTTTAAAGGAGCGATTCAATGTTAAATTTTGTGTGAAAAAAGATTTATAAGTTTTTGAAGCAATAAAATTAAAAGAAAAATAAGAAATTGAAAACGGTTAACTCGGCATTAATAGTTTAACATCAACCTTTTAACGCTGATCGAACTGTTGTTAAAGTCCATTAATATGACCACGCTAAATCCACTCCCCTTAATGTTATGGATTAATGACTCCTCACATTATCTTCTAATTCATTATCTAACTAATTTCATACAATAAGAGTAAATATAAATTGTTTCATAATATCCAATTATGAATAGCTTTAAGCTAAAAATAGTAATTAAAAACAAAAGGTTCATTGTATAATTTTTGTAGTAATTTATTTAAGAAGATGGCACATCAACGGAGCCCTTAAGATCCGTTCGTTAATTACGACAAAACGGGAGCCAAACTCACCGTCCCCCACCCAACACTGGTTCCAACGGATAGCTGACTTTTTACTTTTTCATTATTATTATTTAATTTTTAATTAAATAAACCTTACTTCTAGAAATAAATAAAAGTATTACCGCATAGGGTAGAACGGAAGAAACGATGGAAAAAGAATGGTCAAATTATATATGGAAAAATACAGGTTCTTTTATATGGATACTTCCAGCAAAACTCATATATATAAAGGTATGTATTCATATACACATAAACAGTATTATAGTAATAATAATCATAGTGGTAGCAATAAAAACAATGGTAATACCACATAAACAAATATATATATATATATGGATAAGAATTTGTAATATAATATCTAAAAGAATATATAATATATAAATATATAACTAGAACTAAACATATATAAAATATATATATATAGATATATATCAATAGTTGTATGAATTAAATAAATATATAATTATTTATTTAAAACACCATATATAACTATTTTAAACTTACTTATATATATTAGTTGGCACAAAATTGTTATACAACCTCTTAATTTACATGTGACACCTAGTAATAATAATAATACTTATAGACCTTCGTATCTTGTGAACTTATGATGAAGATAATTGTTAGTTTGTGACCTAAGCAGCTTGTAAAAGTTGCAAATGTACCGTTATAAATAATTAAACTCCTATCCAAAATCACTTCCAGTTGAAGAGCTAAATATGTGCACTTTGTTTCATTGGAGTATGTAAGGGTAATTTATTTATTTATTTATTTGGGGAGGGGGGTTAAAATAAGGTTATAAGGACCAACTTTCGTCTAACTTAAAAGTTATTAAAAAGAAAGTAGTGTTACTTTACGGAAGATAAATCAAGTTGATCGCCGATTACTGCATAAAATCTAATTAGAACCACAATCAGTCAATCACCAACCAAAAAGATTGTCTAAGTTATCGTAAAAGAAACTTTCACAACCTTTTTGAACTACTCTATAATTTTAGTCACCTGATCATAACTTAACACAGACTTGATTATCATTTGATACATCTAACCTAATATATTTACAATTTCTAAAGTAATTTATCAAATTTTTAAATTTACTCCTAATTACATATTTTCATTCAATTTCCTACAAACAGGTGTGCACTTTATGGGGTAAAAATATTTTTAATTATAAAATGTACAATAGTACCTTATGCACTAGTTTTTGTTACTGAATGAGTGATACATTTTTTATATATGAAAGTAAAACTAAAAAGAAAATTCTATATTTATATACAGTTTTATATAGCGGATGAGGATGAGGATGAGTCGATTAAGAGAAAAAATTAAGCATAATTGATATGTCGATTATTGAGAAATTAGACACATCAGTTAACTATCGGTTTTTATTAAATTGGAAAAAGATAAAATGCAACACGATGACGAAACAAAAAGAAAACTTTGAATGTAAATAAAATACATTACTTTTGATTGTAAGACATCTACTTTCATCTTTTATGACAATCCTTAAACGACTCTTTATTTGTATGTGTGAAATGTTAAAACAAATAATGAAAAATTATAACACAAGTGTTGAAAGAAAGAAAAACATTTTTAATTTGTTATAAATAATATATCATGCCTTTATATATGTTTGTTTAAATTACATTGTATGAATTAATTATGTATATTTAAGTGTACATAAATATACGAAAGGGGTCGTTGGCTTATGATCAACTGATTAAATCAAAACCAATGGTTAAACAATTGCTTGAGTAAATGAATAATATCTGGAAGCAATTAATACCAACGTTAGAGTGATCATAACAACTACAAACACTTCTGCTTATATTTCACTAGTATTAAGGGTCAAACAACATAGTAGCCACAACCAATTCAAATAGCAGAGTTATAAACTTATTCTAAGTGTAAATAAATATGTAAAAAATAAAGAGTATATATATAATAACATGATCTAAAAATAAGAAGATTTTGAGGGAGAAATCTTTTTTTTAATAAAAAATAAATATGATTTCAAAAAATGCTTTATGTGATTCAATAAATACTTATCTATGATTTAAAAAACATTTTCATTAATAAACACTTTTTTTTTAATCAAATGGTTTATTTAATGAATCAAAGAGTTAATTTGCTGAATCAAAGGGTTAAAGAAATTTTTCTCCCTTGTCTCCACCAACTTTTCTTTCTCTCTTGAACACACTCTTATATATATAATTAGCTTTTAAATCCGTATGTAAATATAAGTTATTAAATCCTTATGATAAACACGACATTAATAAACTAAATTTGTTGACACAAAAATCGTAAATATATCATGTATTAACTTAATTTCCCTAATCAATGATTACACTCGATATTCTTATATTATGATATAAGATTCACAAATCACACCGTGGATAGTAACATTCTATTTTATTCATGCAATTGTCTCATATCTCAAATCAACTATTGTTAACTAGTATAGTCGTCTTACCAACATTAGTTGTATGGTTATCGGGTTAGTTACATTATCACTCATAAAAGTTGCAATTGATTTTGGGTTAAACGTCTCATGTATTACCACCAACTATTTTGGTTTTTATATAGACATGGCTATCAAACATTCTCACACATTTGTTAAAGTTTGTTAGCATATTTTTAAAAACTACAATATTAAAAAAAATATAGGGAGCTATATAGAGGTGCACAAAGCCTGGGCTGGCCCGGGCTTAGACCGGGCCTAA
This sequence comes from Logfia minima, assembly GCA_963921325.1. Taxonomy (NCBI): domain Eukaryota; kingdom Viridiplantae; phylum Streptophyta; class Magnoliopsida; order Asterales; family Asteraceae; genus Logfia; species Logfia minima. The sequence continues at coordinate 6,627,743 of OY992775.1, read as the reverse complement.
AAAAGTCTGGGCTTTTTTGATTTTAAAAAGCCCGGGCCTAAAAAAGCTCGGGCTTTAACAAAATAACTAGGCATATTAGGGCCTGAACGGGCTTAGCCCGGGCTTTTAAAAGCCCAGATCGGGCTTTTTCGGGCCCTTTTATTTTTTTTCGATTAATTATTGTGTACAATAATTTTTATATAATATTTTTAATTTGGAATAAACATAATAAATCAAAAATCAATTAACATGTACTTTTATAATCAATAAAGTAATAATAAACTAAAAGGTTCTAATAATTACTTAAACTAACAAAATGTATATATTTTTTAATATATCAAGGTCTTCAATCAGTTGTCACTAATGTGCATGTAAAACAAATGTATATAGATATGCATAACAAATATTTATGGATATGCATAACATTTAATTTAAAAAAACATGGTGCTTAAATGAAAAAAGCCCATGTTTTTTTGTGTATAAAGCTCGGGATTTCGGGCTTTGGGAAAAATTCCTGGGCTTTTTATAGTAAAAAGCTCAGGCTTTTCGGGCTTTCGGGCTTTGGGCTTTTTTATCGGGCTTTGGGCTTAGCCTGGCTTGGCCCGGGCCCGGGCCGGACCAGGCTTTCGTGACAAATATCAAGCCTATTTAGGACTTTCAGGCCAGGCCAGGCTTTGGGCCGGGCTTTTTCGGACCAGGTTTTTTCGGGCTTTTTCAAGCTTTTTTCAGGCTCGGGCTAAAGCCCATGTGTTCACCTCTAGAGCTATATTTATGATTATCTTGTAAATAAGTCATCTTAAAAAATGATACGTAAGAAAAAAAAAACAGATAATTAACATGCTTAAATAAATAGACATGAAAATCAACCTAATGACATAAAACTTATTAATGGCAACACGACAATTTAGTTGTACAGTCATTATCATTATTATACAATATTAAATAACTACAAAAACATTCAAGTATACCTGACATTAAGCAATATAGTTGATTTGTTAATAGTTTTTTTAATGATGAAAAATTAAGTACAAGTTAGTATGATTATACCCATAAGATAATACAAAATAATAATCTCAAATCATCTTACTTCTTACTATAGGATATAAACAGAGTATTTAAATAACCAAATACACATGTACTTAACAAAACATCAACACAAAATATAAAAGACACTAAGCCTATTAAGATAACCATCAACAACATGAAACTAACTTCTATAAATTGTTTTCTCTAGCATCATTTGTTCATGACAAAAATAGGCTAATTTCCAAAACACTTCCACGTATAATTGCAATTCTTCAAATATAAAAGGCATTATTTGAATAAAACTATAAAAATCAACTTAATTATCATGTGAACTTGCATAAGTACTGACTTTCTAATCAACTTTTGATCTTTGTTGTCTTAAGTTAGAAAAGCTACGTTCGAATGACTATATATAGTCAATCTAAAACTTAATATTAACATACAATACATATTCATGCAAGTATGCAAGTTCCTTTTTAAAATGTTATCTTTGTTAATGTTGTTAAATCAAACTATTCGTAACTCTATACAATACCAATTGAAGAAAATCTAGCAAGGAGAACTTTAATCATAGTAATAACTCAAATCGTGTAATTCATATTTGTATATATTTAAATAAATAAATAAATAATGATATCCAATGATTCTCTATATTAAAACTTGCAAGAAATAAACAAAACAAAAAGAAAAGAAGAAGAAAAAAAACTTTGACCATATAATTAGATAACATATCAATAATGGTTTAAAGTTAAATAATATATTTAAAAAAGAAGAAAGAAAGAAAGAAATTAAAAGAAACACAATGTAAATAAGAAGTAACAAATTGACTCACTAATTAACACATGATAAACTAACTAACAATTGAATGACTAATTGAAATAAACAATAACATTTTTGTTATCTATTCGTAAAAGCACGTATGATAATTTAACAAAAGTTAGTGTCATGATAATAACATATAGAAATTAGCAAGTGTATGTTACGTAGCAAGATCTCAAATAATCAACATTGAATACGTACGAATTTAATAAACTATTTTAAAATAAATATATAATAAATCTTAAATAGAATACGATTTTAAAGGTATACGTTTGATGAAAAATATAAGTTAAAACACTTTAATATTAGAAGATATGAATATGAATTTTAAATTAAATATTATTAAATTTGCATTATTTTAGTGAATGTTAAATCATGATTTATTATGTCATAATTTTCTTAGTTCTAGTCAATTTGAAATAATCAAATAATCTTATTGATCAATTGAATATTTGATGACATCAATAACTGATTTTTATATTATATTTGAAATTAATTGGTAGTTAATTTTGATTGGTTTTGATAAATTAACTGTAACCAATCTAAATTAATCAGCTAATTAAAAATTAAAATTAAACTACTAGTTATTAATTTGGATCGATTTATTTATATCGATTAAACAAATTATAGATAGATAATAGATTGATCAATGGTTAATTTTGTTCGTCCCTAATTATTTGTTGGGCATTTGGCATGTGGTATTTAGAAATAGAAGCTTCCCCACCCCAAGAGCACATCCCAAGGGTTAGTATTCTCCAAAATTAAATCAATCAGACATTAATAAATAATCTTGACAACCTTCCGACCTTTCATAATCTTGTTATTAATTAATTAAATAATTAAACATACATAAAAACTGTTTCTTTACAGCAAATAAGAGAGTATTCACAAAGCAAAGCAAAGCAAAGCAAAGCAAACCCATTACAAATTTCTCATACCCAACTAATATTACACTCTTTCTTGTTGATTCCCATCATCAAATTTCACCAAAACAGAGTGTGATATATAAAGATTATTATTCCTTTCTTGATCAATTCCTTTGATCTTGTGAATGTGGGTTCTTTCAAGGTACTTTCAAGTCTTGTTCTTTACTCAAATCTTTAGTTATGCAATTCTTTTTTCTTAAAGGTTGTAATTTTGATTGATTTAATAGCCCTTTTTATTGGGTGTTGATTGTTTAAAAGACATAATCTTTAATAGCTTGATTGTATACCCAGATTCTGTTACACTTTTTTGAATAATTCAATTTGACTAATTGAATGATCAGGATTTTGAAATGAAGAATTTTTTTTAGATCTAACCTTATAATATAATCTTCTCACTGAATGCAGTGTTGCAATTGTGGATTTTTGGTGTTTTTCCAATTGATGCAGAGTTCTTGTATACTTGAATTACCAATCTTTGTTATATAATGCAAGGTAATTTCTACAAAATTTGTTCATTTTTGTTGATGAATTCAATGTTATAGTTATTGTATTTATTTTATTATCAATGTTATTGTCTTGTAGCATTGAATCAAGAAGATAGAAGTACTCAAAGATATGATTTAGGGGCATTTGGGGATGATAATAAAAGGGGTAGGGTAAGATCTTTGAAGAAAATGGGTTCATCAACAAGACCGATAAATCCACTCAAAACACGAAGTAATAAACGGGTTTCAAATTCTCAATTTGCTTCAATTTATATTGATGATGTTAGAGATGAGGAAGAAGAGAAAACAGTGAATGCTTTTCGCCAAAACTTAATTGAAAAAGAATTGCTTTCTCATCGGCATGATGATTACCATACGTTGCTGAGGTAAGAATTTGATCTTTGATATGATCTTAGTACTGTGGATGAAAGTGGTCATTTTGTGTTGTGCAATTGATTAGTATTAACTCTATCGGTTTCTAAGAGTTTTACTCCTGACTTTTAAGGTTATTCATAGACGATAGAAATTTGAAAAGAATGCAGAGAAGTCTGATGAAAAGATTTAGACTTTTTTAGTTATCTACACGTTCATTTCAATTTTTGTAGCAATTTTGAAATTGGTAAGTACTAGGTTTGACCTCATTAGTCAAATTCATAACAGACATTGCCCATACCTAAGCTGAACTTCTTGATTAATGCTTATGACATTGGTCTTTTTGCTACAATCCATGATCTATCTGATGGGTTGAAAGGTTCTTGAGTTAATTCTGACTTTTTTATTCTTTTCTTAATTAGTATTCATGTTATATGTAAATTGCGGTGTTTGACTTAGTCCATTGTTTTAAGAAAAGTCTGTGACTACTAGTTAATGATCTAGAATGCCCTTCAGTATAAAAATATTGATAAAAAAAAAGTATAAACGTAACAGAGCTGAACTGAAATTATTTGTTTTAATGATAATTATGGGTTGATAGTTGACTTTGACTTTTATAATCTACTAAAAAAAGATATGGTGCAATGTTCTTGGTGGTTTTTGTAAATTTTTTCCAACACTAACATGGGTTGCAGATTCTTGAAGGCAAGGAAATTCGATATTGATAAGGCAGTCCACATGTGGGTAGAAATGCTCAACTGGAGGAAAGAATATGGTGCTGACTCTATCTTAAAGGTGCTCATTGTAACTAACCCTTATATTCTTAGTGCGTGATTGTTTGACTTTTTCTGTTATTTTGCAAATTCAGGCTAGTTCATGCTTCACAAGAACATTCTAATGATAAAAAAATGTAGTGTTGTCAAAAAGGTTACTCAACAAAATTAATACTAGTAGTACAAAAATTTGATGGAAGTTTGATACCAAAATACGAATTTTGTAGTTCTAAGGTCCATCGTAAGTTCATTAGGCACTGGTCTCGTAAGTTATGTGTAGTTTTATATCTGTAAATTTTAATGTGTACGTTTGACTTTCAGGACTTTGTATATGAGGAATATGATGAGGTTCAAAGCTACTATCCTCATGGCTATCATGGGGTGGACAAAGAGGGACGGCCAGTTTATATAGAAAGACTAGGAAAAGTGGACCCTACCAAGCTTATGAATGTCACGACGGTTGACAGGTTTTTGAGGTATCATGTACAGGGATTTGAGAAAGCTTTTTCTGAGAAATTTCCAGCATGTTCCGTTGCAGCTAGGAGACATATTGATTCTTGTACCACTATATTGGATGTTCAAGGAATGGTTAGCTTTTATCACCTTCTCTCTTTTTTTTTTTTCTTTTTTTCTTTTTTAAATAAGCAGAAGTGACAAAATGGGTGTATTGGATGGGTTGTGTCACTGGTCAAAAGAAATTCGGGTCAAACTGGATTTGGAAAAAAATGTGCGGTATACGATCACAAAAAGAGAATACTTCTTCAATAATGTTTTAACTCTTTGAATTATATGATATTTGGAGGATTTAATTATTAAATAATAAAATAAGGTCAACTTCCAACCTGTTGACACATTTGCCCCTTTTCTTTTAAGCTACATCACCAGTTGTTCCGATGCTATCTAATTTTGTACGACATTTTGACCTGTTGGCAATAAGACATACACCGAAACAACCCATTCATAATCACAACGATAGAAAATGTTGCCTGTTTACAGTGGCTCAGCAATCTGAATGATGCTTATTTTTCTCTTTTTCGTAGCACTGGATGAGTTTTGGGAAAGTTGCACATGATTTGCTAATGCGTATGCAAAAAATAGACGGTGATAACTATCCGGAGGTATTAACTTTGTTCCCTATTATCAAGATTGTTATTTTTCATCTGTATAGAGTTTCTGATTTTTTTTATCATACACTTTTTGTTAACCAGACATTACACCAGATGTATATTGTAAATGCTGGTCATGGATTCAAATTTGTATGGAATACAGTAAAAGGATTTCTCGATCCGAGAACGACATCAAAGATACATGTAAAAGATTACATTTTTATTTTATGTGTGTATGTGTTAATAACCCTTTATATAAAGCTGAATATGGCCCCTGACTAAATCGTGATCTGATTTTGGAGCAAATATTTAGGTTCTAGGCAACAAGTATCAGAACAAGCTGTTGGAAGTTATAGATTCAAGGTTTGTTTTTGCATCTTTTATGCATATAGTCTATATCTGATTTATGGGGTTCTTATCGTCTATTGGATTTACAGTCAATTGCCGGATTTTCTTGGTGGAAATTGTTCGTGCCTAAATGAAGGTGGTTGCTTGAGATCAGACAAGGGTCCATGGCATGATCAAGAGTTGATGAAGGTTGGCTCATGTTTGAATTTAGAGGTGGCAAAATGGGGAGGTCATTCTGGTTGGGTAACAGGTCAAAAATGTGTTAAAGTTCAAAATGGGTATATTTTTATGTGCTGGTCAATATGTCTGCGGCCCACTAATGTGTTAAATTTTATTACAATAATTATACTCTTCTAAATTTTGAGGTATCTAATTTAAGTAAAAAAATTCAACACATTGTAATCATTGTTGTATTTGATCCATTATCAATAAATACAACCTGAAATGACCTATTTCATATAAATAGGTAAAGTTATTATATGCTTGATGCATCAATATGTGCAAGCTTGTATATTTAGAATTGTTTTGTATTCTTGTTGCAGCTAATTAACACGGGAAACATGGAGAAAAATGATGGCTTTTATGATGATTCTACTTTAGAGGTGAAGTCAATTGTTTCTGAGGTGCGGTTGTGATAAATTGACAGTAACTCTTGACCACATATTTTATCTTCATTTGGTCATTTTACGATATTTCCTTTGTTTTTTCAACATAGACTACAACCCGTAAAATCTCAGGGGAGCTAGTATCGAATATGGGATTCCAAACCCACAGTCCAAGACGATCAATGTCTCTCAATCTCAGGGTATATTTTTCTTGATTACATCAAGTTGTTAATTCAATAGGTGAAAAGTTCGATCCATTTACTTTTGAACTGGTCGATTCAGGTTATCTTTAGATCTAATGGGTCAGACGCGTAAAATGAATGAAATAAGCTTAATAGGAAATTGTTCAATTGGGTAAAAAGTTGTTCAAAGTGCAATTATAATGCATTAAATTTCTTATACAAATTTATTTGAAAAATTAGATTATTATTGAAGTGTACTTTTTCTTAATGATATACACACTTGTAGTTCAAAAAGTGCAGGACAACAAAAACTTGACCTGCTCTCACAAAAAGTTTATAGATTGAAGTATTGCATTCAAGAAAAATGTACTAATTCTATTTATTTTATCATGTTTATTAGAACTCGGTAAGCATACCTGTTTCGAACATAACAAGAGTTGAACCAGTAGTTTCCAGTACTCAAACTGATGTTACAACCAGAAGTAAGTGATCACGTTTGTGCATATTTTATGAAGTTAATATCTCAAGTGCATACTTGTTAACCATTTTAGTACTGTTTTAACCATTTAACCAGATCATTTGACACTATCAAGAACACTGGAAGAATCCACTACCGTAAAGAAAGTCTCCGGCTTTATATACAAAGTTTTATCGTACATATTTCTTCTTCTTTTTGGGTTTGCGAAAGTTTTGCCAAGAAACTTTTTGAAGTCATTTAGCACCGGGAAAAACACACAACAGTTGGTAAAAGCTTCGGGTCCTGTAGAAAAGGACCTTTTGCATCCATGTGAAGAGAAGTTAAAAAAACTCGAAGCAATGGTTGCCGAGATCTCAAGTAAACCTTCAAGAATTCCACAAGAGAAAGATGAGATGCTTGTGGAGTCAATGAATCGAATAAGATCAATGGAGTATGACTTGCAGAAGACAAAGAAAGTATGAATTTTTATTGTTTCTCTAGAGTACCAGTGGCAATTTTGACCCATTTATTATATGAAAGGGTGGATTTGGGTTATGTTTTATCTCAAGTGGGTCATATCCCATAACAAAAAATTAGTTGAAAGTGGGCCGGGTTGAAGGTTGTTCAAAATGCATATGACCTCATAATTGCTTTATGCAAAACATTGGATTGATAATGAAAAACAATACGGAGTAGCTTTTGTAATCATATTTAACACACTAATTTTGCTACTCTTAAACTCAGCTTTAGTGTGGTTTCTTAACTGAGTTCTGATTTTTTTATTGTACTTTCTGCTTTATAGGCATTATTCGCGACGGCTTCAAAGCAAATGGAACTTGAGGAGTCTATAGAGACACTACGAGGGGTTACAGTAAATGTAAGTCAAACCTTGGTCATCTTGACCTAAAAGTCAAAATACCTCTGTTTCTGTCAGTTAACCGCTACCAATCTTAAACTGCAGAGAAACTCGTGTTGGGTCAGACGTACCAAATCATCCTCAAGTGGAAGATGGCAATAAACATGAAGTCAAAGTTTAGTCTGTTTGACTCTAAAAAGTTTTCAACATTGCTTCAGACCAAGATTCTTGATTCGGGCATAAGGCTTCTCATTCAAATATCTGAGCGTTATACGATACATACACACAGGCAATCAAATATATATGATTTCTTCGTTCTTTTGGATCGTGGGTTGATAATTCAAGGCACTTTGCAACTTCATTCGAAGGTTTGCTGGTTTTATAAAGAATATCCATACTTGTTAATAGATAGCTTACATAGAATGCGATAAATTCACCTAGAAAAACAAGTTGACAGGAATAGGTTGACTGTTTTTTGCGAAAAAGAGTACTTTTTTCATTTTGAGATGTAATTGTTCCCAGGAGTTTATAAACTCATAAATATTCAATTCGTGATTGAACCCAAATTCAAGCAATAACAGCATATATGTTTTGACTCTCATCTATTTACAAATGCATACACATTACCACATATGAATGCGTTGCTGTAATCTTAGCATATGTTTTGGTATCAGTGGGGTATATTATAGGGGCAAATAGATTCTTCTCTTGCTGGCTGTTGCATAGGATGAAATGGCTAGCATTCTAATGAACCTGCTAGAAAAGTAGAAATAGAACCACTGTAGAATTTTGGTGCTGAATGAAAATTTGTTGTTTACACAACCCTCCATATATCGACGGTTGTTAGAATAACACGAGTATGTTACTAATTGATACGAGTATAAACGTCTAAGAGTGACTCATCCTCTAGCAACATGGCGAGGATTTGAAATCAGGACCTCTATCTTATTAATGCTGAGGAGACCACTAAGCTACTATCACGAAAGTAATGTGTACGTAATACGTCTAACTTAGAAAGTGTCAAAATACAAGCATTGTATTTGATTTGGTTGAGGAATACATAATATATCCTCTACCATACGAATAGTTATATAACTTATAACATTTTCTCGTTTAATGTATTTTGATTTTTGAAAGCATTTTATGTTATAAAAACTGTACTGTCAATTGTTATACTTGCTCAAAAAGAAAATGTCATGCTTACAAATATAGTAACAAATACAGATTGGATGTACGAAGACCCTTATATGTGTTTGTTAATCTTAAATCCATTTAAATACGGATAAAGTGATTTTGTCAAATATGCTATATTGAATGTTTCTATAAGAAAACATGCATTTGACAGTCGACACTCGTCCTGGCGAGAAACCCTTGTAGGTAACTTAAAGACACTAGTAGACTGAAAAGTAGATTGTGAGACATGCTACACGAATAAGATAAAGAAATAAAATATATTAACCACTAAATAATTAAGTGTAAATTTGTGTCTATTTAGCTAGACATACATATCATTGTTCTACTCCATATCCGGTGATCAGATCCTCAAAAAAATATAAAAAGTTGGTTGAAGGAGGTAATTTTGACGCATTATCATTAAATCTTTCGATTTAAATTGTACCTTAACACACAGACCAATCTTTTTTTTTTTTTTGAAGAAATAGCAAAGTAGAGTCAAAATGGTGAAACAGGCTAAAAGTCACCCAAAAATACCATCAAATATCATAGCACGGAAAAAAGAAAATGTTTGTAGGTCGGCCTGATCCAACCGAAATTGTCATGTCATAGATATTACTGTTGTTTTAATCCGTTACCAACCCACCTCTACTATTTTAGTGTAAATACATAAACAAACAAGAGTTACAGCAACAGATGCATCAAAGATCGCAATAACATTGATCTGCATGTACACTAAAAGGACTAGTATTTACAAAATTTCTCCAGGCTTCAGCCAATAACAATGACAACTATACCCCTACTACAAAAGGGCATTAATACAGAGCGCTAATCAATGGGTTCCAAAAAAATAAGGAAAAAAAAAAACTAATAAGCAAAATGCTTTTAGCGAGGAGAAATGGGAATTCTGTACAAATACCTCTATATCTTTTTCTCCGTCTCTCCAAGGCCCTAAGAGTTGATCCTATATACAAAATACCCACCAATTAGCCCTGCCAACATTGCTTCAGTTAACCCCTATGCTAACTTTGAGAAAACACCTGTTTTCTTCTTTGTACTAATTGCCTGATGGAACTATGAATGTCATCTGCAAGGAATAGAAAACAAAAATTACTAGCACGTAGAAGTGAAAAGATCCACCATCCCTGATTTTCTCATAAAGCTAAAAAACTCGCATAAAATTCAAAAATCTCTCATAAGGTCTAAATCTTGCATAAAGTTAAAAAATCTCGCACAGAAGTCTAAAAATTCACTTAAAAGTCAAATTCAAAATATTTGCATAAAATTCAAGAACTTCCCATACAACTAAGAATTTCGCACTTGAAATATTTTTAGTCAACCTATTATATTAACATTTTTTTCATCATAATTGACACACTACTTGTAAAAGCATATTTTGGGCAACCCATTTTGACTTGTTGCCCAACCCGCTTGTCCTGCCCATTTTGCCACCTCTAACAAATATCTATGCACATCTATGCAATGTGGTTGCAGAAAGAAATGGAGAAACAAACCTGTACATTGCTATTACATGTGAATGACAGCCCAACCTAAGTGCTCCATCTGGGTAAAAAATAGTGAGCCAGGTTGAGGTGAAAGCTACAAAGACGGTTGGTGTTCCCGCTGTACGGAATTAGCCAAGCTGTCCGATTCAGACTGCTTACGAACACTATCATGGTTAATCGCTGGACCAGAACGTTCACCGCCACTCTCTGTATTGTTTGATTGGGGTTGAGACCGAGATATCCCAGTTGGAACGTTATCTAACACTGGACCAGAGGAATCTTCAAACGGTTCAGATGTCTGAGCTGCTTCTCTAGCTTGCACCTTGCTTGCAGGCAGCTCAGAAGAATTTTCTTTTCGATTCTGTACTATCCTTTGACCAGCTGTTGCTTGAGTTTGACTCCCCAACTTTTGTGGCGGCTGGAGCTGGCGGTGATTGGAAGACGCCATTACTGGCGATGTATTAGACAAGGGAGTCACCACTGACAGATTGTTGCTCGTATCAGAATGAAGTTGCTTTGAAGAAACAGCTTGTGGTTGACTGGGATATCTCCTCTGTTGTTGTGAGTGATTTAAAGAAGACCGAGGCGTTGACTCGCTTCCTGAGAAGCCATTCAAATGAGAAGGACTTGCAGGAATATTTTGATGTACTGTTCCTCTTCCACCTCCTTTCATAACTTTAGCCACTTGATGAGGGTGTTGCCTGCCAGGTGGCTGAAACTGCTGTGGCTGACGTGGCTGCTGTTTCATCGTATGGTTGCCGCCAGTTTGAGGGTTACGCATGAGCCCATGGGGTGGAGCTACAGGATGTTTCGTGGAGGGTGTCCCAAAAGGTGATGAAGACTGTGATTGTACTTGCGAACTACTTTGAGGAGACGAAACTGGAACTTGCGATTGTTGCGGTTGTACAGCTGGCATCATGGGATTGGATGTAGAAAATTGTTGTTGTAGAAGACGTTGTTGGTGAAGTTGTCTTTCTTTAATAAAACGCATTCCTCCATAGGCTGGATGTGGAAGATGATGTGGTCGAGAGTTGCTATTTGGCACGTGGGGAGATTGTTGCGGGGACATTGGATATGGGTATGACTGAACATGTGGCTGGGTATTCTGATTTGGAAAAGAACCAATTCCACCTTGTGATACCTGCTGCTGCATCTGAAGGTCTGGTGCCATATTCTGGTTGGGCTGCAACAAATAATCATATCATGGATATTAAATATATAAATGACATAAACATATGGATTCATGCGAGGTCTGTTTTCTCTACAGCTAATCTATTTAAATTGAGATGATAAAAGTCTGCCCGCATTGGCTCATTCATAAGAATATGTCCAGATCACCTCCTAATTGAGGTCTTATAACATACCATTTGAAATATAACAATGCAGAAGGTAAATCAAAATGCTATATAACATACTCTCATCATATGCAAAGCCTCACGAGGTCTGACCGAGTTCCCTTGACCAGGACCAACCCCCGAGTGCATAGTGGAAGGTGTCAACATAGATGGAGAGCTAGTCCCTTGAAATCCTGGTCTTGCCATCGCCATGCTTCTGTGCATCCCATTTATGACACCCATACTGGTCCCACCAGGTAACATACGAACCCCACGATCACTTCCTGAATGGGACCCAGGATGCATACTCGACTGTTGCATGTTCCTTCCAGACATTTGATTGAGCTGTTGCGTTCTATGCTGCTCATCTATTGATAAAGAACCTCCTCTAGGAATCCCATATCTTCCCTCCCTAAACAACCAGAACATATAAATCACTCTGATATCAAGAAAAACCAAGTGTTCATCGAGTCAAGACTCAAGACTCAAGAAGCAAGACCAAAACTGATAGATAAAAAATTACAGAGCCAAAATTGACCAATATAAGCCGGTCCTGTAGCAGTCAGGTTCCTTTCTAGAACCATTCCAGTCCCAAAACGGAACGTGAACCGGATAAACTCGTTGTTTTTTAGGGTGTGTGCAACTGTAGAAAGCCAGACCGGAACCAAAAATTTGAGGATGTTGGAACCTAGAACTGGACATTATAGCACCGGTTTAGAACTGGCTCAGTTCCAAGCCAAAAATTTGAGAATATTGGACCTATTAACTGGACCATGTAGCGACTAACTTCTTGCCTAAACGACCTCATTTCATTAAAGTATAACTAAAGAACCCAGCTCTCTGCCAGATCAGTAATGAACCGGACGAATAACCTACTTTTGTTATAAATGGGAACGAGAACTAGACCACGTATACCAATTCCAGTTTCGTAAGGTTTTACGGTTTTGTCTAAGTTTAACACACTCCCACGTATTCAAATTTTGACAACATAAATATAGAACGACATTGTTACAAATTTCAGAAGTACATATATTTCCCCAAAGATCAGGACGATTCTGGTTCTGGATCGAACAGGGAACTGGTTTATGAAAAACTCCAGAACCAGGAACCAACTCGATAACTGATTTTTAGAAAGTCTAGAACCAACAATGTAACCAAATACAGACTGTTCCTGTCCAGTCCGGTCCAGTCCCAGTTCAGTTATGCGGTTTTGCCGACCGGACCAATTTCCGCATACCCCTAGAAAACATGTAACTTCAAGCTATTTACAAAATTACCTAACAGAGGGACTAAGTGGAGCAGATACAGACGCCAAGTGATTTCCATGAACCATTGCAGAAGAACCTGGTTGTGAGGAGGTTGAAGTAGAGCCAGGAACCATTGGAGGTACACCAGGGTTTGGAATTGGTAGACCAGCAGTATGAGGACCATGGTAACCAACGGTCACAAAATCTGTGCTAGGTGATATAGTATCACACAGATCAAGAGGCCTTCAATTTATAAATTGACGGAAAGAAAATGGTGTCAGGTAAGAATCAAATTAGAGAAAACCATATATAATATATAATAATAGTAATTGTAATATTGTAATAGCAACGGAAAGAAAACTCACGTGAGGACATCTGCACCATTGAGATTATTTGGGCAGACTTGAGAAAGAGCAAGTGCATGAGAAGCATGAGGCTGCTGGAGCTGTTTTGGATCGTGATTATCCTTCTTTGGCACAAAATAAAAATCAAACATATTACTTCCCTTCAAAGTTTAGAATAGTACTTCTGAGAAAACTAAAGTAGCTAAACATGTCCTCTGAATTGTTAAGTTAAATAAACTAAGTACAGACGATGCCTATACTGATATATAAGAAACAGAAAGTCACCTGTGCCTTCCTATAATGTTGTTTTTGCCAAATCATAATAATCTTCTCAAAATGAGATTTGAGTGTATCCTCTTCCATTGGACCTTGCAACCGTTGAAACAACTGTCTTGCACTTCCCTGTGTGATGTACATCAACAAACAGAAGCAACTATCAAGCTCAACAACTGATAGTTTTAGTGCAAGTCAAAATTGGAAGAAAGAATAAAGTGATAAGAATAAATTTTACCTCTACTAAGCATGTAGAAAAAATAAAATGATAAGAATAAATTTAACCTCCGGAATGCCAGGCAAAGTCGACGGATAAGGTTGAGATGACCCTGAATCCTCAGCACTATCAGCACCATCACCGGTCCTATCCATTAATATTCTATGACGCTCTTTGCATTCTTTGGAATTCCGAGAGATGCACTTCAGATTTTAATAATATTAAAACATTAATCAATCAAATTAAAACAGTACTCGCAGCAAAAAAACGGTTTTACTTGAGCATTTATACGATATGAAAGATAAATACAAAAAGTACACCCACACAGTAGTTACCTTAAACTGCAAAGTGCTGTTAATAGCATCACTTATGAGTTCCCAGTTGGCACCCATATCATGAACCAGCACAACAAGGGCCTGAGGTGGCAGAATATTCTATATGACACCTTGCACGACATCAATTATGTAACAGAAAAGGAACTGAACTACCAACCTGATCTTCAAATAACGACCATGGACTTTCTGAACCTTGCTGCCCAGCAGGGGTCTGTTCATAGGAAAAAAATTAAGATGCCGTGTAAGAGATACACAGAGGATAACTAGAAGTATCATAAGAACTTGATGAGGTTAATGACTTCATAATTACCTTGAGCGATTTTGCTTTCCTACCACGATCACGAACAAGTAATTTCATGAACTTATTTGGGTTGGACATATTACTCGTTGGAGAAGCCACTGGAGAAGGAATTGAACCAGCCAAGGAAAAAGGATTATAAAATTATTTATACCATAATTGCATAAACAGAGATGTACAATTTCGACCTATTTACTTATGAATGGGTCAATTCCAGTTATGTTTTATTTCTAATAAGTCAGACGGAAGGATACTGGCCGAAGTGTGTTTCGCAAAACGTTTGTACCTGGCGACGCTGAGTCGCTGACCGGTCCACATGCCCCATGACGAGGACAATATGTGGAGCCATATATTTTTTGATCTAGCTCATATATATGTCAAGAAGTTGAAGATGATTAGGGAGAGGTTGCAAAAAGTGTATTGGTTTAACCCAGCCAAACACTTAATCCAACCCGCCGATTTTGCCACCCTCCCTAATCATCTTCAGCTTTTCCACAGAAGGTTGGCAAGATGTGATTGCAAAAAATATTAAATCACTATTCCATATAAACCAGAAGCACACATTAGGAGAAAGAGAGTTATATACCACTATATCCATTGGAATCTAATTGACGAGTATCGAGCCTTCTCTTTGAGTGATCCTTCTGCATTTTCATTGAATATGCAAGATATTGGTTGTCAACTACTAAAGACTAATAACAACTATCAATGTGTGTAATTTTCCTTGGGGATTAAGCAACATGTTTTGGATATCTGTCATTATAGTGTTCTCTATTGATTAAACTTGATGTCCTTACCACTAACAAGAAATGAAATAATAGAATCACCTGGTCATTCTGAATACTAGAGTCAAGCTGCCATCGATGCTCAAACACAGATCCCTGCAATGCCATAAGACAATTAAAACTAAAATACAAAAAGATAGCAACTAAATGACATTCGGAACTCAAACAAATTATTACATACAGGATGCTTAATCTTCTTTTTCTTTTTAGGTCTTGATACTTCTGTGAAGTCAAACTGCAACTGCTTTTCATAGTCTCCCACTGATTCCGCTTCCATATTGGTCGGTATATGGGGCCCACCATGTAAGGAACTGTGCTCATCCTGAAAGGAATTGGTATCGCCACTTGAAGCGTCTGCTTTATTTGGTGCATGAATGAAACCCGAAGTTCCAGTAAACCTTGGTCTGGAAGAAGTGCGCACACGTTTTGTTGGAATTGAAACATTTATATTGCTGGCAGGTCGTTTTCCACTTAACACGGAAGGTTGGGTTCTGAGATTTCTTTCATGGGATTGCATGAATGATAAATCGGGTCCCATTTCTTGTGATTGAGGCCCATATGACCTGAAGTGTTTCCTTTTCTTTTGAGCCAGTTTTGCCGACCGACCACCTTCAAATGCTCCCGGCAAATAATATGTGCTTGTTTCTCCCTCTTCCTCTTCATACATATCATCTTGCAATTTGAAGGCTACAAGAATAAAATTTTCACTCAATAGATAAAAGAAAGAAATGGCAAATTCAACCCATTTCTTACGAATGGGTCAACTCAGGTTACTTTAATCTTTAATGGGTCGATTGGGTCAAAACGAACGCACTTAACGCATATAAATTCCTTGATTACTTTGTTGAAGAAATTGATTATTACTAATATAATATATATTCTGTAATCATATAGAAACTATTTATAAAAAACGTAAATTTATGGACAATAGGTGTTTAATGGCAACCTAGCCCACTTTAACATGTACAAAATTACCCATCTAACTGAAACATGATAAGCCATTCTAACCCAAAATATATATATATGGCCGTTTTGACCTGTTACCCAACCCGCCACACTTTCCCATTTTCACCAAATCAGTTACAGAAAGTCCAAGTAGCTTGCACCATGTCTTATAGTACCTGCTACAGCATCATACCCAGTGGCATCCACTTCCTCTTGCATGCTACAACCAGTTCTCTAGAGAAGAGCAATATATATTATTAGCCTAGCAAATTGAAAGAGCTTTGGATGTATATTGGTGCAAAACTTATAACAGAACGTACATCAAAATCTTTGGATGTATCATATAAAAACGAATAGAGTTAGGTTCTTGTTGTATGTCTTTAACATGTAAGTATGAACAGACTTAAGCTTTGGTTGATGATTTGTACCAAATCACATATAACAAAATAATTGGGAGTACAAGACTTTACCACATCCATCATAATTATGGACATCCCATGTATTTCAATGATGACAAAGGTGGTTTGTTGACCAAAGATAAATACGCAGACAAGAGGCACATGACTAAACATTAGAGCGAACATTACAACAACAAATAAAAATATATATATATATATACATGAGAAAAGTAATATGAGAAATTCCAACAGTGATAACATACATGAGAAATACATATATTGTTGTTCAAATGAGATTCAACAGTGATGTGTTTACCTCGCATTGTAGCAAATGAGATTCAATAGACCTTCTGTAAGCCTCTATGGCACCAGCTGGTACAGTGTAAAACAGGTTTTCCTGCATACAAAGAACACTTAAAATAGTACCACTTGACTATAATATAAAATGTAATAATTTACAAGAAAAATGGCCAAACATTGTTTCTTCAGGAAATACGATCATCCGCAAGCATATTTTGTTATCTAAATATGCAAGTAGAGATCCCTTGCTTTCTGTATCTACCATTGCATTTGTGTAGTAATGTCATATAGCAAGAAAACTAAATGTGGTATAATGATTGTTCAATTTGATATGTTCACCGTAAAGTAGAGGTTTAAAATGGGCAAGTTGGGTAGCGAGTTCAGGTTGAAAGGGCGAATTTTAGTACTGGTTGGCTGAGTTTGAGAAAAGCCACAAACACTTAGTTGTCTTTTTTATTTTCTTAGATTTATAATACAATTAAAAGACTATAACACAACAATGAAAACTATATCATAAAGATTTGGAGAATATATGTAACTTGAATACACATGACACGACTTTCGACCCAGTTGACCCATTCAATGCATTTCCATCCTACCTCATTTTAAACTTATACCCATTGACCCATTTAGCCATAAAAGGGTCAAAACTGCCACCTATACGTGTAAAGGTCCAAGTGTCGGTACATACCTCTGTTAAACTATCCTCCCACAAAACATCTACGATATCAAGATCAGATATACTATCAGGAGACAAAGGCACTTGAGCTGAGCTATAATGAGCAGCAGAGCTTTTATTATACTCCAAGAATCTCATTCCATATTGATGAACTCCCACTAAAGTATCTGTTTTAATCCCCTCTAACAATCCACGGCATTTTGTCTGTTACAATATTTGATTCAAGTAAATAAATTAAATTTACCTTTTAATAAATTATGGAGACTAGAGCATAATATACATATATGTATGTATGTTTTATGTGCATGAGTGTGTACTATGGGTAAGGATCCGCTAAGAACACATCATACACACACTTAAAGTCGACAAACTCACTTATTTCACATTCATAATCTTAAATGTGAGTAGAAGATGTACGTACACACAAACTTATATATGTATGTATGTATGTATGTTTGTATGTATGTATGTATGTATGTATGTATGTATCCACCACAAACAATGCACTTAAAGTCCCCACACTTGGTTACTAACACATTGTTTGCTGACGGAGATACTAATAGTTTTCTTACACAACTGTTGTTAGTGAGCTTTTCAAATCAGTTAGCTTCATTGACTATTTAATTTTGATGATATATGTATTGTCGAAGATTCAGATATGGAATCAAATTATATATTGATTATTCTGGGATTTTCTTGGCTTAATCTAACAATTTTCAAATTCATAATATATCTGACTAATTGAATTCGAATATGAACTTTTGCACCCCTCATATGTGAGCTGGATTTGATCCGATTACCATCCATTTATTAACCTATTGCAAGGATACTAACATTGGTTCCAATATCATTGTAGAATTTATTAATTCACCTGCAATGTGTGCCAGAACCCCATGACAGCATCTGCCAACATATGAGCAACTTCTTTTTGCTTCCACAGTTGATTTTGTTGTTGAAATCTGACCTGTGAATTATAAGCAGCTTTCCGAGAAATTTGAGCAGCTGCAGTTGTCTTCCAAAGACGCTCCTATGTATTAAACAACAAAGTAAACCTCACCAAATGCGTAGAGAATGACGAGCATAATTTAGTTAGGTAATTAATTAGATGTATAAAGGGAAAGAAATATCCTAAATTCAACATCAAATAATCAACAAACTGAACCTGTGCAAAATCATTAGCAAGCCATGACATCTCTTCAAGAACAAAATGCCAATGTGATCTATGATTACTCTCCGATGAAAAGATTCCGATCGATAATCCAGCTATCATCTTACGTTTTTCCTGTTTACAGAACAATTTCAAATCAACTACTAAGAAGTAGATGTATGCAAAAACGGCAAGGTTGTAAAACTCGCTAGGCAGTACTCGAGCAGCCGGGGACCTTGTAGCAAGTATACTTTAAACATACATATTTTAGTTATCAGGGGGAAAAAACCCTAATTAATAGGGTGAAAAAGTTTGACCGAGTTGACCGTATTAATCAAGTTGACCATGTTGACAGAGTAATCCGAGTTTTAACTGAGTTTTGAAGCAGCCGAGTAACAAGTCCCATTCAGTCCAAATCACCTCAGACCATAACCGAGTAACAATTAGAACTCGCCGAGTGATCCGAGTTTTACAACACTGAAAAATAGTCCACGCCGTGACACCGAAAAACCAGACCAGACTGTTACCCGCCTATATAAGGTTGGGTTCTCGGTTATTTTTAAACCAAGTTAACGGTTCTAAATATTTTCATAAATTGTTTCTCGGTCCGGTCCGAAACCGAAAAAGTATTTCCCAGGAACTTCTGTTCTTCACTGTTGGAAAATGTCACTGTATATTTTCATCTTAAAAGATGGATCCCAGAATGTCTATTAGGTTTACGTGTGGAATGGGACTGAACTGGTCCTGAACCAGAACCGGATAGATCCCAAACCAGAAACTGCTTTGTGTTCCAGGTTACAATTTGGTCTGGTTTCAAAAAACAACGCTCAAAAGCCATAAGTTTAGAAGACATAAAAATAATAATAACAATAATAATAATAATAAATAAATAAATACTAATCAGACCTTTATAATTCGAGCTTCTTCTAAAATTGAGTCTTCATGTTCCTTAATCGCCAGTTTCGCATTGTTATGAGAGCATGCATTTTGCTCAAGACCATCAATTTGCAAGGTAGATTCAGATCCTTTCGGACCATCTTCTTCCATAAGTGTAAAACCATTGTCATTGTCACTTGGAGGGCATGGGTTAGAATTATGATTGGCAGTGTTTAATATTTTATCATCCTTTACAGGATTTATATCATTGCGCTCCATTTTTGGTGCTTGCATTGATGCTAAATTAAGCTCCATAGTCCCTTTAGAATTAACACTTCTTACGCAAGCCACCAATTCATCATCATTATTGGTTTGGCTGCATGATGACTTGGACTCGAAACCGTTTCTGACTAATGGTTCTCCACTATTACAATCATCCGTCTGACTTACTATAGCCGGGTTGCCAACTGCTGGTGTATCAATACCCAAAGGATGCTTAGAGCCCAAAGTTTCCTGCTCTACATTCCCTACAGATCCCTGTTCTGCAGAACACATAGAAAGTGGGGCTTCTTGGGTACCAGATGTTAAAGGTTGGCCATATGCTGGACTGAGAGTCGACTTTGGGGTCTGAATACCATTTGATTTTATGTCTAAACGACTATTAGAAGCTAAAGTCCTGTGGGACACAGGACTTTTAGGTTTCGAATTAGAAGTAAAAAAGGGTTGACCACTTCGAAGACCCGCATCAGTAATACTTGCCCGAACACCATCACGATTTGGACGAGACCTAACCCTACGCTTATATGATTTTTTAGGAAGTTCTAGTGCCACATCAGATGGGGTAGTATTATTGATATGAGGATGCACGGATCTTTTTTCAACTTCACGGAACTTATTGTCACCATCAAATAGCATAAGATTATCAGCACTATTGGGCTCACCAACTGAAGGAGCACCATGTTTGTCACTACTTTCAACAGAATCTCCATGAGGTGAAGCAGTTACAGCAAAGCTGCCTTTCACTTCACTGTGATACCATGAAAAAAAAAAGTAGATTTAGTAATCATAAATATGATATTTGCAGGTGGCATATATAGCAGATTGAGCGGGTGGGTAATGGGTTAAAAAAGTAAACTTATGTAGGAGTCGAAATGAAACGGGTCAACTTTTAGCCCGAAATACTTTTTGTCCAAATTTTTTGAGCTTTTTATAAACAAGTGGTGTGACAAGTATGGATTACAAAGGTTTCATTCTTTCATTAATAATATAGTTTTTTCAATGGAATGATTTAAGAGGATATAAGCAGTGAAGATAGTAAGATACATTTTGGGTAAATTCTGACTTCTGATCCGTTTGACCCATCTTTTTAGATATTTTCTCATACTTAACCCGTGTGATCTGTTATGGGTAAAAAATAACCCAAACCGACCCATTCATACATAAATGAGTCGAAATTGCCACCTCTAATGATATTACAAGAAAAATAATGTCGCCTCAAACACAACAGATATGAACCTGGTCACAAATTGCTCTGGATGTTGATCTGTCAGAGACGTGGACTGCAGGCTAACTGGTGCTGCATTACCAACTTTTAAATCTAGTGGATCACCACCCTGCGAAATAACAACCACCGATCACTATACATAAAAGGATTCAAACCTTCAAATACAACCCAAACGTATATGAACAAGTTGTCATACTTTCTGTAAGAATTCTAATTCTCTTCTAAATCTCTCAGCAACACTGAAAATCTCCCTGCAATAAAGTTATCCAAAGTGAGCATGATTTTGAGAAAAGCTTGAGAAAATCAAAGCATAAACCACAAAACACAAAGAATAACAGCTCTACCTAAGCTCTGCTTGAGTTGTCTCAAGATCTGATAATTGTGGTGGAGATGGTGCAGAAGAAAATTCAACTCCACCATCAATAACTCCTCCCATGGAATCAGCCCCAGCATCGACCACCATACATTCCCACTATAATCACCTACAAGCTCTCTCCCATAGATTTAGGATCTATATCAAATTACAGAAAAATTAAGAGAAGATAAATGACCACACAGATATTTCTCGTGCGCAAGAAAAGAAAAGAAAATGCTAATAGGATAAAGGTACAAAAAGAGATGATAAGCTTGCCAAAAGGGACAGAATAGAACAGATATCTGGTAACTACGGTTCACAGTCAAGGATGCTAATATCACATTGCCGACAAAATTTAAGCTAAAAGTTTCAGTGGAAAGATTATTCAGAAAACCAAAAGGACAGTAAGCAACACAAATAACAAACCCATATACTAGAAGAATTTAGTATAAAGATACCTATACAAAGCATATTTATGTTAAGCAAAGATAAGATTAATGAAAGACAATCAAATGACTTACAGAGGCAAAACTAAGCTGACATGCAGAACTCGACAAAAGTGTTAAAAAATAATACAGGAGGCGAAATGGTTAAGAGGCCTACTAATAAAACTAGCTAAATGGATAACATCGTTCGATCTATATCCAGTCTCAAATCGGGCAAGTTCTTTCTCATACCAAAATAGCATATTGATGAAGTAGTACACAAGTGCAGTCTCTAATATGTTCCAACCAGCTAATGGAATATATTATTAGAAACCCACTGTCAGTTCTGACTAACACTAATAACCATAAGAGTGGTCATCACCATTTTCCGTCAAACCCTCATATGACAACGTGAAATAAAACATGGTAGGTTGCTAGGTTAAGATATCACCGCAAAGAATTTATAGCACACCCAAGTAATATACAACACAATAAACCATATCAAGCATATGATTAGGCTGTGGGTGGCAAATAGCGATCACAAAGCTGGCCAATATTTCATCTTAAGAAACTACTATACATATTTGACTCTACTAAGATTAAAGCAGGTACACTCTAGTGGATTGCAAAATGCATTCATATAAACAACTTAAGCGTTCCTAATGAGGATTGGGGATAAAGAGCAAGATAGGTAAGTTACGTATCACCCAAAGATTCTGCATGAAGAACGAATGATTGATGACATATCGCATGGTATCCACGCGCCCCACATTTCAAGCATTGAATGAACTTAAAACAAACTTGGAAATTTTCTAGAATCTAGTGTCCTTATTAATAGTAAAACAATAACAACCTAATCATTCAATTGGCTAATCATAGTTAGCCAATCATAATAAACCTCAGCCCAATTGAAACCTAAACGAGTATAGTACATAAAGATTGCTCTGCAAACTCCTATAGAGGCACACCGAATTGTTCACTACTACATGACCACATGCAACCGCTATTATTACGCTCCAATAAACTATATTTAACACGACTTACCTGAACAACCCTACTTTCATTTACTTGGCATTTGATCAACTTTTAAGCATGCATTCAATCAAATTACACCAATACAGCACTGAAATTGCATAATTACACATTTAAATCCTAATAATAAACCCTGAAACAAATCTCAATCAGTTCCAGGGCTAGGGTTTACACAGCATACATCATTTCGTCAAATTCTAGGGTTTCAAGAAGTAATACCTGAATTAAAATAATCTCTGCAACAATTCCACCCTCACAAACTATTCCCCCACCTATTAGGGTTCTTGTTTGGTGTAAGTTGACCTAATTTCAAATATCAAACGAATTTCGCCCTAGAAATATAAAGCAACGAAATAATTTAATTGAGCACGATATGTCTGAAAGTGCTAACCCTAATCACTCTGTAGAAGATTATACGTACCTAATATACATACGATTTGATATATGTGTATATATGTTGTGTATCGATATAATTTTTGGTTCTTCTTCTTCGAGCTCGATTTTCTCTCTCTTAAAGGTTTCTCTCTCTAAGATTTGTAAAAACTACTTCGTTCTCGTTGTAATTTAGTGGGCTGGACAACAATTTTGGGCTGGGCCGGGTTTGTTTGGTTGTATGTAATTGATGATTCATTCATTTGGGTTCATTAGATGTTTGTTTGACTTTTTATGTAATTTGTTTCCAAGATGGTTACTCAATCAAATTTTCAATTCTTAGTTAACATAGCGTAAACTAACATTAAAACTATGTTACTGTGTAGGTAAATTGGCTCTATATCTGGATAATATTTTGTCAAAATCAAGTTGAGCTTGACGGTACAGTATAAAATTGAATCTCGACTCAAAAAGGGATTCAAAGCTCAACTCAACTCGGTTAATTAATGATAATTTCAAGATCATCTACACTCAACATTTATCAACATTAATTAAAATACTAATGAAAAATTAGTTAATGTTAATATTAATCGACTCAATACTTTCAAACTAGATTTGAATCAACTCGATACTTTCATGTCCAACTCGATTCGATTCGGAATTTATTAAATTCGACATTAAATATGTACTACATACAAATTAAGCGCGATAAATCTCGCAAGCTTTCGAGCTGAGTATTTTAATACTCAAGTAGCTCAAACTCGAATCGAATCTTACTATTTTAAAGTCGATCGAGTAGATTCTTAGTTGGTTCGAGTCGATTACACCCCTACTTCTACAATCCAAAGATATATGTTCAAAATTTGAGATGCTTTTCAGAATGAAATTGTGGTAAACTCAAGGTTCGTGAGACTACGATAAACGATATGTTCAGGACTCCGTTAAAAAGGTAATATGTATGTGAAAATAACTCGTACTCCATGAATAAAATAAAATAAATTTAATCATTGTATAATTTTTTATTTGTGGGTTCTTAATGGGTGAAGATCTTTAAAACACTAAAATTGATACATACATCACAATAATATGCTATAACATAATTGTACTGTATGCTATAATATTTGTACATTGCAGTATAAGCATTGATTTTGTGTTAGCAAAATATAATCTCCCATTTCGAGTAACTTCCATTGATGTTCGAATTAGATATCCAAACTTATCGGGTCAAACCATGACTCAGGGTTTAGGGAGTAACTAGTATTGCAAGCTATTCTTGTCTAGTCTAGTCTAGTCTAGTTAAGGTATTAAACAAGGTTCTAGGTTATTAAGGAAATTGAAGAGACTTATCAATCAGTCCACCATTAATGAAGATGTATACACTATGGAATGAAGATATTCCTATGCGTTTGGGTTTTTAAAGTCTTAATAACGACATATTTGCCCTTTTTAATGATAATTCGTACGTATTCCTATGTCTTAAGTTACATGCGTAGTACGACAATAGGCTCTCCACGTAAAGCATATTTAATTTACTCCATCCAAGAATCCTCAAGTCAAGGTATTAGGGTTGGTCCTTAACAACTTTTTAACTCCATCTCAGTTGTTTTTGACGATTTTAATAAATTTATATCACAAATGAAAAATTAGGTTTTCTTTTTGTTTAAATGGACCAAGGCTCTTCAATGAACTTGTTTCCCATACAGGCCTTAGTGACCTTTCTATGGAGGAGAACGATTCACATGAATGAATAAGAATGTGTCCAAGTTAGCCAATTCATATTTAAATGGCCTAAGGCTCAATATATAGTTTTTTTGGGAGAGTTCTCGAATCATTGACCTCTTTGTCAAACAATATTGATCTTTATTGAATTCGTTGTTACCACTAAAAATATAATTTATAATATTGATCTTTATTGAATTCGTTTTTACCACTAAAAATATAATTTATAATATTGATCTTTATTGAATTCGTTGTTACCACCAAAAATATAATTTGATTATTGCAATATGTTGTGGTAATTAAATTAAATAATATATATATATATATATATATATGAATGGATTCAAATGAGAAGAAAAATTAGGGGGAGAAAAGAGAGAAGAGTTACTTTAACACTTTGATTCGATAAATTAACCTTTTGATTTAGCAAATTAACTCTTTTAATAATTTGCTAAATCATTGTTGCTTTTTACTAAATCATACTTGTTTTCTGCGTTCTCCTTCAAAATTTCATTCTTTATTTATCCGAATTTTATATGTACATATATATATATATATTATTTTCTTAAAAAAAAAAAAAAAAAAAAAAACATTTAGTCTGACATTTGAGAGAGTAACTCGGTAACTCATGACCCAATCAATTGTTGGTTCAAGTATCTAAATAAAATGTGTGGTGATATATATTTATATATATATATTAATTATACATCTAATTTCAAATGAGAAATCTAAATATCGTAAGAACGTAAAAAATGACTCAACTTCATTTTTAAATATTTAAAACATGTTATTTTACAAAGGTTTCTTCGTAGCTCCTTATTCAAATAACTTTTAGAAGCTATTTTTAAAATAAATTATTTTTTGACCTTTTTTTTCTTTTTTTAATTATTTTTTATTCATAATAATCACATTTTATAATTAGATAATCACATAAAAAATATGTGGTTATCAAAACCCTATTTTGTGATTATCTCGAACACATAATAATCACATTATATTAGAGAATAATCACATGTGATTATCAAGTTATATTTTGTGATTATCATGAATAATCACAGAGTTCGAAAAAAAAAGTTAACATTTTTTATTAAAAAATTTATCATAGCTTGTAAAGTTATTTTTATAATAATCATTGAAATTTTTTTTGAAGAAAAATGTATTTTAAATATTTAAAAAGTGATTTCAAAGTCATTTATCACGTTCTCACGATATTTATGTTTTTTTATTTGAACTCTCCCTTATATATTATATATATATATATTGTTATGCTGGGTTATATGTTTTAACTTTTTTTAAAAATATGATGTCTTTTATAATTATCATTTTAACGTGTATTTACCGAGTATGTATTTTTATAGCATTGGTGCATGTTTGTAGGTGTATAATCTGATTTAAAACATTTATATTGGGGATTTGAGGTCCAGCATTGCTAAAGTATTTACAAATTTTCTTCACAAGTCGTGCAACTAACTAAAAGTTACATGATCGTACTTTTCGTTTAATAAAACCGCATGTTATAAACAAATTAAAAGTGAAATATAAATTAGATATGTGGTGGATAAAATCCATGTATTTGTAGTAAATAATTGAATTGTGAAACCTTCTAACCTTACTTTGCATTATTATAAGTAGGGTCAGTGGTCTTTGATCCGACTCAAAATTTGAGATGAAGTTGACTTAAAAATAAGTAGATTGGGTCAGGGTATTTTGACCCATAAACCTGTCAAATCGAAATCCGCCAATCTTCTATTTTTTGGGTCGGATTTAAGTCATACAATGAGTTTTTGAGTTGACCTGACGACCCAAATAAATTTTAAATGTAATTAAAAATTTAAATGTTTTATTTTAATTTAATACATCAAAATGTGTAATGATGTTTTAATATTAAATCTGGATGAAAATACTAGGTAATATGTTTTTTTTTAGGATTTTATAAACATTTTTATGCTTATTAACATGAATTATAAATTTAGAGATTGACCCATATGACCTGAAATTGATCTATTAGTTGACACTGACCCTAAAAGCTATTGACATGATCAAATAAACGGGTTATCTGAGTCGGGTTTGAGTTAGCAGGTTTTGAGTTGGGTTGAAATACTCAACTCGATTAGAAAATCCGATCGAGTTTGGGTTAAATAGTTCTGACTTGCCAACTCAATAATCTGAGTGGGTCAACTCGACCCAACCCGAATTTGCCACCCCTAATTATAAGACATATATATGAAACAAAATTACCATTATATGTATGTTTGATAAAATAGCTGATAGCGCAAGCTGGAAGCTAATAGCTAGAGTTAGTAGGTGGAGCTTATATTTGAAGTTGAAAGTCGGAGGTTATATTTTTTTCATAAGTAACTAGCTGGAGTTATAACTTAATTATGCGAATTGGCGTAAAAGGAGAAACAAACAAACTAATAAATAATTATACAAGGAGTATTTGTGTAACTTCTTTTTTCATATACTTCTAGATTATTTTTAAAACTTACTTCAAATAACTTTTTTTTGCTAAATATTATTTTTCAATTAAATTGTTAAAAATTTTTACGTCTATCAAATAATACTAGAAATTTAAGTTTATAAAAAAAGTTTAATTTTTATAAGCTACATAAATACATTTGTAACATAGCCTATATATTATGTTACTATTTATAATTTATAATAACTATATAATCATATAACCTTCCAACCTAAATCATATTTATTTTTTTAAAGTTGCTACTGATGATCAATACTTGATAATATTATTTTATTAAAAAGGCAAATTCATACGCATCTACTACAATTATATATGGTAAAATAGTGTAAAAAGCGTATTCTATGTGTATATCTATTATATTAGTTAGAGTCGTTCTACTCTTTTCATCTTCGAGCACAATAAGTTGATAGATATGTTTGCCAAAATCTTCGATGGTCAGATATTAGATAGTGAAATTCACGTTTTAAATACTAAGATATGTATTCAAGTTTGAACATCAGGCATACCACTACATCAATTACCTATAAATTATATAACTACCTTAACTTTAAGTTGTTACAAAAATCAAACTGTGATTTATCTCCCAGATTCTATGTATGATAATTCACTTTTTAGATAATCCAACCATATTTAACTAGCGCACCATTTCAAATGTTAAGTGTCGATTAAATACATGAGGAGCATCTTTGATGAAGCTCCTATACAAAAAGTTATTGTAACAACATTTATATTAGTGGATAAATTTTTTTCCAAGGGTTTTTTCTAACTTTATCTCTTACAGCAATATTATTAATAAAAAAATATTTATTTTAATAGAAAAAAAATTTTAAGATTTTTTTTACTAATAAAATACGTAGACGAATATTCAATTGAGTCATTAGTTAAAAGCGTTTGTTTTGAAAAATTCATCACAAAATAAACCTTTACAACCGGTAATTAAACCTTTTTAAAATATCTTTTTATTTTTTACAAAGAGATACCTATAAAAACTACTATAAGAGATCCCCTAAGAGTTTTTGTTCTTGTCTTTTTTCTTTTTAACAAAAACTTATAAAAAAGTTTTTACTCCACTAAAAATAAACTCTTCATCATTTGAAAAATAATATAACAAAGAAGGAAAAAGATTATGATTACTTGAGAAATGTAAAGTCATTATACTATCTCTCATTCTTGTAATATCATGTTGTAATGGTGAAGAACTTTTATTCCTTAGAGTAATATCTTTCTCCTATTTTAAAAAAGCTTTAGACAAGCATTTTGTAGTGTATGTTCTAAGCATCAAATACATGAAGAGTTGGAGACACTCACGTAAGACTCTATATGCTCGTACATGCTAACTAGGGTCGGCTGTGCTTGGAGGGGAGGTTTTGAACGCACCCCCTCTTCCTGTGCCCTCTGCCATATATCTTGAGTTTTCTCTCTTTTTCATTCCCCCTTCACTGTCCTTCTGTCCTATCTCGACTTTTCTTTTTTTATTTTCCTTTTCATTTTTTTCTTTTGTTACATTTTACTTTTTCAATTCTTTTTAATTAAACAAAAAAATTGATCTAGTTAATATATATTTCATTCTTTTTTTAATAAAGACATAAATTTTTATTTTAATCGCGTTAAGTAATTTAATCTTTTATTTTAGTCGTGTCAAATAATTTAAATTTTTATTATATTCATGTCAAATAATTTAAACTTTTATTTTAATCGCTTTAAATAATTTAAATTTTGTTTTAGTCGCATTAAATATTTTAACTTTTATTATTAAAATATTAATTTTGTTAAATATATATTCTTTTGAAAAAATAAAAAATAAATAAAAGAGTACAATAAAATAATGAAATGATGGATGATGTTGATAGTTATGATTAGGGTACCCCTCTACTTCTTTATTAATCAATTAGTCAAAGGGCGCACTCCTCAAAAATACCTTTTTTATTCTCTTTAGAGATAGAGTCTCCCTCTACTTTACTTCATATGGACCGACATAGGTATCCCGATGTCATGTCTATGATAGTTGCGTAAATAAATGATCAACGACTGGGTTTACGTCTATAATATATAAAAGTTGAGTTTCATATCATAAATGTTAATATATAAATATAAAAATCATAAATAATAATATATAATAAATATAAATAAATATAATATATAAAAGTTAAATTTCAAATCATAAATGTTGGTATATAAAAATAAATATCATAAATGGTAGTATATAATAAATATAAATATAAACATAAATAAATAATAATACAAATATATAAAAATTGAATTTTAAGTCATTAATATTGACAATTTATAGTATAATTATAAATTTATATATAGTATCTTCTATATCTATATAAAGATCGAGTCTATACAATTAAATGTTGAGTCTTAATGATCAATGTCATTAATACATCTTTACATATTACGATTTTTAATATCATGTTAAAAATACTTATCAACAATGCTAGAATATCAATGTCAAATAGTTTTAAAAATGATGAAATTCCTTTTTTGTCTAAGTTGTCAAATGTAATACAACCTTTAATCGAGACTCTAACCGTAGTTGTTTGCGATTAGATTGAGGTAATTAAAGGATTAGTTAAAAGTTCATTTTTGGTTTTGTATTCGATTAATAATCTTGAGTTATGTTGAAAGTGTTTTTGAATTTTATTTTCCGTCGATTGTAAATATATTGTTATTAAACTAGATAAAACTTAGCAGACGGCGTACGTAAATTGAATTGAAAATCGTACCACAAGCTATTAGTAAACACCGAGCTGGTGCGACTCGACCCGACTCGACCCAATCAATTAATAAGTTATAATTGACAGTTTCAACAACCCTTTTATCGATACTTTTAATTCTTTATGTTAAACATCAAATTTCAAAAAATATATATAAAACGTATGCAATGCACGGATCTGACTGACTAGTTATATAAAAAGTAGAGTTATAAAAGAAATTCACAACCTAATGTTACATCAATGGATGAGTTTAATTTTTATCATTTCTCTTTCTCTCTAATTTTTTAACAATACCACTTTAATATGTAAACTGTTTTTGTATAATTCGCATGTAACTCTAACATTCCCCTTAAAATTATCAAACAACGCTATATATATGTCATTCCTATTCATTTCATACACAATTAGGTTTTAACTATTTTAACTATAATAATTATTAACTTAATTGTTTTATAATGGCCTATCTATTGGTCATTAAAGGTTTATTAAATTATCAAATAAAATTATTTTAACGTGCTTTTTAAACTTATAAATCGTATATGTTATTATATCTGGCGATTTGAAATTACAGCTTGATTGTAAATATAATTACATGTAATTATTATTCGGCGTTAAATTACATTTGATTTAATATTACAAATTAATAAAAAAATAAGTTCATCATATTACATCACATGTGAAATGCATGCTCTCGTCCACTTTTCTCCTTTATTCACTCGTCTCAGCCATTCATTGAAAAAAATTACACCATTGAAGAATGTTAATTTTAGTGGTTGCAAATCTTTTGAGATGTGTATTTATGTTAATGGAGAGGGACAGTGGTGTATCACGTTTGATATTGGGGAGGGACATTGTCTATGCAAGATTTTAAAATGGGTAACAAGCATGTGTATATTTAATTATTTTGATTTAATTTAAAGTAATTTGGCCTACCCAACACAATTAGATACATATAAAAGATAGACCTTTGCACAATTTAATGTCTTCAAATTAGGTTATTGTGTGTTTATGTTAGTGTTATACTTAAATCGTGACAAGGTATTATAAAAAGTCAGATTTAGAAAGTTTCGTTTTAGGAAACAACATAGTCAACACTGATCAATTAATATTTGGTGGTCATGACTCATTGTTCATGTTGGCTGGCGTGTTGTACACGACTTTGATTATGTATCGTATCTACAACTTAGTTCATAGTTAGTTTGTGATAAATAATCTGTCCATTTCAAATGTAAAATCCTCCCCACTGGAGAGGGAGACTGCATACTTAACGGTATGATAAATGAAGGAGCGGCGTGAATAAAGGAAATAACGGGACATGAAATTATCTTTGTATATATCCTTACGTGCATTGCGCATGCGAATGGTTAACAGAGTTGGGTAACGCTCTTTAGTCAGTTTGACTAAAGGACGACAATTGCGAAAAAATTGCAACCACAAAGAACAACAAGTCACAAGTGTCAATTTGCCGTTATGAACTTACAGTGATGCTATAATAAGCTTTATTTCCAAAGAGGGCATATATAATAACTTTTTGTTTGATTTTCACCATTCATATACTTCTAGAAGCATTGCTTCAAGTACTTTAGTACAATGTAAGCAACAAAACATTTCAAGTAATTGTATGGATTATAAAAGTTAAATTTATGAAAAACAAAATTGTTGATGTAACATTTCATTAAACTATAAATTTTTAAACTTGTGGATGCTCTAATGGTTATTGGGTTGAAGTGTGTGAATCGGGGTATTGCATTTATTATTTAATATTATATTATTATTTTTGTTTATTCTGAAATATAGTTTACTTACCTCATTTATTATTTTAAAGAGTTATTTTTAAATATTTTTATATTGAATTTGCTTTAAATATAATAACAAAACATGCAAATTCTATCTTCGATTAAAATTTTCTATTGAGAGATAATATAATATAATTTGAATGGAGAAAATAGTAAATTCTAACTAACAATTTCAAGCACAATTAACAAATTAATCATTTTAATTATATACATTTTTCTTTTTTATTTCAAACCTACACACATTTTCAATCTATCATATTTTTTTAACAAAATCTCATCGGTTAGGGAATTCCATGTGGACCCGTACAAAGAATCACTTGTACAAATACAAATACAAGTTCAAATAAAGTGCAACAAAACAGTGGTCTAACTGTTTCACCTAACCATTCCATGGAGTCTCTCTTTATAATCAGTAGCTAGATCTACAACCATAATTTTCTACGACAACCAGTTTTGATCATCCCACAAAAGTTTTAAAAAATAAATAAAAAGAAAAATGAATCAAGTTGTTGTGGTGCCATATCCAGGAAGAGGTCACATAAACCCTGTGTTAAACTTATGTCACTTACTTTCGTCTAAATTAAACCAACAAAATCGCACAACCATATTCACTGTGATCGTTACTGAAGAGTGGTTAGGATTTATCAATCCAAATCCGGATGTTGATGATGATAACATTCGGTTTGTTACTATCCCTAACGTCCTACCTTCTGAGCTCAATCGCGGCTCTAACCTGATCGAGTTCATAACGGCCGTTAATAGTAAAATGCAACTGCCTTTTGAAGAGGTGCTTGATCAACTTATTCCTGTGAATCTTATCATAGCGGATACGATGATGACGTGGCCTTTTGATGTTGCTAAAAATAGGAATATTCCGGCAGCAGCGTATTCACCAATGCCTGCTATGATGTTTTCAGTTATGCATCATATTGATTTGATTGAATCGCATAATCAGCTTTATGTTGATGTATCAGGTGTGTTTTTGTCACTTCTAGTTTCATTTAATTTGTTATTTCTATTTATTTATTACATCTAATATAAGGATTCATACTTTTAGGAAGAAGTAATTCATGTCAATTTTAAACTAAATTTAAGTTTTTCTTCTTATACATCAAAGAAAAAAAAATATAAGTATAGATTCTGTGTCTACCTACTATGCTACTCAATCACTCTGGCCTCTAGTCAAGACTTTTTTATTAGGGATATTCTATTTGGACACCCCTAGTTTTCTGATTGTATACTCTAATCAATTCAATCAAATCAATATTAAAATGTTTGTTTGTCTAGTTCGTCTTTTAATGTATGATATTTTTTATCTAGTTCGTTTTTTAGTGTATAGTTTATTAAAAAATGTTTTTTATTTTTTACGTAAAAATCATATTTTATAAAAACCATATATCTTATATAAATATTTTTTTTATTAAAAAACATATTTTTATAAAAATGAGAATTTTTTTATAAAATTTTTAAAAAATGTTTTTTAATAAAAAGAATTTTTTATAAAACAACGTCTTTTATTTTTTATATAAAAAACGTCTTTTATTTTTTATATAAAAAACGTCTTTTATTTTTTTATTAAAAAAACATATTTTATTTTTTATATAGAAAACGTATTTTATAAAAATGCATCTTTTTTATAAACTTTTTTATATGAGAATGAATCTTTAAACAAAAAATAATAGAAAAATAGAAGTTGATTTGGTAATTAGAGAGGTGTACAAGTAGAAATTTTACTAAAAGACAAAAAAGTAATTATTTGATAGAATATAAGTTTATGATTAAATTTGAAATTTGATGGATAAATTGTACAAATGATGAGACAAGTGTGTCCAAATAGTAGGTCCTCTTTTCTATTAATTAAAACATAGTTTTGGACTTTTAGTTTATTTTGATGATTTTTCAAAGTTTTTTTTATTAATTTTGTTCAAAAATATTTTCTTAACTCATCTGAAATACAAAATAACAAACTTCTAAAAATAATATAAATACATTCATGGTAATTTTAATAGAAGCTAAGGATACCTTTACCTTTTTATAATTATTACTTGTTTCTACCTAAATTTTCTTCAGTGTAATGTTTTTTTCCTCAAGAGAACAAAAATTTCAAAAACAATAGTGATCCCTCAATTTTTAAAGACTCGCACAAATCGATCAATTCGTTAGTTGCATAATGTTTTCCGTTTCATTGATCAAACAGAGAGAGGAAACGAGCACATAGATTATATTCCGGGAATATCTTCATTAACCGTAGCAGACATTCCAACGTTGTTACATGCCGGGATTGGCCAGAAGTTTAAGGGCGTGATAAATGATCTAGTCGACGTAACCGAAAGAGCAGATTACGTCCTGTTATCCACCATCTATGAGTTAGAATCTAAAGTCATTGATGCCTTAAGAGTCAGATTACAAATTCCTGTTTACACATCCGGACCAAACATACCCTATTCCAAAGCAAAATCGAACCCCTCATCAAATGAATCGCTTTACTTAAAATGGCTAGACTCTAAGGTTTCAAGAAGTGTCTTGTATGTTTCTTTGGGTAGTTATTTATCGGTTGCTGGTGATGAAATGGATGAAATTGCAGCCGGTTTAGTACAAAGTGGTGTTAACTTTTTATGGGTGGCAAGAGGAGAAACCTCGCGTTTAAAGGAATTATGTGGTGAAAAGGGGATGGTGGTGGAATGGTGTGATCAACTAACGGTTTTGTCACATTGTTCGATTGGAGGGTTTTGGACGCACTGTGGGTGGAACTCGGTGAAAGAGAGTTTGTTTTCTGGTGTGCCAATGTTGACTTTTCCTATATTCATTGACCAACCACTTAATAGTAAAGCGATTGTTGAAAATTGGAAGATTGGATTGAATATGAGGAAGGAAGTGGGAGCGTTTAAGAGAGACGAGATTGCGAAGGTTGTAAGACGTTTTATGGATTCAAAGAGTGTTGAGAGGATCGAAATGATGGAGAGGTCGAAAGGACTTCAAAAAGTTTGTCAAGAAAGCGTCGTTGAAGGTGGATCAGCTAACCAAGATCTTGATGCTTTCATTAGAGATATATTGCAATAATATAAGAGCTATGACAAGTGAATTATAAGGAATTTATGTCTAGCATTTATTTTGAAAGTTTACTCGTCATCTTTCAGCTAACTGTTGAAGTTCTCATTTCATTGGGCTTTATCTTCTCCGGTGCCTTCAATTTCATCCGACACCAATGCAATAGATACATTAAATGATTGAAAAATATTAAAATCTACTTCTCTGATTTTTCGAAATTGAAGCTAATTAGTTGATTAACACTAAAAACCAAAATTGTGCGACATGAATTTGCGTAAAATCCAATAAATTCAACATAGATTCTACAAGCATAATTCGATTAATTCACAATCAAACGGTCTACAAATCGGAAAGAAAACGAATGATCTGAAATTACGAAATTGAATTTAATTTATGATGTAAGGAAATGCAAAAAAGTAAACAAAATACATATAAATACAGAGATTGTATATAATTGGATAAAGTACTTACAGAGATGCGAATCGATAAAGTGATAGTAAGCTAATTAGATTACTTTTGTAAAAAAGTTGAACAACACATTCTTAATGATGATACTGACGTGCTAAAACGTACACCAACATTTTAGGTTTTTTTTTTTCTTTATAAAATATGACGGTGTGACTCAAACTCGTTTTATTTGAGCTCGTTGTAACCCAAATCTATTTTACTCGAGCTTATTGTGATCCAAATTCATTTTGACCCGACTGCTCATACTAACATGTCCATTCATTTTGCCACCTTTAGTTGGGATAGTACTCGGTTTTGTCTCAACCGATTCACAAAAGGTTAAGTTCTTTATGGTTTTTCAATAAACATGATCATTGTTCACTAAAAACATCTTGATTTAACATGCACTGAAACTCATTATTACCTTCTGGAACTGCAATAATCACTTTTAAACTAAAAAAATTTCATAACACATTAAAAAAAAGGTAAAAAGGTCAAAAAAAGTAA
The DNA here is from genome assembly GCA_963921325.1 of Logfia minima. Lineage (NCBI taxonomy): Eukaryota > Viridiplantae > Streptophyta > Magnoliopsida > Asterales > Asteraceae > Logfia > Logfia minima. The sequence continues at coordinate 6,591,549 of OY992775.1, read as the reverse complement.
AATACTTCCTATTCGAATGAGAGTTTAAAACTACGTATAAGTTTTAACACGTAAAACGATATCCCTCCGTGTATAGATATATATTTTATTTGTAATGTTGTTAAAATACAGTTTCATGTCATAAAATCAAACTTATAAATTGACCACATCATCAATAGTTTACCGGCTCTCCCGATGATAGATAGTGCGAATAATACCGTAAACTTATATAGAAGCCAAGTCGTAGAAGATAGAAAGTACAATGACTCTAAAGGATAAAATTAAAATGTAGGTTGTTAATTCAGATAAAGATAACCCTCATATATACTTTATAACATAAATGATAGCACCATTTGTCTTTTTGTTAATTGAAATGTTTGGTTACCCATGTTCGACTCTTGCAAGCTAGTTTTATTACATCGTTATTTTGGAGTGTGAATAAGTAGAGCCGAGTTTAGTCCGAGCGCGATTATGTTAGAGTTCGACTCGTTTAAAACTCAAATAGCTTGAGTTCGAGTTTGACTCATTTCAAGCCTAGTATATAAAGCTCGAGCTTAACTTATTTGATATCATACAAGTTCGAGCTCGGCTCGGGGTCAACTCGATTGTTACATGTACTATTTATTTTTTTATTATTATTTATCTATAATATTTGTATTTATTCTTTGTTTTAACTTTTAATTTAACTATATATAATAAGATATGCTATTATTATTTTAAGTATTATATTTATAATAGTTTTTATTATGCAATTATAAAAAAAATAATTAATATATATAAATCAAAAGGCTCATATAGACTCGCGAATATGTTCGAGCTCAATATAAAAAGTTCAAATTCAAGCTCGTTTGTTTAAGTGTGAACTCAACTCGGTTAAGCTGTTAATCGGTTACTGACTGTTGTCACCAGACAGAAACATTTCTCTACTACTCTTGATCTTTTCAAACAAATATGTGCAATTGGTATTCCTGTTAGTAAGTACACATTGAATACTGCCATCAAGTGTTGTTGTCATTTGCATCGCACCAACGATGGTTTTGTACTCTTAGCTTTTTGCTTCAGACGAGCTATTGTACTAAATGTCTTCATATTTAGTACCCTCAAGGCCGGTTTACAAATCCCAATTTACACATGTGGATCAAACATACCTTACTCCCACATAAAACTAGACACCTCATCCCATGAACTACCCATTTACTACCCATTTACATAGACTGGCTTCCCACCAAGCAGCCAGGACAGTCTTGTATGTTTCCTTACGTAGTTACTTATCGATATCAATAGTTGAAACGGATGAAATTGCAGCCGGTTTAAGACAAACTGGTGTAAACTATTTCTGGGTGGTTAGAGGAGAAAACTCCCACTTAAAAGAATGCTGTGGTGAACAGGGGATGGTGGTAGAATGGTGTGATCAATTAAGGGTTTTGTCACATTCTTCAATAGGAGGGTTTTTGACACATTGTGGGTGGAATTCGGTTAAGGAAAGTTTGTTTTCTGGTGTGCCAATGTTGGCTTACCCGTTATGGTTTGATCAACCACTTAACCGTAAAGCAATCCTCAAATTTTGGAAAAATGGATCGAATATGAGGAAGGAGTTGGGTGTTATTATTAAGAGAGATGAGATCGCTAAGCTTGTAAGACATTTTTTCGATCAAAAGAGTGATGAGAGGATCGAAACTTCAGAATATTTGTCAAGATAGCGTCGTTGAAGGTGAATCGGCTAACAAAGATCTTGATGCTTTCATTAGAGACAATGTATTGAACAAAAACAAGTGAATCAGGGATGTCTAGGCTGATTTCATTGTTCAAGTTCGGTGTTACTTGTAACTATTTGACAGTCAATTGAAATGCTATTTCTCCGATTCTGTTATTGTGAAGATTTTAGTCACTTTCTTTTTTCTTTTTTCTGAACATGTAATACAAAAAATATTACTCTACATTATTGTACAACACAAGTATATATGACGATGGGATGTTATACTATGTGCATTAATGTTGTGTTATTGTGTTATACACATAAGAAAAAAGGGTGTACAACTCACCACTTGTACATTATATCTACGTCTAATATTGAGATGAATTTACTTTAGACTACAAAGGGTTTTTTTGGTATATTAATTATTCAAGAACGAAAAAACGGACTGATTTATTTACCATAAGACTCGCTCCCCACCATCTCTTATGGCCTCTTCTTCATTTCTGTTATAATATTATTAACTTTTTTTCTATTTTACAATCCATCATCTCTTCTATTTCATTCACAACATATCAAACAATGCTTCACTTTTCTCTAGCTATAAATTTCTAAATATTTTTTCATTAATCCAAACATCTTCTTTGATCAATTACTCAAATTCATAACGATTATTCAATCACAAAAACTTAATCTTTGTGACAACATTTCGTATTTCATTGTGAGAAACAAATGGAAGAAGAGAATATAGTTGATATTATTCGAAATGATCAACATTCAGGAACAAAGAAAAATTGGAAAACGTTTCGTGACAAACTTCGTCTCAAACGGGCAGGAAAAGTATGGAAATCTTCGGTCCCTATCCCTGCATCGGATATTTCAATGCCTAAAAGCAATCGTATGATGGTACGACGTGGTTCTTCTAGGTGTTCAAGCGAGGACAATATGGACGAGTTAGAAGGTGAGGCAACTCGACAATTGGGACAAATTGAAAGACAAAGAAGTACTCGTTTACTTCCGGTTGAAACCGATCCAGAAGAGGATGAAAACGAGGAGAAAAATGAATCGGAAAACGAGGAAAAACAGGGAGATGATCAACAAATGTCGTTGATGTCGTTGTTGAGTACGGATGGATCCAATTATTTGGAAAATGCTGAACAACAAGAAGAAGAAGAACAAGAAGAACATGAAGAAGATATGGGAGATTGCAATGTTTGTAACAAATGCAAAGGGAAACATAAGGGTGAAGCATTAGGACCATGCGGACATACATTTTGCAAAAATTGTACCAAGGAGCTTCATGTCTCTAGAGGTAATTGTCCTACTTGCAATGATTATATTTTAGAAATTCTTGATATTTATTAGAATATATATATATTATCATTTTTCTTTTGTTCTATTTACATTGGCTAATCTTTAGTTTTTTAGCATTTTTTGTTGAGTTTTTAATGGGAATGTTGAGGCTGTTAATTTTTCTTCCGAATTTTTTATAATTTTTTCGATGTAAGTAGTTACTTGTATGACCGTGCACGAGTCGAATTTTTTACATGATCTACATAAATGTGAAATCAAATTTTGCTAGTTTAGACTACTCTATGTACTAAGCTTATGTACTAAGCTCTATAAGCCTATAAATAAAAATTATAATCAAGAGTTGGAATAGGACTAACTTTCAAACTATATATATATTCCATACTTTTATTATCTTTTATAAAATATATAGCAACAAAATTTTGCTATTTTAATCTTTCAAGTTCTATTTTATTCTTAAACATTTACACATGTAAGACGATAATTATTATTTATATTATTTGTAGATGCTTGATAATTATGTACACTTATACTTACTATATTTGTAGGATAGATTCTTATTTGGTTCCACGATTCCACTTACTAGCATTAGATCGGTATATTTGTTAGAAAGCTTTTAGAAATTTTAATTTTTCATTTTTAAATTAATAAACTTCTTAATTATAGAAGTTTCGTTTGGATAGAAGAGCTTTGAGAGTTTATTTTTTGAAAAGCTCCAAAAGACTTATAAATGAAAAGCTAATCTCACAAGCGTTTTAAATTGAAAAGAGCTTTTAGTGAATATAATTACATGATCAATGGTTAGTTTATCGGTACTAGTTATCCAAATGATTTATTGAAATTATTGTTCTTTTCATTTTTAATAAATTATTAATATTAACGTCCCTCAAAATATTAGAAATACTTTTTTTTTAAATAAACATGTTCATGTTACACACGATATGAATAAAAAGTTATCTATGTATAACTAGTAAAGGAAATATACTATTTCGTAATACGTTAAATCAAAATTATTTTCTGTCAAATATTTAATACAAATACAAATAACTATAATATTAAGAGGTGATATTTAAATTATGATTATTTATTTTTATACTAAAATATTATATGTTAATTTTTTTTAGTTTTATTTATTATTTATTTTTATATTCATATCCTTTTATGTCATTTTATATTTTAAAATCACAACTATAGTTAGTTTATCAAATAATTTTATACAAATAATTTTACAATTTATACCTACAATTTACAACTACGACAATTTACAATTATCTTACCAAAAAAGACTCATCCTCAAATCTGAATGTGTCAGTGTTATGGGCCCGGTCTTTCCTCTAATCCAGTCATGATCCAATACTTTAGGCATCACATCTATTTTGGGTTAATATTAGCTATTTTTTAGGTTTTTAGCGTATTTCTTCAATGACTAATGCATATTGCACTCTAAAAGTATATAATTAAGTTTCTCTATAGCTTCGAGACCAGAAAACTCAGCCAAAATTCAGTAATAATTTGAAAAAGCATCTTATAGCTTCGTTAGTTTTAATTTTGCTAAATGTTACTAAAAAATTGTCTACCGAAAGTAAAGGCAACTCTAAACCCAATAAACTCAAAAACAATGTAAAACTTTTATCACATGATCGTAACTTTAAATTACCTAAATCGAAGCATTATCAAATCAAATTCCCATATATCCATTTACTTTGTCAGCCATAACTTTTATTAAAAATAAACCTCAACTTCACACGGCATATAAATTGATTAAAGTAAAAGAGGCATGAAAACTTCACATGGGATTAAATCCATATTCTCTTTCACTTTCTTTTTAACCCTAACTAAAGCTGATCAATGGTTTTATTTTCTAGTAAGAAAGTAAGATACCTCCTAACTTTATCTCTTGAAAATCAAACAATTCCCATCTCATTACATCCTAAAAAGATGATTCAAAGTGATTGCAATTCGGGTTCTTTTAAGCAACAAAGTCAAGAGTATGCAGTATACCGAGTTCTTATCTGGACTTATGTGGGCAGTAAGTAATTAGAAAAAGTAAACTAAAAAAACACATGATTTTAAGTTAAGATGAGATTAATCAAATTAGCATATTCAAAGTTGTAAAGAGAAAAATGGTAAAAGGATCTTATACACAAAAAGATCCTAATCAATTCCAGTCAACTCAGGGATAGAAACGGGAATCTACCGCCTATAAGGACTCCATGAACATACAAACACTTGAAAATGTGACCGTAGCTATCTCTTTTTTTAAATTAAAATTTTTATAAGCGATGAAATGTAAACACTTATCTGATCATCATCCTTTTGTTCTCATAATTGTAATGCTCCCTTTGCCGCCTTCTGTACGGATTTTGGTTTTACCAACAATGGGCTTCCCTGAAAACGCGGATGTAGGGTATTCTATTGTGGGATCTTCATAAGATTTCTTGGATTTTGATGGTGGTGGAGTGTGTATCTTTTGATTTATGTCTTTAAGAGTAACTGCTCCTTGCACACCGCATGGTTTTACAAATGCAAATGGAAGAACAACCGATGAAGTCATCTTTGTGGGTGTCTTAATAAAAGACTTTTTCCCTGGGTAGTACAGGAACGCAAGGTTAATTTCGTGCAGTTATATGTTGAATTGTGCGTGCAAATGGTCTTCTTCGCTTTTTCGTTGATGTGGCTGTATTTTACAGTGTCATATACTTAGGATTAGATTCGAGGCATATTTTTTAGTAAGTGCTCAATGGTGACCTTTTTTCTGTAGATTCACCTGTTTATAAGTTATATGTATGTTGGTTCATTTAGCCTACACTGGCTGTGATGCACAAGAATGCAACTTATTCATTAATTGAACAATAGAAGGACAAAAATGACATTTAGGAAGACAAACCTTTAAAAATGACGTTTTGACGAATCGGAGTGTGGCGTTCTTGAATCATATTACCTCTATTCTCGGGTTGTGAACTATTCGAATCTATAATAACAATTATATAACATATTTAGGAAAAAAAAGAAAGAATCGAACACAAATATACAAATTTAAACACTAGATGATGCATTACCTGTAAGATTGATCTGCATATCGGATGTCCCAGATAAATTCCTATATTTAAAAAGGGTACTGAATTAAGCCGATTACTTTTGTAGATAAAGACACCAAATTATAACATAAACTCAAAAGATACATACATATAATCAGGGCTAAAATGCATCCCTGAGTCATTTACTAGGCAATCTGCCAGCCAACCTTCTGAAGATTGTTCCAAACCATCATAACCAGATGCAGATGTAGACATATCATCTGAAAACACAATTGATTAATAACTTTAATCCAAATTAACTTTCTTATAGTATTACTCAGAAGTTAAAGTTGTACCAGCAAATCCAGACACCCATTGTGCCATGTCAGAAAAGGCCCCATCCAACGAGTCTTCCCTCTCCTAAACAAAATAGCAAAACGTAGTTACAGGCTGCACGCAGTCGACCTTTTATCGAGTTTTTCAAGCTTGACATCGACTGGAGCTCATTCGAGTCGAACTTTTGTCAAGTTAGAGTACAAATCACAAGCTGAAAGCATATAACAAGCTGAGTTTGAGCTTAAAAGAGCTCAAATTGAATACTTATTGAGCTTTTCAAGCCCAATAAGTTATACTACATATGTAAATTAGGTCTGCAAACAGGTCAAACTTTTATCTAGTTATTAAAGCTCCAACTCAAGTTCGAGCTCATTGAAGTTGAACTATATGGAGCTCTCCAATCGAGCTAGTTGGATTGCTTATGGGTTTTTTCTTAATATTTCAAGCTTTTTTACCTCAAATCTCCTCGAGCCAAGCTCAAGATTGCATCCTGAAGGCTCGTCGAGCTATCAGGTCAAGTTCGAGCTTAGTCTAACGTATTTGATTTGAGCTCAAGCCCTATCAATGTTGAGTTTGAGCTCAGCTCATTTGCAGCCCTAAATTAAGCACTACTAACTACAACTATTATGAACTTTCTGAGTTACAATTCACACAAAACAAAAGAATAAGAATATGCAGCACTGATAACAACCTTAGACTTTAAAAAGGTGGATGAGAAATCCTCATCACAAAGCGGAAGAACTTCTTCATCAAAATGCAGCATTCGGCGTCTCTTTGATTGGGAAGATGCATCCCTACAGACCTCCTTTCCGTTGTTCAGATTTTCTGCATAAACAATTCTATCAGATAACAAGAATAGTATCTACAACTAAAATATAATTACATTCCCTGTAAAAAAAATACACACCATTGTCGGTAGCTTGATAAGCCAAATCCCCACAAGCCTTCACTGGAGTTGTTTCATTAAATACGTAAGAAAGATCATCATCATTCTCACTTACATTGTTCCAAAGACTATTAGGTACATCTGTTTACAATCCATAACAACCAGATCCACATTAATTAAGTGCCCACCAACAATTTGATATTTAAACATTCACGAAACGAATCACGAGTCTCACCTAGCTGCAAACCGTAATCTTCGCCTTTCCAATCCCACATCTCATCACTACAATTCATATAAAACAAAAAAAGATAAAAATAAATAACAACATTACATTACAAAGTACTCGAAGTCAACAAAACATCAAACACCTTAAATTCATGTAAAATCGTTTCACAAGAAGAGTTTCGATTAATTCAATAAAAAAAGAATAAGCACAAAATATCCTAAATTGAAGACATTAAAATAGCAATTAATACCTTGATTTACAGTATAAATTACTCATATATCATTTATACGAAAGGGGGAATGCATACATTTAGTGCTGGATCTATCACAAGGAAACATAAATCTCAATTTAAAGCTGAAAAAATCACCATTAAAACAAACCTAAAATCATGATCTATCCGTCACTAAACACATTAATCACTTCACTAACAAGCAAATCATACATTAAATAGTTCCAATTATTCCATCCGATTTAAAGTTGACCAAAAATTCATCATCAATGCCGCCTTAATTTAATAACTCAATTAATTAAAAAAAATACAGGATCTAATAACAACGTTTCACTCACCTCAATTGCATCTCAAATCAATCAATAATCACTTACAAACATATACGCATACATACATATGTATACATATATATAATAATTTCAATACTCCTTAAATTAATGAAATAAAGCTAACCGCAAGTGCTAAAATCTCAAATCACCACAAAATTGAATCAATAGACCTACATAAATTAATCAATTATTTAATTAATCAGAAGAAAAGAGGATCTACCTCTAACAACATTTGACTCACCTCAATTGCTTCTCAAAGCAATCAATATCACTTGCAAAAACATATAAAAAAATCATTTAAATATAAATGAAGCTAATCGCAAGAGCTAAAATCTCAAATCACCACATAACTGAATCAATCGACCTACATTTATTAGCATATGCACAGAATACAAAAGGAACAGTAGCACGTACTTGTTGTGATTGTTGTTGTTGTTGTGGTCCATAAAAATAAATGATAATCAAATCTGCAAGCAAATGAATCAAATCAAAAATATTACATCCAGTTTTCAGTATCTACAATAATAATTTATACAATATGAACTAGCCGTTGAGAAAATAAGAATTAAAAGTACGGAACATACATACAATTAGTAAATGGAAAATGCAAAGAAGACGAATAGAATTTGTGTTGAGAAATGTGTAAAACCGCCGGTCTTATATATATTTTTATAGATAGATATAGATGTGTGTGTAGTATATATATACACACAATTTTTGATAAGTGTGTGTATTTTATGGTGTAATTAGTGTGTGTGGGGGGTTTAGAGAGAGGCTATTTATGAGCACATGAGTAATCTGAATCGGTAAACACCATGGAGACTAGTCTCAGGGCTTGGAGGACTTTTCTTTTTGTTTTTGTTACTTTTTTACTTTTTAACGGATAACAAATTCTTTCTTTTTATTAAATGTATATTATTATTATATTATTATAATATTATAATTATATTATATATCGTATGTATTGTTACTATTATAATGTAATTCAAGTATAAGATAAGATAAGATACTTTTTTTTGGAAAGAAAAAAAAAAGTGGAAACGTGTTTAATTTGTAGTATGATTTTAGGTAACTAATTGTGCTTGGAAATAGCAAGCACCTGTTATTTTTTTAATTTAATTATATGGAAATTAATTTAAATGGGATGATGTAGTGAATACCGTATAAATAGGAAGATTTTTTAAAAGTATAATTGAAGGAAAGTATGCTGCTTTTTATATAGTTTGCTTTTTTGTACCGTGACTTGAATCGAATGATACAAGGTTATAAACATTTTTAGGTTTTAATATTAATTAAAAAGGTTAGGTTATAGAAATTTAAGTTTTTAAGAATTTCTATTAATATTTAATGTTTTGTAATCAAAACTGATTCAAGTCAATTTGAGGCTCGAAACGAGATTGTAAAGAAAACGGCACATCTATAAAAATGGATCTAATATAATATACTATACATACAAAATATGAGGCTCTTTCTGAGATAAGGCTCAAGACGATCGTCCGTCCCGTCCGTCTTCAAGACCGGCCCTGTTTGTAATATATATAACTCGTGTGAGAAGATGCTAAAATGAAGAGGGACAAGATTAAAATGTCGAAGCATTATAGGTTTTTAAAGCAAGGCAAGGCAAGGCAAATTGAATTGAATTATTATGCATACATGTCTTTATTCATACCGAATATTAACTTTTTGAACAGTTAATATAAATTAATAGGATTATGTATTAGTGTTATATTATTATATGTATTATTAATATTAATTAATTAATTGATTATTATTATTATTATTATTATTATTATTATTATTATTATTAGTTTAGTATTTTAAAATAAGTTAGCCACGTGTTGAATGTGTGGTCAAATCCGATTTAGTGGTCAGTAATTTTTTTAAATTGTGAAAGCTAAAGTGATTATTGTGTTTTATATTAGATCAGTATTTGAAAACTAATACTTTTGATTGTGTTAAATAGTTCAAAATTTCATTTGAAGTTGCTTTGATAAGACTAATGATAGTAAATAACAGCCAATCATATTTAGCTTCTTTTCTGTAATAGCAAACAACTTTTAGCTTTAATCAACTTATTGTTAATTTGATTTTAGGTTGGATTTTCGAGTAGTTATGTGGAAATAACTTTGTAACTTTAGTTATTTTTATAAAATTAAAATTAAAATAAAAAATACTCCTTTCATATATCAAAAAAAATTATAAATATCTTTAGATCGGAGATAATTAAGTATTTTTTCGGTTAAAAAAAATGTTCATATTATTATTTATATTTGTTCTGGAATAATTGTCAATTTACAAAAAGTAACTATTAAAATTATTAAACTTTATATTTAATCTCATTTATTACTTTTAATTATATATCTTTTAAATAAATTCAGTTAAATTTATCTTGAATACAAACATAATCTTAGACACTTATAAACATATCTTAAATTAAAATGTTAGAAGAATAAACCTTTTTTACGACGGATGAGTAACTAATTATAACCATTATCTTCTGCCAAGTGGTAATCCTTTAGTCTTGTAGATGTTGTACTTTTTAATCGGTACTATTTAATGGTTTTCTCATTCTTTTAGTTTTTAGTCCTTAAGTATTCATATAACCATGTTACTTCAGGGTTAGCCTTTTAGGTAACGTTGTATCATCAGGAAACTGATTAGTATATGTGGACGTAAATGTAATGAAGTTAAATTATAGTTTGTATAGGGTATGTTTGGTAAAGTAGTTGTAGGCTGTAGCAGTAGCTGTAAGTTGTAGATGCAGGGTACGTTTGGTGAAGTAGTTGTAGGATGTAGCTGTAGACTGTAGGATGTAGTTGTAGGCTGTAGGCTGTAGATTGTATGATGTAGCTGTAACTTTACGTTTGGAGCTTTTCGCGAAAAGCTACTTCCAGTAGCTTTGAAAATTTGAGTTTTTTGTTGGATTCTAAAGCTACAGCTTGTACATGACAAACAGAGCTTTTATTTTCGTAGGAGCTTTTTGTTCAAAAATTAAAAGTTAAAGCTCTGAAAAGCTCCTAAAAGCTCCATGTCAAACAGGCCCGTAAGATGTAGGCTGTAGGTGTAGCTTTAGGTTTGGAGTTTTTCGCGAAAAGCTACTTCTAGTAGCTTTGAGAATTTGAGCTTTTCATTTGATTCTAAAGCTACAGCTTGTACATGACAAATAAGACTTTTATTTTCATAGAAATTTTTCATTCAAAAATTAAAAGCTAAAACTCCAAAAAACTTCTAAAAGTTCCATGCCAAACAAGCCATAGTGTACGAGTGTCACTTCATGTTTAATACTAAAATTAAAAGCATATATAAATCATGATTCGTGATTCTTTTTGTAAGTTGTTAAGACAAATATAATAGTTTAATCAACACATGGAAATTCATATAATTGTGTCACAATCATATTTGATTATAAATGTTTTTATATTTATCGAAGAACTCATCGATTTATAGGTTATGAATTCAAACCTTGTATAAGTCGGTGTGTATATTTTTATGGTAATTGTACATAATGTATGCGGATTAGAGTTATAGGCTTGTCATTTTAAAAAATAGTTAAGCTAATAATTCCATACCTTTGATATATACGCAAACATAAGGTAAATTATACACCAAAATCACACAAACGAACTATGAGGAAGAACAAAGAATTAAATAAAGAAGTTAATGTAATGTCGCTATTATCCCTTAAAGTCATACATGATACAACCAATTTTCTCCAATTAAATAGGCATTCATTGAATAATTGGTGGTAAAAGTATTTTGACTACGAATTTAGTTAGTTTTTTTTCCCAGTCTTTTCTTTCGAATTTGTTATTGACTTGTTATCAAAATGGAATGAAATGAAAGGTGCACGCAATGTATGATCACATCATCTATAAAGCTAAGAGATCTCTTTTTGCATATGAACATGTATGTATTGTTAGGTATAACAAACAATAATATTAGTATTTAATGACATTTATTACATTTCCCACAAATTTACCATGAAAAAAAAAACCACAAGATAAGGAAAATTATACGTAGTAATTAAGAAAAAGCCATAAACGAAGGGAAGAAAATAAAACATAGATCATTTTCTAATATAAAAAATAAAATAAAATAAATATACCATGGATAAAGTTAACGAATCCTTTTTGACGACAAATATAAACTGAACTGAAATATCAGTCACAAAATTATTTATTTCGTTGAATTATTTTGTAATAGAAACTTTATATTATTAAGCAATAACTATACGCTTCAATATAGGTACGAAAACACAAGGCTTACAACTTTATACGTTAAATGTTTTTCATCAACCTACTTGACGACTTGTTGACGCATCCAATTGTCTAAACGCATATCTCGTTCTTCCTGAATATGATGTCGCAAAAACAAAAACAAAAACAAAAAAACATAACTCAAAACAGCTAATTAAAAAATAATAAAAATCATTATTTTTTTCTCTTCGATTATACATCTCGCATAATATACTATCGATGAAGTAATTTTTTTAATTTTTTGAGTTTTGAAAACAAGTATCACATGTGATATCACAACTATCACATTTTATAGTCATTTTCAAAACGCACAAAAAATGAAAAAAAATGTTTGTCGAAAGTACACCATGTGAAATGTCTAAAAAGAAAAAATGTTGATTGTTTATGGTGTAGTATTTATAATCTTTTAACAAGTCATTTTTGAAACATTCAATGTTTAAAAATTATAAATTTTTTATCATTTTAATGAAATTGGACGATTAAAATTAATTTTTTTATTTTTATAAAATAGTTTATTCTTATTTAAACCTTATATTAATATTAATTAATCTATATACATTATTTTCGACGAGACCCGAAGCTAGAGTGTTGTTTCAAAACAATAAAAGTTTGAGAGCATTGATGCTATTCACCAAGAGATGTGGTGACTATTTGTATTTACCCAAAAATAATTTTTCCATCCAAATTTTATTATATTTACACGCACGCAATTTGGCGCGTGGTTAAAGATCCCTCAGAACTGATACTCAACTGCTGCGCACTGATTGGCTGTCGGGTGACATGTCAACGACTGTTAAACACGTGTCATGCAATATGAATGAATGGTAGGTACACAGTTTGGGCTGTATTAACTAACCAAACAATGGGATGTAATTTCATTTCTCATCAATGATACTTCCATTTTTTATTTATTTCTTTTACAAAAACAATAAGTTATACCCTTGAATTATTTTATACAACTAATTATTTAAACTTAAAACAAACAAATTAGCGTCTGACAAATACTTAGAAAGATGTTTTTTCTATTTAGAGCATACAGACCGGATCTGTTGTCGTTATTTACCGTCAAGAACACCATTAGATGACGTTTTACCATTTTGAAACGGCAACATATACGATGAGACACTGTTATGTCATCTTTTTATTTTTATTTAAGTTTCCAACTGCTCTTTGTATTATGTTATTATGGTTTGATTTGGTGTATATGTAAGTGAGTGGTAGTAGTAGCAGTAGCGGAAGAAGGAAAAATAACATTTTTATTTTTTGATCACATAGATATCGAAAGGAGAAGATAGAGAGAACGAGTGTTTTTAACTTTTGAAAATATAGATACATTTCGAATACAATTTTGGTCACGTACATAATGCGAAACTCTATTTTTAGTTTAACAAAAAAAAAAGAAAACTAAATATTAAAACATTGTTTCCACTCCTCTTTTTTTAGTAACAATATTATCCTAGAAACACTGTAAACCCCGAGTCACCACTCTCTGTACTCCTTAGGTGGTGTTTAGGATTTCATTTTAAAAATATTATATGATTATCTTGTTAGCAAAACACATATAATAAAAGAAAATCGGATAAAAAGATGATTATCTATGTTTCGCTAAAGAAAAAACGCATTTTTAAAAAAACTGGTTGGGTATGTCTGAAAAACCCGCTTTGAAAACGTAAAAACTACTTTAAGAACACAAGTTATTATGAAAACGTAATCTCTAACTTAGTACATAATACCTTTAGCCTACTTATAGCTCTTTGACTCGTTTCAATTGTCCTCAATGATATTTTTATTTGCTAAAACAAGTGGGTTTTCACGTAAACAAATTTGAACTATAATTTGTAACTATATAATATCCATAGATATAAAAAAATGGGCATTTTCAAAAGTCTGATATTCAATGATATTCGAATTTTAAAATTTAAAAAATTATGATACTTAGCTTTTCTGATATTGGATTTTTCTATTCGAATCCAAAGTTTCAACTGTCCGAGCTCTGATTATCTGAGTATCTCAAACCATTAACATGAAATTTTATAATGAAATTTAGCAAATAAAATGGTTGATATAAAGTCAAACCTTACAGTTTTTGAGATGGAAATATTTTCACCTGACATGGTAAGTCAGGTTTATACATTTGACTAGGAGGGATTAATTCCAACGATATTGTCCTAATTAATTATTATTATTATTATTATTATTATTATTATTTAATAAATAATTATATAGTAAAAGAGATAAAGAATTGTTATAAACAAACTTTTGGTAATTTTTTGTTGTTAATACTGTCAACATCCAAGTTGTCCAATTCTTATCAAGTACTAGACGACATAAATTGGATACAATATTCAAATATAATAAGACTAAATATATCATTGATAACGGTCACACCTTATATTTATGTACTCTTAAAAAACTAATACACACAAACCATAGGTCAAATATTCTATTCTATTAGTGATAAAATGACAATCCAACTAAGTCGTTACACTTAAATATATAAACCTTGTTATTAGATTTTGACTTTACTTGATATTAAAGATTCTATTACTAGCAAATGTGACAGGGTACTAGAAAACATGATTCGGGATAGTTTTATAGTTTTATGATGATCTTAGAGATGGTACAATAACATCATAAAATATTAATTTAATTATCCCACGCTTCCTTATTAAAAAAATTGAATAAATAAATATAACATTGTTAGACGCTGTACATTTAACTATTTAAATTATAAAGTAAAAAAAAGGTTTACGCTCTCTTGTATAATTGGAACGGAAAAAGCTTCGCCGTTTACCCATCTACAATAGTTTCAACGTGAAATGAGTCAATTAAGATTACACTTGCAGATCATATAAATAAGAATTATGATCATCTCATATTCAAATAAACATAAAAGTTCGTGTTGTGAAATAAATAAAAATGAACCCTTAAATTTGCTTAGTGGTGAGATATATATTGCATTTAACAAATTGTGATCGATCAGTGTAACGTCGCATGTTAATTTGAACGTGAAATGATTCAAATCCTATAAATAAAATCAAACACGATTGAATATTCAGCTATAACTTATTGAATTGGTTAAAAGTTGTCGATCTCATACCCACAACTCCACAAGAATGTCAAAGGACCAGAAAAGCCCAACCTTTAGTGGGCGGCCCAAGAAACTAAAACTTTGATTTAGCCCATCAGCACATTTTCACACATATATAGGAACTAATTAATTGAGAGGCCTTCCTATAAGAACATTCCTACATGTAAGAAAAATCAGAATAACTTTGGGCCTTAGGATCCAAAACAAGATGGATTAAAATGTTTTAAATGGACATCAATTTAGTAATTTTCAAAAGCCTTGTAAGGGTAAATGAGTAAAGAAAACATGGAGTCATTAAAAGGGTTAATATCTCCGATTTGAAACTGATGCATACCAAATATGGAGTCATTAAAAGGGCTTATATCCCCAATTTGAAACTGATGCATACGACGATTCGATCCCAAATCCTATCCCGGTACTTTAGTCTAGCTAATTAAGCCGAAAATTTGGAGTTATGGATGCAATAACGTCGAAGAATCAGAGAATCCTAGGGTTTATATTGAAACGCTCGACCAATAAATTGGAGGGAATTATATGTCTGAGAGGTCATCGAATAGTCTGCTGCTGGGAAACATATGAGTAAGTGTTATGCATCCTAATCTTTTTTCGACCAAGGTTATGCATCCTAATTGATTTATGGAGTTTTTTTAATTTTTAGATTCAATATTCAATTATTAATTAGGAAAAAGTTGGATACTATTTTCAAAAAAGATGAAAAGAACCGGTCCACAAAGTGAGCTGCTTGTAGGAGTCCATCATGTTAAAAAATGCAATGAAGTGTGTATTGATGCTGCTAAATCTAAAAGCACTGATGGAATTAGGAAACGTAAGTTTATTGATGTATTTAATATGCTTGTTGATTTGGCATTGGGTTCCACTTTATATTTATTTTACTGCATCCCAGTTTGTATGTCTTGCTTGATATAGATTTGATCTTCTAGTAAGTTATTACCGTGTTAGCATAATTACAAGAACATTGCCATATCTCTTATAATCTCATCGGTGAACTTACCATTTGACCCGTTAAATATAAAATGACAACCCAATTCAACTAATTGATAAGTAATGGATCATAAATTTCTACCTCACAACTCACGAGTAGCGGGGAGGTAAATTATTAAGCTTAGTATATATACCATCGGACACTCTTCAACCTTAAATCAAGCATGAAAACAATAAATTTGCAGAAGCAGATACCCTTTGATTTTTTAACAGCTTGGCCTTTCTAAAAATCCTCATTTTGGTCACGCCATATGTTTTAATCGAGTATAATGTGATCATGCATCCTTCATACATAGATAGAACAAATTATATGGTTTAAAAAACTGAGATGCATCCTCATTTTCTTTGCATCCAAACCATATTTATTTAAAAAACTGAGATGCATCCTTCATTGATAGATAGAACAATTTATATGGTTTGGGTTTATACATCTTTCATAGATAGATAGAACAATTCGATCAGTTGTTATGTTAGAGATCCCATTGAATACTAGCATAAATAAAGTTGGTTCGTATTGTGTGTAGGTACATATACAAACACGGTTTATTCAGATGATGATTTTGTAGATGGCAACAAGAAAAATGATGCAACGAAGTTAATGAAAGTAAACCGTCCTACAAAGAAAAGTAAAAAGGCAAAAGTATCAAATGAGAAAACTAAAATCAAGAGGACTATGAAAAAAGGAACACTAAGCACACGTCAAAGCCCATCACAGTTGGTGAAGGTAATGTCCATATTGTCAACGGAACAAAAGCAATGGTTCACAGAGATGGGGTTTCAAAGTCTACTTACATTTAAGATAGAAAAAGTTCCAGCGAGGTTGGCATATTGGGTTGTAGATAGCTTTGATCCAGTGAAGTGTGTATTTAAGGTTGGTACGCGTGAGTTTAGGATTACTAGGCAATCTGTTGAGGAAATACTTGGTTTACCAACGGGACAAGCAAAAATACCATGTCTTACAAGGGAAGGAGTAGGGGGAAGAAGCATCCTTAGGAAATGGAGAGGTCAATTTGGAAAATCTGCAGGCATAAGAAAAAGGATATATGTAAAGAATGTGATTGAATTAATTGGTAGTTCAAAAGAGGTTGGGGACTTTTTTAAGCTAAACATACTAGTAGTGATCATGACAGTGTTGGCAGAAGGAATAAAATGCTCCACTGCGAATCAAAATATATTGCCTTATATAAAGAATGAGAATGACATAAAGGGAATTGATTGGTGTGATTATGTACTGGAGTGCTTAAAGAAAAGTAAGGACGACTGGGATAGGGATGATCCACAAAGCTGGTACACGGGGCCTTTACTTTTCCTAGTGGTAAGATGCATTCATTTATTAACTAACGACCTATATTCTTGTGTTGATTTTACTGAGTAACATCTTTTTTATTTATTTATTTATAATGCAGGTGTGGTATGTCCATAATACACGAGGAGAATTGAGTAGTCAAAATGTAGTCATCCCTGCGATACTTAATTGGACAACTGATGCACTAAAACAGAGAGAATCGGAGGAGTTGGCAGCATGTGGTTTTGGTCAGAAAGACTTCACAATAGAAGATTCAAATAACATGAAAATCATGAAAACCGAGGATGCAAGACCAATTAAAGAAGGTGGTGATGATGAAACTGAATCTCTCATACACGCTGGTGAAAAGATGGATGCAGAAACTGACGAATCAGAGGCATTGGAAGGGTATAACCCTTACGACACCCAAGAATTGATTGAACAATTATGGACACCTCGAAGCACCAACGGAATAATTGAAAATGATGAAGAGTGGCAAGAATATGATTACACTGAAGAGGTATTATATTAATTTAGTAGATATCGTTAAAATGACTCTATAAATGACCAAGAAATAAATGTTATAGATGCATCACATCGTATAGAATTAATTTTGGATCCAGCATAATTGTGATTTTTGATTAATGCATAGTAATTTTCATTATTGTTCCTGCTTTATTAGAAAAACTAAATTAATAGATTGCATCTTATACAATAAGAGATGTGATTGTTTGAGAAAATGATTTATGTATGAAAATATGAATTTCCAACTACAGGAATATGAGTCTGAATTGAAGAGCATATTAAAGTACCTTTGTAACACAAAAGTAGAGCTAGAAGAAAAGATGGGTAAGGCACTGAATAAGTTCCCGAAGAGTGAACTCATATGCAGTACAATAAGCTGGTTGAGATCAGAATTGGCCAAGTTATTCAAAATAGTTAACTTGAATGAAGCTAATGATGTAGGGAACGCCAGTAATGCCAAAGAAGTAACATACGTAACCAATGAGAATCAAACACCAACCCTAACCCAGATTTTCTCGGATCCAATTGTTTGTGAGATTCTCGAAAATTCAGCCTTGGATGCTGTAGTAAGAAGGAAGCAAAGTGGGTCAGGTGTGTTCTTTAAATCAAAGGAGAATGATGGTAATACTAGCAACCTTGGAAATATAAAACAAAGTGCCTCATTAGGCTTGGGAGTATCACTAACCAAACAATCATTTAAAGGGAAATTGTCATTGAAGTGTGCATCAAATGTTTATGGAGCGGGAAAGGTTGGTGGAGATGCATGTTTTCGTAATCATCAACCTCAGAATCATGATGCAATGATGCATACACCAAGTGGTGGTATACCTCTTGCCAGATCATAAGAAAAGGAGATGGCTGAGGTTGCATTCAAGCCACAAGACGAGGCACCACAAGCGAGGGTGAGACGACGTTTGAAACCTGCTGCAGCTATGAAATCACCCTACTATGATAGGGTCGTGAAAATGAGGACGTCTTTAAAGAGTATAGAGTATCAAGTTACTGATTGTTTTTTCCAAGCCTTGGCCCCGGAATAGTAAGTTTCAATAGTATGGCAATATATTATAATCATCGCTTAATTGTAAGGTATGAATATGTTTGGCACCAAGAAAATATCGTTTGAACAATTTTGTTTTGCAGTGATATCGTGTTCCAGCATCCCTCGGGAACAGAAATGGCAAGAGTAATGGTCGAAAGCTTGATGCCTGAATCAGAAGTGCATGTGGGTGTGATAGACGCATGGGCATGCATCCTCAACCATGAGCAACAATTCAAATCGGATGGCGCGCCTAATAGATTATTTTTCAACACAACAATAATGGTAAGTTGTGAATTCACATATTTATTGGTAGAAGTGTGATGTTATATGCAAATTTGTTAGTAATTATAGTTTGTCATTACAGAGCCATGCGATGATGGGTGGTACAATGCCATATGAGAGGAGATATGCAAACTTTAAAGAGAATGTAGATAATGTGATTAGAAACACTCGAGTGCAAATGTGTGACGCCGAGCTGGTAAGTACTATGTCAGGTATATTTACGCGTTTCGTGTTATAAGTAATGCACACAGTTTGTTAATTTATAATTTTATGGTACATCGTAGGTGTTCATACCAATTATTCGGCGATCTCACTTCTATCTAATATGCTTCAATTTTAAAACTGAGAGCATTTACTTGATAGACAACATGGCAGCAGGGGATGACTCATTGGACAGATACAATGGAATCCCAAACCTAGTGGTGAGTTAGTCCTATGCATTCTCAGTAAAGAAATGGCAATTTGTGATAAATCTAATGTTGATTTGCAGAAAAAGCTATTCGTTGATTACCTTGACACCACATACAAGGCAAAAGCAAAAAAGATAAGTATATCAGATATATTGCGTCTACGAATGGGGTGGAGGACTACAAATAATTGGGTAGATTGTGGAGTTTTTATGATGAGACATATGGAAACGTTTTCGGGTAATGGATTAACAGGATGGGATGCAGGGTTTTCAAAGGAAGGGGAAACACAAAAGGATCAACTGGATAGGCTTCGTCATAAATATCTTGCAAAAATACTTTTGTGGGATGCAAATGCCATGAATTGGAAAGTGGATTATGAGATTGAGGCATACAACAGTCTGACACGTGATGAGAAAATACAGCTGGGTGAGAATGCACAAGAACGGATCGAAGAGCGTTTGAGAAGATTTGCGTAGTTAATAAGGTGGTCATGATATCTTGTTTGCCAGGAATAAGACCTCAACGAATATGTTTTTTTTTTTTTTTTTTTATCTTAGTAGTGTTACAACTTATGTTGGGTTATGTTTTTTACTTTATGCTACTATTTTATGTTTTTGAGATTTAAGATTATTTTAAGTTTGTTGCGAACCGATGAGAATGTGTACGTGGATGCATATGGACAACAATGATTCATTATCGTTTACATGTTAACCCGCATATATGTCTTATCTAAATAACTTTCTGTCAAAAATGATTCATCGTCAGTGCACATGGTTTATATTTTCTCCCTGTTTGTTATATGGTCTAAGGGTTAATGGTTTTATACCCATGTTTACAGTGTCATATAAATGATGTTCGGGTCAATGCTGGTCTCATTTTATCCCTTCGTATGTATCTACATATTTTGTGGTATGTGGTATGTGGGTTACTAGTTGTTTATATTTGTAAAATTTGAGTCTAAAACTATAACTAATTAATATGCTAGATACTTAGTTTGCACTATTTTCTATGGATGCATACTATATTTCTGTTCGAGTTTTGGTTATCCCCCAATCAATCAAACATAATAAAGCTTTTATATAGTTGCATAACAATGTTTAATGTATCCAATAAAAATACTTTATTGATGTCAAACCAAGGAAAGAAGTCTATGAAAAAAACATCAAGCACACTAGGACAAAACAATGGAACTTATAAACACAATTGATACTACTCTAGGATAGTACTTGTCATGTTAATTGTTGAGGTATCGTTGACTGTGTTTCCCGCTTCAGCAGCCGCAACTTTTGCATCTGCTTCATCTTTCTTCCTTACCTTACAGTTGCGAATATCATGATCCGTCTTGATTTTACAATATGCACACATACGTAGTGGCTTGTTGGATTTGCTAATTGACTCCTCCCGGGAGCTGGTAATTCTTGTTCTCTTCCCACCTCCTTTGTTAACAATTCCTTTTGGGGGGTGAACATTAACTTCGTCTGGTTGGGCGACACCGAGCATTGCCCCAATGAATTCTTTTGGGCTGGCGGATAGTTGATTACCTATCTGTTGGTCGAGTTTTTGGACCAAATCTTGTTGAGAATCATGAAATAAAGCCAACTTTTCAGGATCTAGCATCAACTTATTGACACAGTAGTCAAAATTTTTGTATATTTCACGAATCAATGCTCCAGTATCACCTTCGGGTGAACCAACTTGAGTTGGTTGGATACCAGTGTGGACATGCTTCTCGGGCACAGCATCACGGGTCCATCTTCTACATATGTATCGTTGTGGAAACCTCTTGATCTTGCATGCCTTAAGAACATAAAATATGTGACGACATAGAAGACCAAACCTCTCGTACCGTTTGCAGGTGCATAATAACTCTTGACCAACCTCTGTATAACAAACCTATATAAACAAAGAAAATTTTTATTATGTGATGATGAATTTAAAAGACGGTTCTAGTGAATGTACCAGACTTTTGGCTGGTATAAGCTCGTCAAAGTATTTTGGGTTAGCTTCTCTATCAATGCTTTCATCAATACATATACTGGTAACACTTGTGTCGATAATAGTATATTTTATGCAACCACCAAGATTCGAAAAACATTGTGACATGCAATGCTTAGATGATGCAACAATTTCCTTTTGCACATCATAGAAAATGGCTCGGTTGTAAATCCTCACAGCATCTTTTTCGAATGTACATTCGGGGTTTAGATCAGGTTTTGTGTACATTGTTTCATGATCGTTTTTTGACTGGGAAAAACGTTGGGACTGCATCGCAGTTTCAAACAGGCCGAGAAATTCAACCAAAGTTGAGCTTGAACTCATCAACTGGCCAAACATATGATTTTCACTTTCAGAACGAGAGGATGTACGCATTAGCCCAGACATGTTACATTCACGAAAATACGCGGGGATCCAATTTGACCTCAAATTATACATGTCATGGAGCCAGTTATTATCGTGAAGGTTGTATGTATTAATCACGTCAGCCCATCGATTTTCAAAGTAAATTGGGTCAAGCTTATCTGTCCATACTATTTTAGATAGTTGAGCCTTGAGACCAGAATTACATATAGATGCACCAACCTACACCATTGAAACAAAGGTTAGTGTAAGTACAAGTTTGTATCTCTAAGTAGTGTTGAAAGTTGTTCATTACCTTTGTGCTAAGCTTCTCCATAATGTGCCACATACACAGACGATGGCGTGCAGTAACAAAAGTTTCCTTGACTGCTATTTTCAGTGCAGGATCTTGGTCTGTCATTACAATTTTTGGCTCACGGGGGAATGCGTTCATAAATGCAGTTATCAACCACTTGTACGAAACCACGTTCTCGTGTTTAAGCATTCCAGCACCAAATGTAATACACCTCTTGTGATTATCCACGCCCGTAAATGGGACAAAAACCATATTGTATCTGTTAAAAAATTATTATTATTATCGGATATAAGAATTATTAAACTAATAATTTAAAATTATAAACATTACTTGTTTGAACGATAGGTTGCATCAAATGACACAACATCACCAAATGCAAAGTAGTTTCGCTTTGCACAATCATCAGCCCAAAAGAACCCTCCAAGAGTACCATCATCCTCAGTGAAGTATTCAAATGAAAAGTTAGGTAGAAACTCCTTTTTCTTATTCAACATACCAACCAACATTTGTGCGTCAGCTTTACCGATATACGCATTTACATCCCTCTTATAGTTTCGACAGTCTGTGGGAGTAGCGCCCACTTTATCATGACCCCCATGAATCTTTGTAAGTATACGATGTCCAACTGTCGGACCAATGCCAGCCAATAATAAATTATGTAGCATGGTTTTCATAGAATTGTCCAACCTTCTATATGACTTCAAGTGTTGCGTATAATCAGGGTGCACCAAACAATGGTTGTGTTCCTCGACAAAACTGTAGAGCTCGTATTTATTTCCTTGAACTAATTGGAGCTTAAAACTTGCTTGACAACCAATACGTTGTGAAGGTCTTCTCCGTTTTTGCTTGCCTTGCTTGCCCACCTTCTTATTTGACTCAGAGGTATTATCGCCTTCACAATTATTGTCAATAACAATCTCTTCAAAGCTAGTGTTACAACCACTGCTACTTCCATTGACGTGGTTTTCTTTGGGGATAACCGCATCC
Source organism: Logfia minima (assembly GCA_963921325.1). Lineage (NCBI taxonomy): Eukaryota > Viridiplantae > Streptophyta > Magnoliopsida > Asterales > Asteraceae > Logfia > Logfia minima. The sequence continues at coordinate 6,568,013 of OY992775.1, read as the reverse complement.
ACATCACTCTCTATCAAGTTGGCTTCTTCTTTCTTGGTATTGAATCCCTCTTTGCTGCAGACAAAGTACTTGATTTTAATGGTGTGGTGTCCATCATTAACTCGTTGCCTTCTAACCGGTGTCTGAGTTGATTTTCTTACTTCAAATCCACCTTGGCAAGCGTAATGTTTATAAAAATTATAAGCATCATTAATTGTTTCAAAAACAGCACCCCGCACAGGTTTAACACCATCGTCAACTTCTGGTAACCATTGTATAACACCAGATTCAGATACTATCTCTTTACCAATCGCATGCTGCTTCGGAATATAGTCATTATCTGACACAGATATTCAAATAAAAAAGAACAATCATTATCTGAATAAAGCGGATGCAGTAAGATTTATGAATATACATCATCATCAACAAATCAAAGAAAGGATGCAGTTGTTACCTTCTCCTTCGAAGACATTCACAAATTCAGCCATAGTACAAACGAATACAGGAATTCTTTATTCTTGTGGGGACTAACCAATTAATTGTAAATTGAGATGATGGGTTAATGTTATTACAATTTATATAATTAAAAAATTGTAACTGATACCTTCCTATGATATCACTATTTTTAAGTTAATTACAAAATTTTGAATTATACATGAAACAAGGAAACGGTGATACATGATTTGAAACTGTCTGTACTTTCCAAATGCAATTTACTTTTTAACCCATATCTATTCATCAACAAATGAACACTCCAGATTTATTCTTAGTGTTTTCATTTTAGTAGTTATTCTTATTTGAACACTTCTCCTAATTAATTAGTAATAATTTCTGAAATCTTGTTTGTCTACTTGTATTAAAATAGTGGAACCAAGAATCTCATATCTAATTTCATACTCTTAGCAATAAAGTAGTGGAACCATGAACACTTAAAAGCTATGGTTGTAACACCAGAAATAATAATATTACTCAAAGGTTATGAGGAAAAAGAATGATTATTTCATTACAGGGATATAATGTGCAAGCACCAAGTAAATATGGTACAACTACAACAACATACACACCTACTGTATATGTAATCTGCTTACAATTTAGGTCTTGATATCATCTGCATTTCTTGCAAGCGGCAGGTAGAATCGTCTCTTCTTCCCTCGTCCGTTTCATATTTACACCGAAAGAACTGCACGGGAGTCATGCTTTGGAAAGGGTTTCAGAATAGTTATGTTCTTTAATTTGCATACCTAAAAGTCACAATCAACAAAAGGCCTTGTGAAAAACCAACAAAACACAAATTTCCATATAATTTAAGGTCAAGAGGTGGCAAAATGGACGGGTCGGGCGGGTTGAATAACATGTCAAATTGAGTAACTTTTGTGAGCTTCTATAAATAATCTTTGTAGTATGTGATCATAAAAATATTTTATTACAATGACAATTTTATTTTATGAATAAGAGAGTTATGACGTTCTCTGCAAAGAAAGTGTACTCGTTGTGACATGTCCAACTCTTTGAGATTTTTTACTTTTTCACCACATTTTGTATTTGACCCGTTAGAAATAAAATATAGCCCAAATCAACCATTCACACGTAAAAAGGGTCTAAACTGCCACCACTGATATTATTTACGAACTTGCTTCAGCATCGAATAGCATACCTGGTTTGTTATCTACTTTTAACCTCTTCAAAGAAGAACTCAAATCTTCTTGCTTTCTCTTCAAGCTAAAAGGAATACTTATAAACGATTTACTACTTCCCTTATTGACATCTACAAAGATAACCACCATTTTCCCTCATTTTAACTCCTCTAAGTTATTAACAGAAAGAAGCAAACAGACTTATAAATTCGATACGTTACCAAGATCATTGAACTTCGTTTTTTTCCTCGAGTTAGACTCCTCAAGCTGCGGTCTCGTGCGGGGAATCATCTTTTCTGAATCATGAACTCCTGGAAAATCACAAATTAGCGTAAGAAAACTGCACCATAAGCGTTAGTCCTGCACTTTTCTCTACAGTTACCAATTAATTCAGTCGAGTAGACGTGTAAGTCTTAAGTTCCTACATTGGAGCTAAGGCATTGTACAACATAATAGTTACTTTAAACTTGTAACATAAGAGTCGAGTAACTCAAATTCAAGAAAAACCTAGTAATTACTATTGTAGTTTTTTTTAAGTATAATGTATTATGTATGCACTTCATCACAACTTGCTCGAGTTGTATACCCGCTACTTACTTAAAACATCCTTGAGGTAATCTCATTCCTCCTTGTATATTCTTAAAACTATGTTTTTTGTCTAGAGGACACTTATATTCGGACGAAGAGAGTATCTATTGGGACTTTTTCAAGTCGAACAAATACTTTGACTTACTTAGTTACTTATATTTTCAACAACGTTGAGAGCTATAACTAGCTATATTAGCATTTCCACAAATTACCTGTTAGGATGTAAAAAAAATCCCCATACATTAAGAGAATAACCCTATCAAACGGGTAAACGTACGAGGTTTTCCTTGTTTAGGTAACCCGGGGAGGGTGAGTCCGTGACTCAGATGTATGCGGCCCCAAACTGGGGTATCCCCGTTACCGTTTCCGACTCTTTCCTGGTCACCCCAAGATATGCAACCGATGAGGTTTAAATCTGAGACCTCTTGTGAGGACATCATGCCGCCTTACCACCAGGCCACCTTGGTGATGTCACAGACTTGCAATTAGTCGAATGACATATTTCTTAAATCACTTTCAACAAAATCAAGTTCATTAGTTTCCTTTTCAGAATTTCAATTTTTAATTTCAACTTATTGCATTTTATCAAAAACTAGAAAATGATGTCATGCACTCAATACAAGTCTAGTCAAGCTTGAGCTCAGTTCAACAACTAATAGCTCAACGATCAAAAACATACTCTCAAATTCTCCGTAACATAATTGTTTTCTCTCTAGTTATTAAACTACTTTCAAATACTAATATACAAATAAGAGCAATGTTATATATGTCTAAAATATAAGCCCAAATATGTGCCTAATAAAAAAACTACATGTCTTTTACTCTTGCCCTCCCACCAATATATTTAACATATGCACCAACTATATTTTTAGGCTTATATTTGGACATGTGTTTCTGGCACATGTATCATTTTACTATAAATCACAGTGAAACTTGACCACAAGTCCACAAGTCCACAAGTCAATTATTTTTAAAAGCCTTAAAACAATAAAATCTTACTATCATTTACACATTTCAAATTAGGGTTTATGTTACGGATCACCAACATACTTTTCTTTTTGTCTCGATGTCACCAACGTACCCTTTTTATTACCAAATTTGACAACATACTTTCAAAACCTATCTCGAAGTCACCTTACATTAACCGGTAACCGACTCAATCGGTAACTTTCATTTAATAAGCCATTTTCATTTTCCTTTTTAATGCCACCATGGAATTTAACAAAACATGTGCAATACTAATGCCACCAACATACTAATCTTTTTATTCCAAGGTCACCAACGTATCGATTTTATTACCAATGTTAACAACAAACTTGTTAAAACCTCTTGAGGTCACCAATTCTTTAACCTATTACTAGAGTGAGGGTCGCTGGAATATGGGTTTCTAGTCACGGTTTTGTTTGGGAATCTGGGTTTCTTCGATTCGTTTTGTTTGCTCATCTTCTTCGCCCGATTTCGCCCGACTTACATATAGTTGACCAGAGATGTTCTCGGCCGGAGTTACATTAGTGGTTGGCTGGCTTCGATTCAACTCCGTCATATACACGATTTGTGATTATGTCACATTCGATTCGATAAAAAACACCATGAAATTCCTCTTCTTAAAGGTAACAACAACAATTCCCATGAAAGTGACAAAAGCACCATGGAAATTCTCTATGGCATGAAATGTGTATATGGGTGTGAGTTTCATGTTCGCCTTCATAATGTGAAACCCATAAAATGAAAAAAAATAGATCAGAGTTTATATGTAGGAATTATAGATTTGAGTTTCTTTTTTATGTTTATGGGGTATCTTCAATTGTTTTTTAATTCATAGGTTTAAATCACAGAGCAGAATATGCTCGCCGGAAAAGATAAATTATGGCCAGAATATATTTCGGGAGAAGATGACTGGAATAAGGATATCCACGTGTACATTAACAATCTATGTGATACTTCGTCACTCAAATGAAACGTCATGGCAATGACACGTCATCACATTCAAATTGTTACCGGTTAAAGAAAAGTACGTCAGTGACATCAATAGAAGTACGTAGTCGACTTTGATAATAAAGAGGGTATGTTAGATGATATTGGAACAAAAAGGAAAATACTTTGACGATCAATACCATAAACCCTTCAAATTAGATGCATATACTTCCACTGTTACACACAGTCACACATACATATATGTAAACAAACACATTTACATAGATAGAGTGGGTAATATAAACAGCGTCCAGGGACTTACTTTTAGAACCGGGTTTAAACAACTTGCCGTCGACAACTAACGCTTGCGACCCACAAACTCCGGTGGAAAGTCCATGTAAGCTAAAAACGAAATTAACGATTTCCAGGTAACAGATGATGCAATAAGATCAACACCTCTACTAATAAAATGACCGTTTAACTTCACCGTTGCAGGGTCTAACCCGAAGGCACGTGCCTCTGGAGTGTAAGTGCATCCGAGTTTGTACGGTACAACTTTGAGATGCGATACAGGTCATAACTAAGCACAGTGACTGTCGATAATTAGTTTTTATGTCGACCTCCATAAATATGTTCTATTATATTGTAAAATATAATATAATATAATAATAGAAAATATGTTCCATAATATATGGATAAAATTTGTTTGTGTGTAAACTTTATCGAAAATTAAACATATAAATCGAGCTTGAAATATAGCGAGCAAAAGTAGAAATCGAGCTATTTGAATTCTTATGTGATCTTTACTAACGCTTGTAAAATATGACGGAATAATATTTCCAGTGTGATATCAGAAACTACGGGTTTGGTTATTTGATATGTTTTTCGCATTCTTTTTAAGGTAGCTGCTTAAATTAGTTTTAAAGTTTTCATGAACTGAAATATAGCATGTCAAAGAAGGTTCGATGAGTTATCGAATTGAGTTTGGTAGCTAATTATGTTCTCTTGAAACGCTTGATAATTGCGTAACATGACATAAAAATTGATTCGAGATTAATGTTTGTTAATTTATAATAGATATCCGCAAACAAAATATTGACTCAGATATGAAATTACTTTAACCAAAATGTTTGAAATACGTCTATTTAAGTTTTCGATTACTTAACTAACATGTCAAATCTTATGAATGAAGTTAAATTTAACAAGAATGGGAAAATGCTTGAGTTTCTTATGTGTTGTTCATGTCAACGTTTACTAAATTTAAAAACACGAAGGCAAACTATACATGTATGTTTTCATCTTTGTTTTCATTTTACCCTTACTTTTAATTGTACCTTTTTGAAACTCACGTTTTATACAGATGACTTAACATATTAAAAGTCACAAATCTTTAAGTGCTAATTTTATATGTTAAGGACAAGTAACGAGTCATAACTCTAGTCTATATTCATGCTAACCGGATTACACGACTAATCTAAGTAAGTTATGGTCAAGGTAAAATAGTGGTAAGGTAGTTTAATGTTTTTACATGAATTTTCAAGTTTGAACTTCGCTATTTTACACATTTTAAGAGTGATCAGGGAACGGTCGAAAACGATTATAATAACATCACAAATAGACTGTGTAGCCCTTCCGAGTAAGTTGAATAGAGAAAATCACTCGTTTACCCACTTTACATATAATCTAATTATTTTTTAATACTATACAATTAATTTAAAACTCTTATAAAGAGTTTTTAATTCTGATTGAAACTTAAAAAAAAAATGTGTAAAAATACATAAATATTCTTTATATTAGGCTCTTATGCAACATAGTTGTCACTCTGTTTTCTCTCCTCAGAAGTTCATGAAAGTGCCGCCACCACAGTAGAGTATTACGCTTGGGTTGTCAGAGGAGAAAAGGCGGAAAGCCTCGTCCGTGTGTTGGATAACGTCACTACGTTATCATTTTCTCATGTCTCTTCTCATTATAGCTATCAATATTTATCCGTTTTCTCCCCTTTTTCCCATCTTGATTTATCAATTGTTTCCCACTGATTGATTTTTGGTGTCTACCCTACCAAAAGAATATGGAGAAGAAAGAAAAAGCAACTCCAACAAGGAGGAATCAATTTCTTCCCGTCAATTCCTTTAAGAATATGTGTGTATTGTTTAGTTATTCAGTTCCTTTCAATATTTGGGTTCTTTTGGTTTTATTCTCATCTTGATTCTGTTTTTATTTTTTTAAAAAGTGATGATTATGTGTATAAGCTTGATAGAATTGGATTTTTGGTCATTGTTCATGCCGTGTGGTCTTATAGAGCTTTTCTGAAAAACCATAACTTTGTTGTTTTCTATACAGGAATGCATATAGATTCCATGATTTCAGTTTTATTGTTTTTAATTAGTGTCGATATTGTCGATATATATCAGTTTGTTTCATATGTTCTTTTTGCAGTTTTGTCCACACAAAGTTATCTACATGCGATATGTTGTACTGTTTTTTTATCACTTTGTGTTGATAAAACTACTAAAGAGCTAGTATATTTGGAGGGCATTCACCAATTTGTTGAGGCACTTGGTCGCTTCTTGAGCAACGTATGCGAACTAGATTTGGTCTTTAACTTCCATAAGGTACAAAACGTTTGTGCTTTAGATCCTTAGTTTTGCTACTTATATTGGAGACAAGTTGTGTTTTTGTTTTTCGACAAATGTTTGTGCTTGTAGATAAGGTCTGGCTTTTTTGTATTTACATTCACAGTTATGCTCTATTCATCTTCAGAGATTGCACAGTTGACAAGGCACACTGTTTTACTGAACTTTTTTAATCTTTTTTCTTGAATTCCTATATAAAAGTATATGGAGCCAAAAGTACAGTAGACCTAGGGTGGTCGTTATACTACATATTTTTTAAGCGTTGCACATACGCGTATTATTTTAGCAGTTTATACTTTCTTGTTGTTTTACACGTTTTTTCACAATATTTTCTATAGCTTATACACGGTCTTAATATTGAGAAGGTGTACCTGATATTAGATGAGTTTATTCTCGCTGAAGAAGCAACAAGGTGTATATTGTTCTTTCTTTTACTGAAACTATTTCCTTTGCACTATTAAAGTGCAATTATGACTCATATACTAATTCATGGGTCGATGTGGGGTGTGTTTTGTATTAAATGGGTCAGTGAAAGAAGTAGCTAGAGCCTTGAATGGAGTTGGTAAAATGGTTTGCATGGGTTAAAGGTTGTTCAAAGTCCAATATTAATACATATGACCTCCTAAATCGTTTAATTTGGATATTTAGAGTATCATTGTAATAATATTGTTTTTTGTAACCATAAATTAACTCATTAGTCGTTTATATTAGAGTATAAAAAATGGTTAATTAGTATTTGTAGTTCAACCTGACCCATTTTACTTTATGGTATTTAATATTCAATCGGGCGGCTGGGTACTAAATACTTTTCCATTATGATTTGAAAGATAATAGATTTTAGTTTCAAGAAAATATCAATTAATCATCTTTTAACGTATGTAGTAGGTTTTGCTGATCAAATTACCCATATTGCCATGGTTCGTCCAGTAGCCTGCTAAATGTGCAATCAACCTGATTTGGCAGCTGTCTAATTCAAATATTTTAGTCAGCAACTGTTCAAGTATCTTGTTTACCATATACGCATTTGTTCATTGTATGTGCAATTAGCGGCAATTGAAATGAGCCATTGTTTGACTACTTGATTTTTAAATATAACCCGTTCGACCCGTTACTACTTCGAGACTCTTATTTGAAGCTAACTTGTCTGATTTTTATTTTATTTTGTTAGCAGGTGCCTTTTAATGATATGTGAAAGTAATAAGTATGACTATTTCGAACCATTGACCCATTTTCTGTTGAGAGGTGCGCTTCTGGAAGGAATATCCGTCTACGTTTTCTTATACTATATGAGCAGTGCATCAGTTAGCTTATGGTGGGTGTGTGAAGGACCAATTCATGCAGGGGTGTCCCAAGCAACTTTGAGGTCCTGGGCGAAATAAAAAAATGAGGCCCTTTGATGGTAAAAAAAAGGTTCTAATTAAATGCTGTAAATTTTTTTTATACATTATACTAGAGTATATAAAAATATGAGGCCCTGCCGTCGCCCAAAATTCCCCCCCCCCAACCCCCCCCATTGGGCCGGCACTGAATTCATGTATCATAAATTATATGGTATGATGACAATGGACAAATAGGTGATTTTATTTTGAAAATATGAAACTTCTCAACTACATCAAAGTTCAAACTATAGGCCCTAGAATATGCTACGTAATTTAATTGCAACATGAACTATGGGATATCTTTAGTGGTTGAAAGATATAATCAGCTTAAATAATGCGAAGAAATAAAAGTTCAAACAAAAAGAAGGTACACAATTACTGAAATTGTTCGATTAGCTGTGGTATTCTTTAATGGCATACTTCTTTGTTTTTTCATTACAAGACCCACATATTAACCTTGAGATTAATATGATTGGCATTTTTTTGAGTAATTATGTTATATATAATAGCTAAAGCAAAGCAAGTGAAGCACTACAAATGATAATTCAAATTTACATTACAACCAAAACTCTCTAGGATGTGACAAGTTATCATAAGGCTGAATCGGTTCTCCTACCATCTCCTACCAAGGATGTGCCGAACACGAGGAAAAGGTGAAAATTGAATCAACCTAATATATATATATATATATATATAGGGGTTGATTATCGTAAAATAAATCTTAACGTAAAATAAATAAGATAACATATCAACCGTCAGATGAGATTTGATGAAATTAATTTTTCAAAATAGTCAAAGACTCGTTAAATATTTCTGAATGGCAAAAGGGTCATTCAAAGTTCTGATGGTGTACAATAAAAAATTAAAGTTCCAATGGTGCATAGTCAGACTTTAAAGTTCGGGTGGTGCACGGTCAGAATTCCGGTGGTGCACAGTAAGAATTCCAGTGGTACACAATAAGAATTTCGGTAGCGCACAGTAAATGTTCTGGTGATGGATACTGGATTCTTCAATGATACAGATTTCATACCATTTGAAAATCGCAAACTTCACATATTTGATGAACGAAGAATATAATATAAATATGATGATGCACAGAACAATACATGATGCACATCAAAATTCTGGTGGTGCGCAGTCAGAATTTAGGTGGTGCACAGTCAGAATGTTGGTTTGCTGATTGTGTTCATAGTTACAAAGATTAAGGTGATGGATGAGAGGGGAGGGATAGGGAGGGGGAAGGGTTATTAGCTAAAAAAGTGGATAAATTTTAATTTTAGTTAAATGGTCATAATTATGCAAACAAAATTACGAATTCACCATTTGACTAAAATGTTGTTTTATTTCTTTTACAATAAGAATTATTGTATATGACCTAAGCCCCTATATAGGGGGGGGTTCAAATAAAAACATAAATATCGTGAGAACGTAGAAATGACTTTGAAATCACTTATTAAATATCCAAAACACATTTTTCTTGAAAACTTTTTCAATGATTATTATTAAAATAACTTTTGCAAGCTATGATAAAAAAAAATTAATAAAAATATTAACTTTTTTTTGAATTTTTTTTACAATCGTTATCTTTGTGATTATTCAAGATAATCACAAAATATAACATGATAATTACATGTGATTATTATGTGTTCGAGATAATCACAAAATAGGGTTTTGATAATCACATATTATTCATGTGATTATCTTGTTATAAAATGTGAGTATTATGAAAATTAATTAAAAAAAGAAATAATCGTCGAAATTTTTTTATTTGAAAAATAGCTTTTAAAAGTTATTTGAATAACGAGCTACGAAGAAAATTTTGTAAAATAACGTATTTTAGATATTTAAAAATGATTTTGAAGTCATTTTGTACGTTCCTACGGTATTTAGGTTTTTTATTTGAACCTAGATTTATATATATATATATACTAGTAGGGTACCCGCGCTATGCGACGGTATCAAATATAAAAGACACATAATGGTTAACAGTAGTTTTCGTAACAGTACAAATTTAAGAAAGTGGTGGTAGTTACAAACTGGAAATATTGGCAATATTAGAAATGGGAAGTAAAATAGAAACCTAAACTCCGAGAAATGAAAAAAAAACTATCTAAAAAGAAACATAAACCATCTAAAAAAAACTATCTAAACTTCGAGAAATAGAAACCTGTCACACCCCGCCAAAATCAAATCATGATCAAGTGCGGAAGAACGGGGCGTGAGCGCGATTAGTTATCTAACTAATCAAGAGCATATGATTATCAACGGAACATTTTATTAGAATGCCAATAATAGTTTGTTACAAAACGTAGTGACTATTTAAGTCGCAAAAGTAGTAGTGTTATCAAAATAACAGTAGTTTAGAGATTTCACCAATATAACTAAAACAGTTTATAGTTATACAAATGAAATCACGTGAGTTTCCCAAAAATGGCATCCTAAATGATAAGGTAGGCGCGGGTCCCAATATGCATGCAAATCTTACTTCAATGCTAATTCCCTAAAAAACATAGTTAAAAGGTCAACAAAATTGTTGAGTGAATCCACAGGTTTAAGACTCAATCATTTAAACCAATCATTAGTAATTGTTTCGCAAATCATATATATCCAATCATGGCCAAAAGTACGATGATATACAGTTAAAACAATAAATAGCTGACGGTGATCCCCCGAAGGTTTGCAAGACCTTGCGAGTTAAAGTGACGACATATAGGCCTATAACCAAACCACGACTTTGATTGTTTTTGCCTGGGACCAATAAAATATACGCTCCTCGTCTCGACATATAGTCGGCAGTTAGCATGACTAACAAAAGTGGGGAGGGATGTCATCCCAATAGTACTATTCGCATATTCGGTGGCTAGCGTCATCTAGCTAATGGTTACAGTTTGTAGTCATGAGGACTTTTATGCACTACAACTAGTTTAACGTAGGTTCGCACAAGGATTCGTTGTCAGGTTTTCAATCATCGCATGAAAACAGTTTGTATGTAAACAGTACATATGTTTTTCACCCCAAATTTAGAAAGCAGTAAAAGCAGTAAAATAGGGGCTGTGAACTCACCTGAGTCCGAGCGTGCTAAACAATTATTGTTTATATAAAACGTCCGAGTAAGCCTCTTAGCGTCCTAAACGCAAGAGCTCAAATTAATATATGTAGACGACTCAATAGTCAGTCTATGCCAGTTGTTCACTCAACTAGGTTTATAAATGTCATCGACGGTCTTGAATATCATGTAACGTTATTTCAAATGAAAACGACACGTTGTGATCCTTATTAGTTTTCAAAACATTAAAAACTCGTTTAAGTCAACGTTATAATACCTTTGTATACGCATTATATAATTAACGCGAATTGTTGATTTCTGGTATATATATATATATATTTTCAATATCGTTATAATACTTAGACGTTATATATATATACATACTCATATGCACATATATATATACATATATAATTATCCGTCGTTGTGATACTTGATCAATATATATATACTCATATATGTACATATATATATACATATTAATGTCGTTATAAGTTATTATAATTAACTTTTTATACTTTTATCGTTATAATATTGTCTAAGTCGTTTTAACTCCGTTTTTAACCTAACCTTTGGGTTTATCGGGTTTTAAATCGTACAAGTCTCGTTTTTAATACTTTAAGCCATAGATTATACTTAATTACCTTTTATTTTATTTTATTTCATGAATTAACCCATAACTTAGGGATTTTATGCCTTTAGTCCCTAAATTTCATATTTTAGCGTTTCTAACTCAAGGTTTCGGTTTTAATCCACATTTAACATCTAAGTCTTGGTTTTAACATTTTAATTATGGATTTATCTATATCACATTTAAACTTACTGATTTTAATACTTTAGTCCTCCAATTTACGGATTTTGCATTTTAGTCCTTATAGTTTCATTTATCTCATTTTTAACACTAAAAACTTTGGTGATTTAAGGTTTAACAACCTAGATCTTGTTCTAATACTTAATTTATACTTAAATACATGAGATCTACTGATTTTTATAGTAAAAGTCCACAATATATGATTTTTATCCTTTTGGTCCATTTTAGTTTTCATCTGTCCATTTTTCACAGTTTCTATCCAGAATTTTAATCCTTCTTTGGCTACGATTTTGACTAGTCAAATGAGCTTATATTTTTATGAAATTTTTACCACATGTTCCCATATGTCCTAGCTTTTCAAAAATGTAAGTTTCATAATTTTTGGTTACGTTTAAGGGGGTTCAAACATATTTAATAATACACAAAGGTCCAACAGTACCCTTTCTGGACAGTTGGTCAAAGATCTGTTTGTACACGGAGTTATACTTACTTTTACAGAGTGTAATCATACTACTTTGAAAGCTAACACAATATGTGACTTGTAGGAAAAATAATCACTTCATTTAGATCTGTGGTTTGAAAGTTATGACCTTCTAAAGTTTGGTCAGTTTCTGACTTTTAGGAACAGCTTGTACACCTTGATTTAAAAATACGTTTTGAAGTACCAATACTTGTCTAAAAATTATGAAACCAGCGTGGTTGGAAAGCTAACACTTTAAAATTAATTTTAGACTCAAGAAACACGAAATTTGGTTAATTCTTGACTGAGTTATTTACCACCAAAGTTGACCAAAGTTTCTGGCCGTTTTTATACTTTCTGTTTTGGAGTTTCTTTTGTTCATTTTAACAAGTTTTAACCATTTAAATTTATAAAACAACACTTTTAACATACAAATGGTTGATTTAACATGAGAGTGAACATTACTAGCATAAACATGAATTTAAACTACTTTAACTAGGGAGAGTTTCCTTACAAAGCCTAAAAAGGCGATTTTTGAGCAGGATGAGAGTTTGGTTCCTTGGTGGATGACTTCCTAGTTTCGATTCCTTATGTTTAGCTTGATTTACCCATGAAATGAAATGACACTATGATATGAACGTGATTTGGAGTTGAAAGAGTGTAAAATGATGACTTTAGAAGTGGTGGTTCATGGTGGATGTAAATGGGAGTTGAAGGGTGGCTTTGTGGTGATTGTTTGAACAAGGATGGTGGTGATTTAGAGCTGCTGATGTTGCTGCTGTTTTTGGGCTGTTTTTCAGCAAGTAAAAATAAGTTGAGTGTTTCCTCTAGCCCTACGTATATAATATGGCATGGGATTTCAAGGGAAGGCTTGGCATTATTTAATTAGGGAAAAGAATGGAGCAATGGAGTGTTCAAGTGGTCAAAGGGAGGCAAGTAGGAGTTGTTTGTGGTGGAAATCTGCTGGGGGTCCAAGGAAGTCAAGGGAAAAGCATGGCTTCCTTGATTCTTGTCCATTTAGGGATTAATCACAAGATATTTAAGTACTTAGGTAGATTAGTGATTATTAGGTGTTAATTAGATGATTAGGAAAACTTAGTGAGGCTTAAGCAATTCAAAGTGAACAATTTAATTGTAAGTTGTTTCGATAATATTCGTATGTCACGATTTTAGTTCGTTTAAATAATTGCGTATTTGTAGAAAACGTTATGCTCAATTTAAATTGTATACAACCCGAAACGTTATCCTATAAATACTAGCAATATAGGATTTGTAAATAACTACTATTTATATTATCAATAGGTTTACGTTATTTATTAAATTTATCACCAACGTTCGCATTTTTCGGAAGTCATTCGATTTAAATCGCGCAATTCTAAATAATTACGTAAATGTAATGAGTCACGCATTAAAGTAAAGTACACCAAAACGTGCAACGTGGGCATGTGCTAGACTTAACTCATTTTAAATCGAATTGATTTTAATTAAGAGGGAATTAACGTAAGAATGCATGTTAATTGCGTACGAAATTATACCGATTTTTCGAGGGTTGTCACAAAACCTAAACTCCGTATATTTTATTTATAGGGATATGGGTAATTTGGTCTTTTTATTTTGTTAATTATTTTTATTAATATTTTATTTATAATAATCACATGAATAATATGTGATCATCAAGTCCTATTTTGTGATTATGTTGAATACATGATAATCACATATTTATAGAATAATCACATGTGATTATCATGTCATATTTTATGCTTATATTGAATAATCACAATAGTAGTGATCGTAAAAAAAGTTTGAAAAATGTTGATATTTACAATTAAAATTTTTATCATAACTTTCAAAGGTTATTTTAATAATAATCATTGAAAAAGTTTTGAACAAAAATGTGTTTTAGACAGCTAAAAAGTTTTTTTCTTAAGATCATTCTTATGATATTTAGCATTCTTATTTGAACCCTCATATGAATATATATATATATATTACACGTGTAAACTTTGTTTTCAAATTGAATGAGAATTAGTAATGCTATAGAAAGTTTTTGTTTCAGACTCAAGTATAACATAAATGGAGCTCATTTTAAAAGTTGATATGAGGATTCTCAGGTACTTAAAAGGCTCATCAGGTAAGGGTATTTTATTTAAAAGGTCTACCAGTTTTGATCTATTTGCTTTAGTGGATTCTAATCGGGGGAAATGTACTAGTTCAAGAAAGTCTGTCAAAGGGTATTCTTTGTACCTTGGAGATTCATTGGTTTCTTGAAAAAGTAAGAAACAATCTACTGTTTCTAGATCCTCTGCAAAAGCATAGTATAGGGCATTGGCTATTGTAACTTGTAAATTGATTTGGATTCTTAAAATTTTGAATGACTTCAATAGAAAAGTTTGTATTCCTGTCAATATTTTTGTGATAATAAGTCAACAATACAAAATGCTGCAAATCTTGTATTTCATGAAAGAACTAAACATTTTGAGATTGATCTTCATTTTGTAAGAGAAAAAATTAATTTTGAAGTAATTAAAGTTGTTTAATTCAAATATGAAGTTAATACCTATGATATTTTTATAAAAGGGTTGCCTAGTGCGCAACATGAAATGTCGTGTAAACAATTGAAGTTATTTAACTTGTTTCAATGTAAGAATTGAGGGCGAATGTTCTAAATAACAATTTTAATTGAAACAAGTATGATATAATTTATTTAGGACTTAAGTTGTTAGTTATTTTGTTTTGTAGTCTTCAAAGTTTGTAGATTAGAACTTGTTGTAATCGGAAGGACTTGCAGCCTAGAGTGTATGCAAGAAGGATTAGAAGTGACAAGTTCAAAAGCCTGAGGTTCTTATGTGAAAGTTTATTATTAGTCTTAGTATAAATACTTGTAATTAGGTTTTGTTAATCATTATTTTTTTTTATAATATTCTTGTTTGATTATGTTATAGATTTATTCACTAATTTGTTGACCTAACCAAAAAGACAATAGACGAGATTACAATTATTTTCTAATACTATAAGACTAATTTAATTAATTCATCAACCTAATTAGAAAGAAGAAATGCTAGAGCCACATACATTTTACAAAATAAAATTTACAAAATGACGTGGAAACTTAGATGAACCAATTATAATTCAAGTTTGTTTTTCTTTCTTACTTCTCTCTCTATATACTATTGGTTCATATTACTGTGTAAATATTTTTTTGTAAAAATTTTATAGTTCTAGTATTTTCCATTAAAAGGACAATAGACGGAATTATAATTATTTTACGATACTATTCAACTAATTTAATTAATTCATTAACCTAATTAAAAAGACATTAGACGGGGCAACCCGATTGTCAACTATACCTGGAAGTGCAAAACAACGACCCGAATAATCAAATAACGACCCGACTGTATTGAATAATGACCCGAGTGAAGCATTTTAATTCTATTCGATTTATTTTCCGATCCCTATTGTCCCCCAATTTTCGAGCTACATACGATTTCTATTAAAATCATCACAGGGGGCTTTAGGGTTAGGGTTTTAACATATATCGTTCTTCTATCAACGATTCCATTAAATTTTATAAAAAATGTACGCTGATCGTGTGGATACTGCCCCTAGGAATTCAATTAAAGACCGTCTTAATGTCGGAACCCTGGAAAGCTCCGGCCGCCGTAGGCAATTTACCGGCAAGAGGTTTGTTTGTTTCGTTTGTATCTACTGTATGTACAGGTTTTGAATTTATATTTCAATATTATCTTTTAGTTGTTTGTTTATTTGAAAATTGGAACTATGTTTACTGCTTATTGAGATATACTGTGATCTTAATTTAGGTTAGCATGAAGATGTAAAGTGATGTTTTTGAACATATATAATGCTAAAAAGGAGTTATTGGGCTCAACAAATCAAAATAGCAAACTTTGATGTGTGTACTTATTTGGTTAGTTTTAGAGTCGGTGAGCTGCAAAAAAATGAACAGTGGATGTGAATGGTCCGTTAGTATTAAGAGATGTAGTACGAAATATATTTGTGGAACTTGCATGGTTTAGAATTGGAGTCATTTTTTTTAATGCGTGACACATTGATTTTTTTGATGAAAATGGGCTTGAATAGTAATATACTCGTAGTATGTTATTGCCGTACGGCATTTTTTTCTGGCATTGTGAGAACTTGATTTTAGTATGTAACCCCTTTAAGTGTATCAGACATTGTTCTTTGTATGATTTTAGTTACTCATTGTTATATTTGTACAGAACTTTGATCTTCTACGATTTGATAGAAATTTTTTCGGACTTTTGTCCTGTGAATTATACTTTTATGAATTACACTTCCAAATAAGGGTGGAAGGGAAATTGTGGGGCAACATCTTAATTTACTTGAACTATCGACTTTCCTGCTACAGGCAGAGGCAAGATGATGATAAATGGGAGCACGATCTCTATGAACAAGCTGATCCACAAGTATCAAGTATGAGTTGGATTATTACGCCTTCACATTAAAGATTATTTTCTTTGCTGTAAAGCATATTCGAAGGCTCACCTCCCTTAAGCATTTACTTTATGATTTATGGCTTTTTTAGATCGCAGAGTTGGTGCTCTTGATCTCCGCTTGAAGCTCCAGAAGAAGAGTAATCAGCGGGAAACTCTTGGTGCTAAGGGATCTTTCTCAGGTGTAAGAGATTTGCGTGAAAAACTATCCGGTATGACATATTCACAGCCAGCAGTAACAGCTCCGGCAAAGCCAAATCCGGCACCAGAGAATAGTAAACCTGCTAGGAGAAGTGTTGTAGCTGAAGTGCCTGCAGCAGAGACTAAAAAAGTTGCTAGCACTGTTTCTAAGAGAAGAAAGGTATGTTACTGCTTATGTCTCATTTTAACGTTAAAAGGTATGTCACTGCCTATGTCTCATTTTACTGAAGAAAAGCTTGCCACTTAACATTGGAAAACTCGGTTACTCGCTCCTTTTATGTTCTTATATAGAAGGTTGTAGTTCTCTTAATCAGCATTTGGTTCTCTGATACTTCAACTAATGATGGATCTGTATACCTAGTTTTGTTTGCATATAATAATTGTCTTCATTGTTTTGTACATTGTAAATTTGTGATAGTGTAACACTGCAACTAAATAAAGTTCACGAGGTCATACCAGTAATAGCTCCTTAAAAATTTGCTAATTTTTTCACATATATATATATATATAATTTTTTGCTATAATGATGGTTCTTTTTCTTAGCATTATGTCTCTTGTGCAGGGTGAAACAGTGGATGGCTTCTTACAAGCTTTGGGTCTTGAAAAGTATTCAATTACATTTCAAGCAGAGGAAGTATGAAAATTCTAGATAATCTTTCATCTATACCATGGCGCTTTTAGAACCTGTATCAATCTCTTATGCATCTTTGTTCTTGCAGGTTGATATGACTGCCCTTCTACACATGACTGATGAAGATCTAAAGGCTATTGGAATCCCAATGGTAAGTCTGTTGTAAATACCTGTACTATTTATTTATTCTGCATGCTATAATAAAGTATCCGTTGATGACGGGGTGTTATGAAATATTTATTTATTCTGCATGCTATAATAAAATATCCGTTGATGACAGGATGTTATGGAAATAACAAAATAGAAATCACCGTTATAAATAAGCAGACAGAGTGCTTAAAGTTCGTTACACATCCATAATCTAGAGGTGGTAAGATGGGTGGGTCTTTTAGTACAGGCTGGGTAAAATCGGGTTGACCTAAAAATACCTCGTCTGTATTAGTCTGTTTATAATGATCACAAAAACATTGTAATCATCTGAATAATATGATTTAAGAGGTTGTAGTGCATTAAAAATAGTCTTAGGGCAAACTTCAACCCTTTTGACCCCTTCCCTGTTACCCGTTTGAGATCAAATACAACCCAAATTGCCCCATCAATTTTAAATTGAATTCTCTGCTTTTTAAATAGTTGGTTGCTCATTGCTTCAGTTTTGAAGAGAAAATTGATCTTGAATTGTATGTCTTCAACAAGAAGTAAAAAGTATTACATTCTTTTGTTGGGATAAACACTAACGAAATGTAGTTATTCCTACATTATCAGCATTCTATAGGTCTAAAGAAATGCAACTTTTTTAGCCTGGTCTCCTGTACCTAGATATCACCACATATTAACCTCTTTACGTACTTTTTACGGTTATGATAATGTAGTGAATCCACTTTTAATGATGCAGGTGAAAAGTTGTTTGAGAATGTGACAATAAATTATAATTTTTTTTATCGAATTCGTATAATGCTCTTAGGTTTGTACCTTCAAGCGTAAAATCTTCTCCAGTTTTTTTTTGTGACTGCTTAACTATATCTGTAGGGTCCAAGAAAAAAGATCTTTCTGGCATTGGAAGCTAAAGTGTGAGCTACATTAAACCAACAGGCTCGTAATTTGAACTGGTACGGGTCTATTTATAACTTTTTCGTGGGTTAGCTTTTTGTTCGGGTTGTATTGATGAAGTCTCAGATAGAAGATTGATAGGATTAGAACTGGGTAATGATTATGAATCTAGTGGTTTACTATATAAAGTTCTTTTCTTAATCCTCAAAATTGGTAGTAGAGTTGATCAAAAATCTCAAATCTTCTGATGCTTGTAGTGTTTGATGGTTGTTACGGAGTATCAGTTTATATCCTCTTTTCGATCTATCCGATGTTTATTGGTTGTCTGGCTTGCATACACACACAAGTGTAGGTTATAAGCTTTATATTGTTTTGATAGCTTGACGAGCCAATACCATACTCAAGTAAGTAAACTCAAATCCATAGCAGTCCGAACTGCGTAAGCTAACTCGAGGCCAGTGTATGCACACTTCATTAAGTTGGAGAATTATAAGCTCGAGCTCGAATTGTGAAAGTCATATTCAAACAAGCTTTAATAATTAGATAAAATGTTGCATCAGTTAACAACATACCCTGTGGATTCCTAGGAGCAGTGTTTGATTTGTTTTTTTTTTTCTTCGGTGAAAAACTCAAGTATATATCGAAATTTCTTTTTAACAATGTCAAAGCAGTAGATACAACAATCATAAAGTCGTTACAAGCATATCTACATTGGTTGGTTTCTTGATTCATGTAAAAACAAACTTGAAGCAAAAAAAAAAGAAAAAATGATTGCAAGACAATTTAAAACATTCTTCTAGCCTAGAAGCTACATATAGATTACTATAATATTTGTCTCAAGTATTTTGTTATTGATTTATTCTAAACAGCATGGCTAAATGTTAACAGTCTAAAGTATTATCAAATTTTTAGTACTCTATTTTTTCACTCGCAAGGGGTTTCTTGTGAACTTTAGAAGAAACGTAAAGACTCTCAAGCCATTGTTAACGAACCTATGTAATTCTTTTTTCTTTCTTGCATAATTAAGTTCGCAAGGCTAACAAAAATTGCAACATGATCGATCATGACAAACGTTAAAATGTATCTCAGCGCAAACCCTCCGGTACCCCTCATTCTAGTATTTGAAAGAGCCAGAGGCACCATAGAAACCACCTACAGTGATTTAACCAACTCATCGATCCAGCGATGCCAATGGTTACACATTTCTTATTCTATAAGCGAAAACAATCAACCACATAACCCACAATGCGCTAACATTTTATTTTGACACAATTTTGAAAGAAGCATGATCCAAAGCTAGTATGAGATGACTCATTTGTTGCTCATTAAGATTACTAAATCAAACACAACCCCGAATTCCCAAAACACTTTTGAGCCGACAACTCCACAGTTGCTCGGAGTCATGAACCCACCAAATTTATGCATTTTGATACTTTGGTGTCTTGTACTTATTTGCACGGCTATATAATCGTAACAAATTGTGATCCTCGTACAACATACAAAATAAGCAAGTTGGTGGTGTCGGGTCATTAAGTTTGTCCAACGAGGTGACGTGCAGTAATCCCAGAGGGTTTCGTGTCGTAAAGAATTAGTCCAGCTATCATAAATGAGTTCTAATCAAAGTAAAGTTTTTATGCAGATATGCTTGTTAATTAGCATCTAAAATAAGTAAACAAGAAAGAAGATGAATAAAACGACCTGCTCTTATAAATTGCAGTATAAATTGAAAAGGCATTAAACACTATATATTAATGTTAAGGGAAACAGTCTTTTATAATCTAGAGTTATTTTTATATATCAATGGGGAGAGTTCATCAAGTATTGTTATTGTTTGCTGCTTTTCTTATAGCTTTCTTGAGTATTACGATACCGATTGTGGGCCAACCAACAAAGGTCGAGAAGTCTGATGGGTTGAGTACTGTAAATGGTGAGAAATTCGCTCATTTGCATCATGGGATCCTTCCAGGTTCCCTTGGGTTTCCATTCTCATTCCCCTTTCCAGGGGGGTTTCCTGGATTCCCAGGAGGCCTCTGGGGGGGTTTTCCACCAGGTTGGTGGGGTGGTTTTCCGGGCGGTCTGGGTGGTCCACGTCGTTTTTCACCAGGTTGGTGGGGTGGTTTTCCGGGTGGTCCAGGTCCCTTTCCACCAGGTTGGTGGGGTGGCTATACTGGTGGTCCAAAGAGCTTTCCAGGCGGTCCTGGTAAACCGAAGGTGAACAAAATTGACGAATCTAAAAGAAATCCATCTCCATGAATTTATCTAAACTTATGAAGCCCTAGAAAATAAAGTCGATACGTGTATCTATGTTTGTGTTCCACAAGAGTTTGGTCGGTTCTAGGCTATTTTCATTGATGTTTATTAACAAATGTGTATGGCTTCTAAAACCTCTAATGTACCAGAAGTTTTCTATTAGAACTATACTGCTCGATGTTTAATCTTATAAATACTACACTTAGTAGTATCAATCTCGACCCATTTGCATATGAACGTGTCAATTTTGGTTATTTTCACAATGCCCAAATGAGCCGTATCATAAAGTATAGCTGAAGTGAACATGATAAATGGGTCGAATGGGTGCCCAAAGTATGATTATACTGCATAAATGTATACAACCTCCCAATAATGACATGAAACTGTTTGCAAGCCAGGCCAACCTGACCCGTTTTCACCCACACTAAAAAATGCTCATTTTGACCCAAAATCATTTTGACCTATTATCCAAACAAGCTGATCATCAAGTACTTGCACATGCACCGTTTCACATAGAAGAGAACCAACATGACAAAACAATGTACCACTAGTTAATTTACAGTCTTAAGTATTATCAATTTTTAGTACTCTATTTTTTCACTAGCAAGTACTATCAATGCTTTGGGGTTTCTTTTGAAATTTAGAAGAAAAGAAGAAAAGAAGAAATGTAAAGACTCTAAAACCATTGTTAATGAAGCTATGTAATTCTTATGAACGGTTTTCATTTCTTGCATGATTAAGTTCGCTAGGCTAACAAAAATTGCATCATGATCGATCATTGAAGAACTTCAAAATGTATCTTGACGAAAACCCTTTGGTACCCCTCATTCAAGTATTTGAAAGAACCAGAAGCACCATACCACGAACAGTGGTTTGACCTACTCATTGATCCAGCGATGCCAATGGTTATACATTTCCTATTCTATAAGCGAAAAACAACCAACTACACAACCCACAAGGTGCTAACATTTTATTTTGACACAATTTTGAAAGAAGCATGATCCGAAGCTAGTATGATATGATTCATTTGTTGCTCACTAAGATTACTAAATCAAACACAACCCCGAATTCCCAAAACACTTTTGAAGCCCACAGTTGCGCGGAGTCATGAACCAGACAAATTTATGCATTTTGATACGTTGGTGTCTTGTACTTATTTGCACAGCTATACGATCATAACAAATTGTGATCCTTGTACAACATACAAAATAAGCAAGTTGGTGGTGTCGGGTCATTCAGTTTTTCCAACGGGGTGACGTGCAGTAATCCCAGAGGATATTGTGTCGTAAAGAATTAGTCCAGCTATCATAAATGAGTTCTAATCAAAGTAAAATTTTGATGCAGATATGCTTGTTAATTAGCATCTATAATAAGTAAACTATAAAGAAGATGAATACAACCACCTGCTATTATAAATTGCAGTATAAATTGAAAATGCATTAAACACTAAATATTAATGTTAAGGGAAACAGTCTTTTATAATCTAGAGTTGTTTTTATATATCACTGGGGGGAGTTCAGCAAGTATTGTTATTGTTTGCTGCTTTTCTTATAGCTTTCTTGAGTATTACGATACCGATTGTGGGCCAACCAACAAAGGTCGAGAAGTCTGATGGGTTGAGTACTGTAGGTGAGAAATTCGCTCATTTTCATCTTAGGATCCTTCCTGGTTCCCTTGGGTTTCCATTCTCAATCCCATTCCAGGGGGGTTTCCTGGATTCCCAGGAGGCCTCTGGGGGGGTTTTCCACCAGGTTGGTGGGGTGGCTATCCAGGTGGTCCAGAGAGCTTTCCAGGCGGTCCTGGTAAACCGAAGGTGGACAAAATTTTCGAATCTCAAAGAAATCCATCTTCATGAATTTATCTAAACTTATGAAGCCCTAAAAAATAAAGCCGATATGTGTATCTATGTTTGTGTTCCACAAGAGTTTGGTCGGTTCTAGGCTATTTTCATCGATGTTCATTAACAAATGTATATGGTTTCTAAAACCTCTAATGTACCGGAAGTTTTTTAGTAGAATTATACTGCTTGAATCTTGATGTTTAATCTAATAAATACTACACTTAGTAGAATCAATCTCGACCCATTTGCATATGAACGTGTCAATTTGGGTTATTTTCACAAGGCCCAAATGAGCCGTATCATAAAGTATAGCTGAAGGGAACATGATAAATGGGTCGAACGGGTGCCCAGAGTATGATTATACTGCATACTAGTATACAACCTCCCATAAAATAATGACATGAAATTGTTTGCAAGCCAGGCCAACCTGACCCATTTTGACCCGCACTAAAAAATGCTCATTCTGACCGGTTATCCAAACCAGCCGATCATCAAGTACTTGCACACCCACAGTTTCACATAGAAGAGAACCAACATGACAAAACAATGTACCACTAGTTAATTTACAGCAAAACTACGACATAGTTTTGTCATGATAACTTAAACGTTCATGTTAGTATATACCAAAGAAAACATTTATTTTTCTACCAAAAACATTACATTATTGATAAATGATTTATATGGTGCAACATGCATAACATAGGATGACAAAATAACATGAAAAAAGAGAGACAAAAAGAAACTTGTTTAGTTTAAGAATCCGGAAATCAATTCCATCTAAGGGTACACATATTGGAAAAAGTGAAATATGAAACCGGAGCAGAACATGCAGAATACAGGAAGACAAAAAGGGTATAATAAACCAACTCGAAGGGTTCGATGTGCTTATCTTTTATCGGCTTTCTTTCTCCACTCAGTACGACCTCTGTTCAATTCAAGACCCTCGCCAGCTGATCTCAATAAATGCAAAAATTGGCTCAAATCTTCTCCGTCTTTTTTTGAAGGAGCAGAACCGTTGCTTCCTTCAAGTTTTGAAATGAGTGATTCTGAACTTGTGAGAGAATCGACTATGTCATCATGCTGGCATTCGCGCCTGTAGTCCAAGGTAATGGTTTGTAGTTCATGAGTGTCGATAACTTCTTGTGGGATACTCTGTCAAAGAGAAAATTATCAATTTTGTTTGTAATAATTAGTTAAACGAGTAATTCAAGATCAGGGGCAATTTTGGCACATATACCTAAGATCATTTTGAGGTTTTAACACTAATGGTCAAATGGGTCAAATATGAATATAGCTAAAAAGAAACGGAAAATCGGCAAGTGTATTTCAAATGCATAATACCTACAGAATCATTTTGTTCAAAAAACTACGTTGTTATCAAAATAATACCTATAACTTTACAATCAACTAATCGAATTTGACAAACGAAATATCTAGACAAAATTTTTAACAACTTGAGCAAAAAGTGTTTTGCGTCCACCCAACCAGACCTATACAAAAAGCTCACCGATTATGACCACTTGCATAATGTACATACATACAAATACAAAGCATACGAGTAATACTTACATGCTGCTACATAAGTATGTGATAGTGAGTGATACGTATAGACATGCATATTAATGGAACATGGAAAAGGAACTTACTGACCTCCACACACATGATATGTAAAACACAATCTTATAACTATATATGGAATATTATAACTTTTTACTAACCTCGAGAACCCATCCAATGTAAGTAACATTGTTAACATGCTTGTTCATATCCAGATCAGCTCTTCTTGGCTGTATAATTGGAAAAGTATTGTTCAATGGTTGACACTTATAACAAGAACATAGAGCTTATATGGAATAAAGAATTTGGTCTTACCACAAGTCCTAGTGTGGAATACTCAGCTGGATCGTCAAGTTTTGCTATTTTCTTCAGGCTGTTATTGTTTTCTTCAGGGAATGCTAATCTGGAAGCCACAACACAATCAATGAAACAGAGCAGAGTTTTCGTGTTAACAGAAGCAAAATTATAGAGAATGAGATATTTATTAAAACACAAACATACCTCGGTGTTTTGGGACAAAAAATTAGATATTCATCTCTGACATCGTCATTGACTTTTTGCAGTCTTCGAGTATCCGAGTTCATCATCACCCACTTGCTGCATTTTAAATGAAAATGGTCAATTTGATATTCAAGTGCTATATTGATCATTTTTCAGTCTACAATAATGAATACATTGACAATCTGAAGCCTAAAATCTCCAATTCATTGCTTGCAACTATAAATCATAATCACGAACAAGGTATATATATACTCTTATCTAATCCAACATGGAGTGTTTTTTTTTTTTAACTTTCACAAGAAATAAAAAACACACCTTGTAGCCCGTCCAATAACCTCACCATTGGCATGGTCTTTAATAATCCAATCACGTCTAGTCCCAATCCTTCCTTCACTTTGACACCAAGTCTCGATTTCAACCACATCACTCCTATTACACACACAACTCCACATAAAATATGAAATGACATTTCAAAATCAATAACCTATGTCAAAACAAGTTTTATTACAAGCCAAAATATCTAAAATATTACCAGGCAGGGTATTTGTAAATCTCAATATGCATTCGTGAAGTCACCCATATAAGATGCAATTTCCTCATAGTTGTTGTAGTCGCAAACCCATCTGTCGAAAATCCAACACTTTGAGCATGATTACCCCCAACTTCCTACAATATATATCCAAAATTCACCACCTAAATCATCATCATACTCTCCAAATAGTACAAGTATACGTATAATAAACATAAGCACGTTCCATCCAAACACTCAAAACTGCTCAACTACTTTAGTAAAAACACAATACGCAGTTAGATTCAAAATGGTTTAAGTATATATTCTTATCAGTCAAACCACACACTACTAACAATTTGATTCAAAAAGTAATAATTCACTCTACGGGCTTATTGACTATTGGGAAATTGGCAAGCTCGGTTATAAGAGCTTACGATCTGTAGTTTACGGCTTATTTAAGCGCATAAGCTCAATTTAATAACCTCGTAAGCTATTAAAAACGAGTTTATCAATTTTTTCAAATTTCAATAAGCTCGTATAATCCCTAATATTGTGGTACATTTTAAAGCTTAAAACTTGTCGCACACCCTCAAAAACGGCCGAACACAATCTACATGCATTACTCTAAATTCACCAATCATAAACAATTATAGTAACATGTAACACAAACTGAAACTAAGAATGAAACAAAACCAAATATTACCTGTAACAAATTAGCAATAGTTTCAACAGTAGCCGTTTTATTAATCCCAACTTCATAACACCTAATTACAAATCTCTCTTTATAAGACAACCCATCCTCGGTCAAACTGCCCAACCTCAGCCGGTCAGCCAAACTCTTTTCCTTTTTTTCCTTCACAACAACATTACTATTCACTTGTTCATCAGTTTTCAACACCATTACCGGCCCCACAACTCTCCTATTTATAAAATTACATAAATAACCAAAATTATGTTTGGATCGACAAGTTGAAACCGAACTCACGGATCGGATGTTGTTATCATTGTATGTTCCGGCGGCTGTTGTCGTCGGAACAATTCTTGATAGCATCTTTTTGGCTTTTTTTTTGTTTTGTTGATGGAGTGAAGTGGGTTGATGGGTTATGTGAAAGTTTGGGTATTTTTTAGTAGGGGTTCGATGGGACCGAGGTAGAAGAAGAACAACAAGTTGATGATAAGAAACTGACACTGAAGTTGCACTTATTCACGTTTTTGCCTTGAACTGATTGACAAAATGACAACTGGATGCTTACTTGGTTTGGTTGGTGGGCAATGTGAGATAATTATTTTTTAATTTATTTTAGTCAAACTGTTAGATCTTGTGAGAAAATTAATAATGATAGATAACTAAATAAATATGCTCAAAAACTTCTCCCCTACTCACTCGATTTCAAAATAAATATTAATATTTTTATCTTGAGTTGTTTCAAAATAGATGCTTACCTTTTAAAAATAGTATATTATATTATTCTTTTTATCAATTTATTCATACTTTACTTTTTCACATAACTGATTCATAGATAATATGTAATAAATAAGGTTAAGAATAATTTTTCTCTTACATGATTTACTAATTATATATTTTCTTAAATTCTGTGTAATCTGATTGTTGTCACTTATTATGGACGGAGAGAATACTTTCTAGTAATTTTTAGTTTTTAGTTTTTAATTACAGATAACTCCAACTTCAATCGACTTAAGTATATATGTGTCATACAAATTTATTGTAGCTTAAACTTATTTGTTTTTTTCATAAATTCTAGCTAATAGCATTGTTTAGATGACAATAGTTATATAACTTATAGGAAAAATAAATTCTACAAACACAAACTATTTAAAATTGTTTTAAGGAATAGCATATGAAACAAGAACTTACTTTAAAACTCATTTATTATATTGTTTTAAATCTTATGTGTGTATCATTTTAGGTTGATTTATATCTGTAGGTTTTTAATTTTTGATAATTTTTTAAACACTTAAATAAAAGAAGCTTTAACTTCAATCTCAAAAATAAAACTTCAACTAACAATTTCAAATATAAGCTTTCAACTTGAGCTATCGGTTAATCTTAATTTTGTTTTTGTTAAACATATCCATCGAACTCTTTAAGAAGATTAATGGATCTACAAATTAAGTCTGAGTTTTAGGCAAACCTTGATGGGTTCTTTATTGATTTCAACGCGTGATGTATATTTTCATGGTAAACAACTAAGTGTTTGAACAACTTTCAATGTTCACTTGTGATTTACTAATTTGTCATTTTTTACCGAACGGATAAATACTCTTATAATTAAACATATAGCTATGCGTTTTCTTACATTGTAATATTACAACAAATTATAACAAATCAACCTCTTGTATACACAATAAGATATGATCATCCTCCAAGAATTGGGTGAATTATCAAATATTTCGTTAATATTGAGATTTCTCAATAATATTCACATATGGATCTTCGGTTTTGACATATTCATATGTACATATATATAGCTATCTATCTATATGTATTATTTAAGATATATATGAATAACATATAACCTGATGAGTTACTTTCTCTACTTTAAATGTTTGAAAATATATCAGTCTTCTTATATATAATATGAATTCTATAAATTAATACTCGATAGACAACCTGAATTTATTAATTAAAAGAGTTATAAATTAGCACCATATTTTTGAATCAAGACATGCAAATAATATTATTAAAGATTTTATTAATTAATCGAATAACTATCAAATTGGAAAACTTAACGTTCGCAGTAGGATGGTATATATACAACACAATAAAGCAAGAAATATAATAAAATAATAACAAGATAACGGTATATAGATGCATTAAAGTTTATTCCTTCTTTATTATACGTATTTATCTTTTAAAAATTCTATTATATGTATCACACTTTCATACTTACATTTAAAACTTATAAATATAAATATATATAATAATAATAATTAATATACATTTTCATACAATTTTTATACCATTAACCCAAAGTAATATAGTTATAAACCTTTTTATGAAAGGGAAGTCATCAAATGGAGGATAATGGGCTGGGTTATTGTCACTGCAGCATGGGTTCAAACCTTTTGGGCTCAAAGTCCAATTGGCTATAAATTGCTTTCTTACGTAATACAAAATTGAAGGTATCTTTGGATAAATAACCAAATAGTATATATTGCTAGAGGTGCAAAAAAATCGGTTTTTTTCGGTTTTCGGTTTTTTAAAAATCGGTTTTAAAAAAATCGGTTTTTTATCGGTTTCGGTTTTTTCGGTTTTCGGTTTTTCGGAATCGGTTTTTTTCGGTTTTAAATATTCGGAATCGGTTTTTTTCGGTTTTTTTTTCCGGATTCGAAATTGTATAACAAAATTTAAATAATACAAATGAAAATAAAAAATACAAACATAACTTTTATTTATATAATGCAATTACAACTAAAAATATAAAATACAAACATAACTTTTATTTATATAATGCAATTACAAATACGAATACATTTCGAGCTTCGGCATGGCCATCACCCGGAAATGTAATCGTGTAGTAAAGTATATCGAGCTTCGGCATAGCCATCACCCGCATACACTTAACCATGAATGTCGTCCCAAACTTCATCTTCATCCACGGATTCAACTTCAAGTTCTTCAAATTCACCTTCATCTAATTCGGTCGTTGGAGGTGATATTCCTAATGCGACTTCTTCATCTTGGATAATCTCTTCAACGTTACCTAATAGTGGGCCTTCCAACGTTGTTACATTTTGTATCCTATCTACCCCGTCCAAGTAATCTTTCAAACATATGCATACTTCCACGGATTCAGCGGTTAGTCTTGACCTTCTTTCCGATATGATTCTACCGCTAGTAGAAAATGCTGATTCGGAAGCTACCGTCGAGGCTTGGACGGCTAATAAATCCCGAGCCATAGCAGATAAAATTGGAAATTGTACTTCTCTTTCTTTCCACCAACTCAAAATGTCAAAATTACAAAAATCCTCAGGCCGGATACTGGTTAAAAAGTTTGTAGACTTATAGTTTCCCAACTCGCTTGTTGGAGCCGATGTTCGTTGACGCTTTGTAGCGTCTTCAACTAAAGTATTATAAAGGTTTATGCTTATGTCACTCGATGATACTTAGACAATTATATATATGTTTAGAACATGCCTTTGATATCGATTTAAATAATATATATTTTTATTTAGGATACTTCAATTTGATAATCAGAAGAACTGAAAGTAAGTATGAATTTATGATTTAATGAACATATAATATAATATAAGTTAATTTGAAATGAAAATAAGTATGTTGTTATCATTTCAAAGTAAATGAACCAAACGATCATTTTCATATTTGTCATAAAAATCAGATTTTTTTTTTATTTCGAAGTCAATTTTCACACAAAAACATAATTCACCCTATTGATGAGCATTAAAAAGTTTCGTCCAACTGTCACTACTATTATAGGGAAAAGTTTGGTAGCATTGAAGTTGATACATCTAATTAAAACAATGCATGAACGTATTGAATAGTTGATGCCTAGCTTTTTTTGAAAACGGCAAATATATTACGGCTCAATTGATGCCTAGCTAAATGGTTTTATCTTGTTGTACTTTCGAAAAGTCTCTCACGATAACCGTACTCTATACGAAATATTTATGACTAGATGCTTTAAAGTTTAAAGTATTAGGTGTTTAAGTATTTTCATCACACGATATATGAGCATTAATTATATATTTTCTATCTTAAAAGAGACAAAAAGAAAAAAATTATAAATGTCACGTTTGATTCTTAGAACTTTATAGAATTTATTGGAATATCATTCCATAAGGGCATTTGGTTCAAGAAGGAATTGAATTGAAAGTAGAATTAAGTTCAAATGAGAATAAAAGTTTTTGTGAATATGAAGGAATCAATTTCAACTATCTATTTTCATCAAAATAACAAAACTTTCAACTTTTTAAATTTTGAATATCTTTAAAACTCCTAATCAAAAAATTATAAAAATTGCACCATAAAGATTAACATTTTCTTTTTAATTAGATATATCATATGACATACTTTCGACGATTTTTTTTTTCAATTTTAGGTGGGTTTTGAAAACTGATAACACATGTGATAGTCGTCGGTTTCAATGTGATAGTTGTTGGTAACACATGTGTTACCAGTTTTCAAAACCTACAAAAAAAGTTCGTTGAAAATATATCATGTGAGATGTCTAATCGTAGAGAAAAATCGTTGATTTTTATTGTGTAATCCTTCTAATTTTTTGACTATCAATTTTTGAGATATTTAACTGGAAAGATTATGGGGAGAAAGTTGAGTTTTGTTAAATGGATGACTATAATTGAACTAAATCCATCGAAAGTAATCAAATTCCTTGACTCAAAGGAATACGACTTCCTTGTAAGTCCAATTTCTTTGATGATTTATAATTTCATTCAAAATATTTCACGAACAAAACGCAACGTAACGTAAGTTTATGGTAAAGTGACAGAGAGGTTTATGGATTAAGCCCGGTTTGATTTGTTTTATTCTAGTTAACCATAATGTAACACGTAAAAGATTAAAGGCACTTTGGGCACCAGAGGTAAATATTAATGAAACTGCGAGCATTGTCAAACTGAACTATTAAATAGAAAATTTTGATAAAAGAATTTATCTTGATAAATATTGTAAATTTTTAAATATAGACGTTCGGTTAAGGAAATACTCAAACAAAATACCTAAAATTTTTGTGCACACAAACCGTGTATAAAATTGAACAATTATATTGGAACAAACATAATGATGTTTTCTAGAACATCTATTTTATTTTAGTAGATGATATCCAACCCTTTTTAATTTTTCATGGAGCATGTTTCTACAAAATTTACAAACACGTAAGTTTTATACACATTTTGGCGTTTTATACTAAAAAAAATTCTGTAGCGTTTTCTATTAGGTGTTATAACTTTTAATGAAGGTTTACCATTTTATATAATCATATATCTTTACTTTTTTAGGCTGATCCTTTTTATTCAATAGATTTATCATAGTTCAATAAACTTTATTATCGCCGATTTTCTTTTCAAGTTGAACAACCACAAGGTCTACAACCATTCAACAAATTTAACATCCAAATTCTCTTAAACTTTAACAACCACCCACCATGAATAAGAAGAACTACAACCACCATCATTCCATCGAGAACAACCAAAATCACCCTACAAACAACAAAATCAAATTCTTAACCAACAAAATTTAACACACAAAACCAAATCAAACGATAAATCATGTACGCTATATTTTTAGTTCCTGTATAATAATTTACTACTGTTATCGTTATTAACAATCTTTTTATTTAAATAAAAATAGACCTAAGATGAAATACTTGGAAGAGTAAAGTAATCATACTACTTGTATTAAAAGCATTAATTAACGATTATAGTTATAGTAATACTAATAAGATCATAATGATGCTTATAAAAAGATATTAAATAGGCTTTGGAACTTTTGATAATATAATTATAAAAATATTAAGATTTCGACTTTACAAAAAGTCAATGATTATATTGAACAATTTGAAATTTTTTAAAAAGTGTAGGGGCTTGTTTAGTACTATTTAGTAACAACTTCAAACTAGAAAATAAGTAACAAGTAAACTGTGACAACTTAGCAGGATTTGGAACTTGGATGGTACGCACAATATTAGATAAAGAAGAATGGCGCAAACCAGTTCCCCAACCGGGCTAAGGCTCAATATATTAGTATTTTTTACTAGTCTTACTAGTCAACACTTACATGACATAATTTTTAATGCAGTATTATAATTTTCAATGCGGTATTTTATTTATTAAACTAGTATGTTTAGTAATACTCAAAAACTTATAATTGAAAACGTTTTCGGTTACAATTTATTTATACAATATGTAATTATGTTGACTATTTATCACTGTAGCTTCTGCAATGACTCTAAATGTTAATAAAAAAATATTTTTTTATAAATAATGATCAATGTAACACATAATACTTACAAAATTTCCATAAAAAAACATATATCCGATGTCAAAGGATCAGACACACAGGACATGCCTATTAGAAAACCGAAAACTTATTTCATTTACATGTACACTTGTGAACTATCTGCTTCAAAAAAGATAGTTGTAAAAACATCAGAGCAATATATCGTAGTGGAGAACTCTTTCAGTAAGCACCCCTTTTCCATGAAACCTCCACAAATAAAGAATACTCTTTTCTCTTTTCTACGAGAATTTTTGTTTCGCTGCGGCTATACGACATGAGTTTCAGTATTCCGTCAACCCCCGCTGAAGCACTGGTAAAATGTTGACCATGATTTCTAGCGCTTTTCAAAAATCATTTGCTTGCAATGCGTGGACTGGTCAAACAGTACGCCCACTAGAGCATGTACACTTGTGTCTTGCAAAAATTTGTACATAGGAAACCAAAACATTGATATTATATATAGTTGCTACCGTGCAATATTTTGGGACTCAATTCTATATATATTCAGTTTCATTTTCAGTTAATTTTTTTATAAAAGACGAGTGTTTTTTCTTTTTTCAAACATAGGAATCACACCAACAACACGTGTTGCGTGATTCAACCGATCTTATTTGAACTCCAAAGTCGAACTATTTTTCATTTTCCAAAGTCATAACTGAAGTCAATTTTATTTACAGTTTTTCAAATCAAAATTTACTAATATTTGTATTTAATTCATGGTTCACTTTGATATCAAATTCCTTATAAACAAAAATTAAAGGGTTTATTGTTTTGTTATGCATTAAACTTTAATTCTTTTTTATTATATGGGTCTAACTTTAAAAACTTCTATTGTATGAGGTAAACTTTTAAAATCTCTCTATTGTATGTAATATTTCATTTTTTAGTCATTCCAAAGAAGGAAAGTTTTCTTTTTTGTCAAGGCTAAAAAAAGCAAGTTCACATACAATAGATAGCTTTTGAAAATTTACCTCATACAATAAAAGTTTTTAAAGTTTGATTCATACAATAGAAAAAAATTAAAGTTTAACACATTACGAAACAATTATCTCAAAATCAAACCTAAATAGGGTAGATGGCTCTTTATGGTCTCATCCTTCAAAGATCCTCATCGAGAAAAAAAAAGGCTTTGTCATAGGCACTAAGGGGTTCTCTGTTCGCTCTTTTTGATTTTGTTTTAAAAGAGACAGTGGTGAACGAAAAGGAAGTGTATTAAACTTTTTTTTTCTTCTTTTACTTTTAGGTATAAAAATAAAGGTATAGGTAAATGTTGGTCAGAGGCAATGTTTGGTCCAAGGTCAATTTTTTTTTTAATTATATTAATGTGACAATTAGTTCTTTAGTTCTTTAAGTTATGATAGTAAATTATCTTACAATTACAAACAATCATTTTTTCTCTTTAAATTAATGATTAACTTGGTCATAGTTCGGTCTAGTCTGATCTGACCCCAACTACAACCACATGTAGTTTAAGGTTTAAAAAAGTTTGTCAAAGATAAGTTTCTTTTTGAGTAAAGAATCTTACCGGACAAAATATATAAGAAAAAAACTATGTACAAAACACTAGAGCATACCTAAGGTGTTTAGTGGACCTTCCAAACTTAATACAAGGAATTAGCATCAGTATAACAATACCCACCTCATAACTATGACATACTATCCACAATATACCTATACCAATTAACTATACAATCCACAAGATCATTTTGATCTGTAAGAAACAATCTAATAGTCAAACAAGCATCAAAACCTTTACCAAAATTGCTGTATGACATCCCTATTTCCTGACTATTTTCACATATGGCTGTAATATTCACATTTAGATCCTGATTATCCACCATAAAGAGACCAGAATCTACAATAAGGACCTTTCTGTCCTAGCTTGGATTTCTTTGACCACAACAGTCAAAATTACCACTGTTACCATCTGTTGTTCTTTTTCGAGCATGCATATCTGATGTATTTCCTGCATTTCTTTTTCCAGATATCTGACTCAAATCCATTATGTTTCTATCTTTCACAATTTGACTTTTAGAAGTCACACTATCACCCTTTACTACATTCTTATCATGCACTTCACCAGACTCTTCACTAATATCACTGTAGCATTGATTCACATTTCCTGTATTGAAATTTCCTGAGCATCAAACACTTTATACTTTTGCTCCCTATCGTACACAGATCATTACTGCTGAGGTCACTTTGACAGTTGGGATTCAATATAATCCTCACTTGGTACTTTCTCAATCCTTCAACCTGCAAAATTACATCTTAATTTATAGTCAACACATCCTTGTTTTCCTCATTAATAGACATTAACCTCCTTTTGATCCTATCATTCTTGGGTCTGCAATATATCTCGCATTTCCCATCCATCTTTTACAACTTTGAATACCACAAAACCCAGTACCATGATCCAATGACAAACTCTAAACCTAAACTTGTTGGACTTGCCCATTGACTACAAGTCCAATTAACATCCAAAAGATGTGGATGCCCATGACCTTGGTAGCCTACTTCAAACTTATGGGTCACAGGATTCTGTCTCCACACCATTATGTAGGAAATACTTCTACTGCATTTCCTTACAGAAATCCTCTCCATAAGAATAACTATCTCACCATCAAATGATAAGGAAAGCTCAATAGACCATTTTAAAAAAGAAACGGGATTTTTATGACATATGGACACATTTTCCATCCTTATATCACCATGAAAATTTAAAAAAGTTCCATACCCCTACAGATAGTAATCAAATACCCATCTTAAGCAACTGTTAACAACCAGACTCCAATTTAGCTTATGAACAAGTACAAGCCAAAAAAACCAAGTAAATAGACACACATATGTACTTTTGACTTGTTATTAACAACAGAACAACAATTGCACTACCTAATCTCCCCCTTATTACTCCATGCTCATCCCATTCCTCACAAAAACACACACTCTTTATACATCTGAAGAGATATACTTTTTGTAGTATAACAACTCATAGTCTGTGATCACAGGTCCCTGCACCATAAACACCATAATGTAAGAGCCTCTTCTACTACAACTCTTGAAAGGCAACCTCAAACAGACTAGTTTTATCACTACACTCAACACACACAGGTTTCCTAATACAGGTATCAAGTTTTGGAGAATTTAAAAGGGTAAAAGCAAATTTAGAAATAAAATACCACCTTTTAACTCCATGTGTTCTAAACATACTGCTAACCTCCAGCATTAGACTGATCATTCATTCACCTATTAATGCTCTATTATGACCATTTTCAAAATCACTTTTAAACACACACATGAACCATTGATTTAGCTCATAATACAACTCATACACACAGACTTGAAAATAATAGAGCATTTCTACCCCTCTCCTCCTTATAACACCTTCCCAAAAAACCAGATCCCACCCCATCCTGTCCTCACAACTACACACAACACTCTTTGAAATATGGGGAAATTTATTCCTGAATAACCTCAACCACTCACCATTTATTTGGTTCCCCCCATGGAATAAAACCCAGCCATCTCTCATGTGAACATGTAAACAGAACGTTCAAATGTGTTAGATTTTCATGGCCATACCTTTGCCTCTCTTGCATTTCTAACTCAAATCAGATTCCCCTCAGCCAGCACCAGCAGCAGACTATCACCCTGATACTCCTACAATCATGATAGTGGATCATCATTAGAACTTAATCTTAACTCTATTTCCCAAGGTTGCCTTTCTCACTGGCAAGTTCCATATCTCAGCAGCCTCTCTAACTTGC
Organism: Logfia minima; assembly: GCA_963921325.1. Lineage (NCBI taxonomy): Eukaryota > Viridiplantae > Streptophyta > Magnoliopsida > Asterales > Asteraceae > Logfia > Logfia minima. The sequence goes on along the minus strand of OY992775.1, from coordinate 6,531,795 downwards.
TTTGAATCATTTATAGTAAGGGTCATCATTCTTAGCCTAACAATTTCCTGAATTAGCTTACACATCTCCTCCACAGACCTATATTTATTCTGAAATTGCCTCTGGTTCCTTTCCTGCCAAACATGATACACACAAGCTTCAACAACCAACCTTTGAAGAATACTCCAAATTGACTTGTTCATAGGGAGAGTCTGCATGTAGTTCACCAAATTTTCCCAGTTATCAGGAGCCCATTGAAGCCTTATTCTGTTTTTAAAGTACCACCATATCTCCTTTGAAAACTCACACTATAAGAATAGATGCTCATGATTATCAGGTTGTTTTTTACATAAAGAACATCTCAAATCACTAATGTTGCTCCATGCTTCAATTTTATCTTGAGTTTTTAATCAGTATCTTAGAGCAAGCCACAAAATGAATGAATGTCTTGGGATGCATTGTCTGAACGATACAATTTTTAACTCACCATGACACCACAAGAAACCACTCATTAAATTTTCAATTTAAGTGAAAATTGAACTAGGGAGAATGAACACTGATGCCCAGTAGGCTTGTAAGGAACTTAACACGGAATTGATTAATCGAAGCCTTCCAACAAAGGATAAAAAGTTGTTTTTCCAATCCAGAAGTCTTTTTTTGACCTTGTCCACCAAACAAGAGCAATCCTTAGCATGCAACATAGTTGATATTAAGGGCACTCCCAGATATCTATACGTATGACCGATACCAATATTCACTTTTAATAAAGACAAGCTTATGCATGAATACATAAGATGTGGCACCTCATGTTTATGTTTTATAATTCGTTCACACTAAAGTTAGATACTAGAAAAACAAACTTTAGAATTAAGATAAAAATATTTTAAATATGCAACATGGGACACATGCTAGAGACTATATATATAAGGCTAGATTCTTCTTAGACTTTTCACCCGTACACATGTACACTTTGATAATTACTATACCGGTGTTAATTAGATCAATTAACTGAATGTGACTAATTTTGCTATAAAGATGATAATGTTTGTAGTTTTTTACCTATAAGATTAATCACATGTTTTTAAGAGTACAATGAGTGGCATGGTGTTAAGTGTTAAAGAATTATTATGTCTCAACCAACAACACAAATAATCACAAGATTATTTTCGGCAATAGATGGATCAAACACAAGCAAATAACACAATTAAGATAGTATGAGAATTAAATGAACACGCAGAATTGACGTGATTATATACAATCTACTCGATTGGTTTAGTCCACGACCAACTTGAGAGAAAAACTTATTAAATTTGTAGTTTGTAGGGTTTACAAGAATAGAAGTTACAATATATAGTATACAAGATAAAAGAAAATAAAACAACCATGGCTAACCTAGTACCCGTCGGGTACATTGTACTACCCACCTAGTACGCCTTGATCCAACCAGGTATTCACCTTCACCAAATCTCTGTTTGCAGCCTCACACATTATACCCGTTGAGTACCTTGGCTACCAGCCAGGTACGCCTCCTGACTCTGACACATTTGTTCAATCTTCACACTCAATATTAAGCTCGCTATTAACCTTCAACAATGAGTACAATTTTTGAAGCAGTAATTTATCGTTAAATTTAATGTGAGAAGGTAGTAGCAAATAATTTTTGGACCAATAAGTTTACATGGGAAAAAAAGTTATTGAACAAGGCGTTTAGTAGTCCAACGCCGACCGAGAATGATTATTGTTGACCGAAAGTGATTAACGCCGATGAAAACAGCACTGAAATCTATCAACAGTGAAAATTTGAGTTCTACTCCCCTTGCTCTTATATGTCATGTTTTTTCTTTTTATCTTTTTTATTTCACATCCTACTACCACTTGTATGATTACCAAGTATAATCTAGAATGACACTTGAGATAATAATTAACATGATATTTGTAGATTTTGGTACATGAGAGTATGAGACCATGTGGAAAAATTGGAATCATCTCGTATGTAATAACTTTACTATTAACATATATTCTTTCTATCTTTATTTTTTCTTCTTTCTTTTTGTTACTTTTTTGAGATGCCTTTGTATCCTACTATCGATCATATATGTTATACAGTATATATTTATATATAGATAATTCATACTGTAACGGTGGTATATTGAAATAAATAGGCTCAATCCACACAATAATGGCAAAAAAAGAAAAGAAAAATCATTTCACACTTGTTTACCTTAAAATAACAAAATCATATTGTCTAAAATGATCTATGTATAATCAAAGTTTTTGTCATTTTGTGCAAAAAAACACATTTTCTAAATGAGAAGAACTACCACATGTACTTGTTATCATCCATGTGTATGCATGTAACTTTAATATGTATGACATTTTCAAAATTAATTCAACGGTATTAAATATATTATTGGCACCTGTAATTTTGATCGTTTGCGTTCCAAAGTATTTAACTGTAAACAAATGATTAGTCGTATTAGTGGGTATAATTATTTAAACTAAAATCATTTTTTGCCAGCTATTGATGAAGGCGAGAAAGTTAATTATATAGAGATAAAGGAAATTAAGTAAAGATAATAGCTCACATATAAACTGTTCAACAGTTCAACTAATTCAATTTAATGCTCTATTTTTTATATTTTAGGGTTTCATATGAGGATGATTTCAAAAAAGATTTAGAAAATACGTGTATATATGTATTTTAAAAGAGGTTAGAAATCATCACAACAATCATATGTATAACTTATCCTCAAAAAATCAATTTTGTAACTGCAAATTGTTAGTGCTTACATGTTAAATGCTAACATATTCAATATATTAATTCTATCTAGTAGATTTAATTAACAAAATTACCATAAAATGGATAATTATGTAAGACTTAAAAGTGCAATAATCAAACTTATCATTAAAATCTATTATGGTACTCGCGCAATGCAACAACATCTTATTTGTAAAATTTGGTGTGTTAACTAGTTTATGGCGGTGGTAATAAAAATCACTTTACACTTACTTTTCAAAACCAACATATCTTATTGTATTGAAATGGTGAGTGTTATTATGATGAACTAAGAGTAATTATTATTGTGAGTGTTTTCATTTGTAGTTAAATGATGTGTATTGTGAGTGTTAGAGATAAGTATTTATTTTGATGTTGTTAGTAATGAAGGTATAGAATTTGTAATTATAGTTATTATTATTTTTGTCAATTATTTGAGTTTGAAATGGATTTTGTGTTCATTGATCTACGTATTTGATTTGAAGTTGATGTTGAAGTTGAAATGGTAAAACTTGGTAGTGATGCTCAACCCATTTCTTTTATATCATTAACATGAAACATAGCTATTTAATATTGTGTTTTGGATATATTTCAAAAAAGTTCTTCTATAGGTTAAATCTACCGAAAGGGTAATTTAATATGACTTCTCATATTTGCAATTTCATATTTTTAAGGATTAAAAAGGAGAGTGCTAAACCCTAAATATAAATATCAACACATCGTAACAACTTTAATTTTGCTGGCATTGACTTGACTCTATATATCGCCTATAAAACCAATAAATGGAACAAATTATCTCCTCATAGGCCACTAAAACATATCACAAGCTTTCCAATCACACCACCTGCCTAACAACCTTTACTTTCTTGTGGTGGTTTAAGAAGTTGCAAAGATGGAAGTAGCAGTGGACTACAAGCGGTTGTCGGAGGTTGATACCTACATAGAAGAGGCAATGGAAGGTGGATTGAAAACGAGAACATGAAATCAATACTCAAGTGATGTTGTTCCTAGCGTGACAAAGGAAGAAAACGACGATGAAGAAACATCGAAGAATAGCACCTATTTAGACATAAGAGGTACGCGTTTTACATTTTCACAAATTTTTGTATATTTTTTTAAAACAGTAAATACTCAGACACATTTTTCCTCATGGTGGGGACATTTCTGGTTAGTACTACCAGCTAGGCTAAAGCCAAAGGTCTGTTGGTTTTTAACTTTTGTTTTAGTTAATCAACTGACTACGTTAAAAAGAAAAATGTTAAGTTTCATCACCTTGCATGGATTTTTTGGCAGCTATTTCAGAAGCGGTTGAAGATCTAGATCTTAACAATATTCTGAACGCTGTTCAGATCAATATTATGAACAACAATGAAGAAAAGGAAACCACTATTGGAAGCAAAGAAGATAGTAAAGGAAAATCTAAAAGAATAATCAAAGATGAGGAAATCATAGAGGAGGAAGTAGTTGAGTTAGAATTCGAGAAGGTGGTACCTAAAATCAACACGCATACGATGCACTGCCCTAACTGTGATCATCAAATCACCAAAGTTGTGTTACGACGAAAAATAATCAAGAGGCATAGGCAACCTGAAGTAGCCACTGAAAAAGAAGAAGAGCCACGCGATCTTCTCGGATGCTTCTCGTGCTTTAGTTTGTTCACTGCATTGGGTAATTTCTAGAACTTTTCATTTTCAGGTTTTCTCATGAAACACCAAACAAGTCTGGGGTTCAAATCATGACTTTACGTCTTTTGACTTTTTACCTCAGTTTATTATTTGACTTTTGAATTCATAACTTTCGAACTAACCCTTAAATCGATGTATTCAGATAATGGACGTTTCAATAGGTTTCCTATTTTTTGGAATAAACCGGATTCAAATGCAGTTTCGCAACCTGATCAAAACCAAGTTGTCCGTAGTGAAGATGGTAAGCCATGACCTTTCAAAAAGTCAAAATCCTTCTTAATATGCTGGTCAAATTAATAACTTCTATATATGTCATCTCTACAGAAAGTCAACTTTTGGTATAACAATAATGACAATACACCATTATCAACTATAGTTTATTTTCTTCTACAGATTCATTGTCAACTACTTAATGTACCGTCACTAAATTCAATTTTGTATACCATATGTATAAAATAAAACAGCATAAGATACAATATATTGTAGAGCCTGAATTATATTTAGTGATGTACAAATCATTTTCTGAACTTTTTGCAATATTTCAATACATTATAAGCGTCTACATATGTGAAGTACATAACAAAGAATTACATATTTCTAAATCCGAAAAGAAAAATGTATGTACTAATTGCATATACTTGTAGTGATCGAGTTTAAGACTGAACTATTTGAGTTTTCTGATAACTATTCGACGTAAGCAGGGAATTGTTTCAGCATCCTTAGATTTTTTTGACAAGAAAAAGATTCTAAACTACCAAAACCACAAAAAGTTGATCAAGAATCGGAACAGGCAGATATAGGGAAGGTTGATCGCCAACCTCCTGCTACCTCCGACAACATCAAATATGATAATAGCAAACGTCCCATTACACAAGGTAACACGTTGTATTCGATCCTCTTGTTTTATCAGTTTCTTGGATGTTGAAAATCTTACATGAATTGAAGTGGTGCAGGACAAATTGGTGGATCATATGTTGGAGGAACATCTAAACCGAATAATCAACTGCCTGCTTATGTGGGAACTCAACAACTAGATAAAGATGACTCGCGTATTGATATTACATCAGATACCTCTACTGCAGTACCAGGCCAAGCACCAGGAAAAAGAAGACAAGATTCTATGTCTTTTGACATCTTGAAAAGTATCGTTTATGGTGGTTTAATGGAGGTGATTGCAAGTTTAAGCGTTGTAGCGTCTGCTGCTGCTGGGGATGCCACAACACGTAAGTTTTAGTCACTTTCTCATGCTTGCGATGTCATTCATATATTTTATATAGGGACTAAAATGATGCAGGACGAAAAGCTTACACATTTCTTGTGATTTTTGAGAAGAGAGAATACTTATAAATACTTGTGCCTTTTATTATTTAAAATAATTGTATATAGATACTAAGACTTATCTACATATTTATACTATCCCAACCAATGCAATGGTTGGGAATCGACACACCCTATCCATACATAACTGTAAATAACTGTAAGTAACTACTGTAACTGCCATAAGCATGCCTTCCACGTGATATTTTGAGGAGCTTTAGCTTATATTATCCAACATTCCCTCCTAAGCTAAAGACACCCAAACTTTCTTGAAATCTCTTAAAGTTTCCCACTTGCAAGGCCTTGGTTAATGTATTTGCCAGTTGATCATTGGTACTGCAGAACTCTATGATAACATCCCCATCATTTACCAAATCTCTAATAAAATGGTATTTGATTCTTATATGCTTACTCCTCCCATGAAAGACCGGATTCCTTGTTAAAGCGATTGCTGACATGTTGTCACAAAGGACTCTGGTAGGATTGTTTTGAGGTATCTTCAATTCATTGAGAATGGATCGCAGCCAAAGTGCTTGGCATCCTGCCAAAGCCAATGAGATGTACTCTGCCTCTGCTGAAGATAATGCTACCACATTTTGCTTCTTTGTTTGCCAGGAGACTGCACCAGATCCTAGATTGAAAACATACCCAGAGGTGCTTTTACTATCATCAATGTTTCCTCCATAATCGCTGTCACTGTACCCTTCTAGCATGAATTGATCGTTTCTTTTGTAGACAATTCCAAAGTCGATTGTTCCTTTCACGAATCTGAGAATTCTCCGTGCTGCGTCCCAATGTTCTGATCTTGGAGATTCCATGAATCTACTTAACATACTGACTGAGAAAGTAAGATCGGGTCGTGTTGCGGTTAAGTACATGAGACTTCCAATCAGACTTCGATATTTTTGAGGGTCAACAAGGTTTCCTGCTGTATCTTTGAAGAGCTTTAGCCCGAATTCCATTGGTGTTGAACATGGGTTTGCATATGTCATTTGGAACTTGGACAATATTTCATATGCATATCGTTTCTGACAGATAGAGATCTTGTGATGTTCTTGATGGACTTCGATGCCAAGAAAGAAGTGTAACAGACCAAGGTCTGTCATCTCGAAATCTTTCTTCATTGATCTTTTAAAGTCTCTTACCATTTCAATTGTGTTTCCTGTAATAACGAGATCGTCTACATACAGGCAGACAATCAAGATTGCACCTTCTATCTCCTTAATGTGAAGTGTGTGTTCATGAGCACACTTGTTGAACCCATTCATCGTGAAGTAGTTGTCTATCTTGCTATACCAGGCCCTCGGGGCTTGTTTCAAACCGTATAAAGCCTTGTGTAATTGACATACCTTTTGCTCTTCTCCAGATTTCTTGTATCCATCAGGTTGTGCAATGAAAACAACTTCAGACAAGTCCCCATTTAAGAAGGCAGACTTGACATCCATTTGGTGTACTTCCCAACCATGTTGTGCTGCAAGTGCAAGAACGACCCGAATGGTTTCCAATCTTATTACAGGTGCAAAGACTTCAGTGTAATCAACTCCATACTTCTGCTTGTAGCCCTTCACAACTAGTCTAGCTTTATACCTGTCTACCTCACCATCTTTATTCAACTTGGTTTTGTATACCCATTTTACCCCTATAGGCTTCTGATTTGGAGATGGATCAACTAGTTCCCATGTGTTATTCTTTAAAATTGCACCAATTTCCTCATCCATTGCTTTTCTCCAATGTGGTATTTTATGGGCTTCTTCAAAGTGCACAGGATCTGCATCAGAGAAAAGGACAAAGTCTGCTACTTCATCGAAGTTGATCTGCCTGGTATTAGCATAAAGATCATCTAAAGGTCTATGCTTTCGTGGGGGGGTTTCAGATGTGGAAGGATCTGAATGTTGGTTGTTTGATCGAGAAGTGGATGGTGAGTTGTTATTGTGACTGCTTGTTGGAGTGGCTTCATTTTCTTGAATGTTGTCATCGATAATCCCCTTTCCTTTGCTTTTTTCAACTGGAGATTCTGGAATTTCTTGAATACTTGCTGAATTGTACCAGGCTTTATCCTCATCGAACACTACATCGCGACTAATAATGATTTCTTGTGTCTCTGGATCATAAAGCTTATAAGCTTTTGACTGATCACTGTAACCCACAAAAATTGCTCGTTGTGTCTTGTTGTCTAGTTTTGTTCTTCTTTGTTCTGGAATATGTGAGTATGCTACACACCCAAAGGTACGAAGATGTTTGATATTGGGTTTGTAGCCTGACCATGCTTCTTCTAGTGTTTTGTCGGACAAACTTTTTGTAGAAGACCTATTCATTAAGTAGCATGCACATACAATAGCTTCTCCCCAGAATTCATCTCCAAGATTCTTACTCTTCATCATGCTTCTTGCCATCTCCATCATTGTTCTGTTTTTGCGCTCTGCAACCCCGTTTTGTTGGGGCGTATAGCGAACTGTGAGTTGATGATGGATGCCATTCTTCTTTAGATACTCCTGAAATTCCAGGGAATTGTATTCTCCACCGCGATCTGATCTAATAGTCTTGATTTGGAAAGAACTTTGTTTTTCTACCATGGCTTTAAAGTTTTGGAAATATCGAAATACTTCTGATTTTTCTTTCATGAGATATACCCATGTTTTCCTTGAGAAGTCATCTATGAATGTAAGAACGTACTTGTTTCCCCCTATGGATGGTACTCTCATAGCACCACAAACGTCGGAGTGAACAAGTTCTAGTGGCATGGAAGCCCTCCAGGCTTTATCTTGTGGAAAAGCTTCTCGTGACTGTTTACCCATTAGACAACCTTCACAGACTTCCCTCTTATTGTTGATATTAGGGAGTCCAGTTACCAGTTTATGTCTTTGCATGTATGATAGATAATTTAGGTTTAGATGTCCATACCGATTGTTCCAAAGTAGAGTTTCTGGAGATGAAATGGTCGTGAATGAGAATGAAACTTCGTCTTGAAATCTTAGTGGAAACATCTTGTTTTGTGTCATGCGAATCTTGCCTAACACCTTTCCATTTTTGTCTTTTATTTCACAGATTCCATGGCTGAACAAGAGTGTATAATCTTTGTTGATTAACTGTCCCACACTAATTAGATTGTATTTTAGTCCTGGAACAAAATACACATCTGGAATTTGCTTTTCCCATCCGTTTCCTTTAACAACAGTACCAATGCCATATACTTTTAAGCTTTTATTGTCTCCAGTTCTTACTTCTTCCTGAATTGAGACATCTAACTGTGAGAATACATCCTTGTTTCCTGTCATATGGTTGCTACATCCACTGTCAATGTACCACACTTCATTTGTAAGGTTTTCTTGATTGTTGAACATCATAAACAATGTATCATTCTCTTCTTCATCTTCTCTATGCATGAAGTTTGATCCCCTTCTTTCATCAGCCTGTTTTTTTCTGCAAACTCTAGCCATATGACCAAATTTCTTGCAATAGTAGCATTGTATCGGATTCCTGTCCCTAAATTTGCTTCTGTCTGGATCAGGTTCTTTGTTTTGGTCATGAACATTTCCTTGATTTGAGACTTGCGACTGGAAAGCCTGTTATGAAGTGGAGGCTTAGAATTGTTGCATCCGGAACTCATGTGATTGTAGTGTGCCAAGGAGTGTTTCCAAAGACAATTGGGAAACATCTTTCGATTCTTCTATTGCCACTACTACGTACTCAAATTTTCTTGTAAGGCTGCGAAGAACCTTTTCAACCACTCTTGAATCTTCTATAATTTCTCCATTGAGTCGCAATTGATTTAATAACAGGATGACCCTATTGTAATATTCTTCGATTGATTCTCCTTCCTTCATTCGTAGATTATCAAACTCACATCGAAGAGTTTGTAATCTCATGAGTTTCACTTTCTTTTCTCCCTTATACATTCGTTGGAGTGTTTCCCAGGCATCTTTAGATGATACCGCTGCAGAAATCCTCTCAAATATGATTTCGTCAACAGATTGGTACAGGAGGAATAGGGCTTTACGATCCTTCTTCTTGGATTCTTTGATTTCTTTGCTTTGTTCGGTAGTTAAGGGTCCAGGGGTTTCATTGATCCCTTCTTCAATTATATCCTAGAGGTCAAGGGATTCAAATAAAACTTTCATTTGAATGTTCCAGTGATAGTAATTCCTTCCGTTGAATTTTGGTACTTGTAGGTGAGGATTGTTGTTGGTTGAGAATGCCATGGCTCTGATACCATGTGATTTTTGAGAAGAGAGAATACTTATAAATACTTGTGCCTTTTATTATTTAAAATAATTGTATATAGATACTAAGACTTATCTACATATTTATACTATCCCAACCAATGCAATGGTTGGGAATCAACACACCCTATCCATACATAACTGTAAATAACTGTAAGTAACTACTGTAACTGCCATAAGCATGCCTTCCACGTGATATTTTGAGGAGCTTTAGCTTATATTATCCAACATTTCTCTCGGTATTTTTGCCTTTTTCGCAGTGAATATCGTATCACTAGCTTTGGCAAATCTGGTTGGTGGGGTCCTCGTAATAGCCACAATGTGAGTAACCCGAATGGTTAAATCCTTACTCATCCTAATTTGACTCATTTTACCACGAAATTTAAATTCGACCCAAAACTAGAGGTTTAAATTACAACCCATATAGTAAGTCGATTCAGGTTATGTTGTATTTTTAATGGATTATATGGGTACTGCATTAAACCTCTGACGTTATTTTATCAAAAAATATATATTATTGTAATCATATATGACACAAAGTGTTTCGGATCAATCAAAATGGCCGAACCCATTTTGGCCTATACTAAATTTACCCCAACCCATTTTGACACCTCTACTGAAAACTCATTCATTTGATATCATGTAGCTTTGGGACTTAAGAGACGACTGCTACAAATACTCTAGCCAAGAAACAGACAACCAAGAACCACGTAACAAGTACAAAGAGTTACTAGGATCGGTCGATCAATTCCCATTGCACATGTTTTTTGCAATACTATCGTTCCTTGTGTTTGGGATAATTCCTCCTTTTACCTATGGATACTCATTTCACGAGACCAATGATAGAGACTTCACAATGGTGGTGGTTGCAGCTGCATCATTTGTATGTATCGCTTTGTTAGCGATTTTCAAGGCTTACATTGATAGATGCACTGGATTTAGGGGCTACGTTAAGACTATTACATACTATTTGACGACAGCAGTTGCAGTCTCAGGTGTTTCTTATGCGGTTGGGAATCTGGTAACCAGGATGATTAAAGAACTAGGATTGTTTGAGACGAATTCAGGAGTAGCTATGTCACTTTTACCTAAAGTCGTCGGGTCAAACCCATCTCTGGCAATCTATTAATTTGCGATTTACTTTTGTTGTTGCTTGTTTGGGTCGTTTTCAGCTGCTTTAGTTGGTGAGTTCTGGGGCAGCTATGTCATTCTTTTGTAGGTTGTAAATTATAAGTATCCATAATGAAGAACTTGTGTGCCATGTGCGACCATTTAGTTTAGTTTTCGGTTTTCAAAATATTCTTTACCAACAGATTGAAGATTCAAATCTCACCTGAGACAAATGTGTCGCCATTTAACAAGATATCTAGATTCAAACCATAATGGTTTGGTCCAGTACGTCAGAAGATGGATTTGTAGCATCTCAGAGTCTCAAAATTATAAATCAGGCTACTACTTTGAAGATCGAATCCAAATTCTGCGGAATTAGGAGTAACCAAAACTCACAATTCACAAAGATGAGATGCCAGAAAAACCATACTGAATGTGAATTTTACGTATTTATATCACTATATATATTAAATTCTATAAATTTAACAATCTTATCCTTTATCTTGTTATTTTGTGTGCAAGAATTGTTTCTATGCAAGTTTCTATGCAGGGAATGTGCAGGTCAATATAACAAGTACATTTATGAACTGCGGAGTATTTTTTTAATTCAATTATTCTAATGTTACCAACAAGGTTGTTAACATTAATAAAGGATGGATTATTAATTCAGTTGCATCACAACACATGATAGTCTTAACTAGAAATATTATAAATGTTTTTGATATTTCAAAGTTAAATATGGCTATAGGTCATCGAGATGGAACTTTGACTAAAACTGATAAAATTGAAAACTTACAGTTAACAGATAAAATCTTACTTCCTTATGATGGGTGCAGGGGAAGTTTCCCCACACACTTTTGAAAAGACTAAAATACCCTTCACTTATATAAATATTTACATCAAGCCTACTCACTTTCCCCGACATTCTTTAAAATTAAATATCTCAAAAATAGTTAGTCAAAAAATTATAAAAATTACACCATAAAAATCAGAGTTTTTTTTTTTCTTCGATTAGACATCTCACATGATATACTTTCGATGAATTTTTTTTCTTCATTTTTTGGAATAAAAATTAGATGTTTTTACGTAACGATTCAATTATCAAAAGTTATATGTGTTATCCCATTTTTTTATCCCATCACATACATGTCATCTAAACATAAAAACACATAATAAACACGATAGAAAAAATATAGATCGAACATTCGGCGTCGCTGCTTTGCGCGGGTACAAGGCTAGTTACATTAATGGATGTGCTTGTTGTTCTTGAGTATTATGTGAGCGTATTGTCTGTACATAAACTATCTAGAGATAGTAAGATGTTTGTCGGGTTTGATGAGTCTAATTGCTATATACAAGATTTGAATCCAAAAAGGATTATGGAGACTGGTAATGAGAGTGGCGGTCTTTATATGTTTAATGAAACTATAGGGGAGACTCCACTTTCTAAAACTGTGTGTTGTGGGTCGTATAAAACTGGAATAATAGACTTGGTCATCCTGCTAGTCAAGTTCTTAAGACTCTTAAAACTCAATTGGTGTGGATGTTAAGTCTGCTATGGATGTGCGTGAAATCTTTTATAGGGCAAAACAAGCAAAGGAACTTTTTCTCTTAAGTGACTATAAATTTGTTGTATTGGGTGATTTGATGCATTTAGATGTTTTGGGGTCCTTACAAGGTTACAAGTAAAAATAGATTTAGATATTGTTTAACCATTGTTGATGATTACTTTAGAGTAGTCTGGATATATATATGATGAAATCAAAAGATAAGGTGTTTAAACAATTTGAAACTTTTTGTAATTTAATTCAAAATCAGTATGACAAAAGGATTAAAATTATAATAAGTGACAATGCTACTAAGTTTTTGAATAGTAGAATGTCATTATATTGTAAAGATAAAGGAATTGTGCACCAAACTACCTCTGCATACACCCCTCGGCAAAATGGTATTGCTAAGAGGAAACATATGTATCTTCTTAATGCGGCTAGGGTTTTATTATTGCAGAGTCTTTTACCTATAAATATGTGACCTGAATGTATATTTACTGTTAATTATCTTATTAATAGGTTACCTTCTTCTGTCTTATTTGATAAGTCTCATTTTCAAATGGTTTATGGTTTTTAACCTAAGCTCTCCCATTTAAGAGTATTTGGTTGTTTGCGTTTTTCCACCATTTCAAATAACAATGATAAATTTGGAAATAAGTCTGCTTTACTTCTTGCTGCTAATCTTGCTTTCATGAAAGGTCTAAACATTTTAAGATAGATCTTCATCTTGTTAGAGAAAAGTGTTTTGCGTGTGTTATAAAAGTTGAGTACCTAGATACTACTCTACAAGTTGTAAATACTTTTAGTAAGGGTTTAAATAAGTCTCAACATGATTTCTTGGGTATCAAATTGGGAATGCCACACTTATATTAGGATAAGATTGAGGGAGAGTAGTAAATTCTATAAGGTTAGCAATCTTATCATTTGTTATTTTGTGTACAAAAATTGTATCTATGCAAGTAGTTAAAGTTCAAGGACCTTTGTGTCATTTCTGGAAGTTTGTGGGCTTAAGTGCTCAAGTCAAAGTCCTCTTGTGTTGCAGGTATAAACTTGTAAAGTAGAGGGGCCTTTTATGACTTTTGTGTACTTATATATATAGGTTTGAGATAAGTGAACCCTAAGAGCACAAGGAGTCGTGACCCTTGTGTCACAATGTTCAGCAACAGTGTTCCTGAAAAAGGTGGGAGTGGGAACAGTGTTCACGACAGTGTTCAGGAATTTCTTTTTGATTTTTTTATTTGTCAGAAAATTCAAATAATGTAATAAATACATATATATAACAAATTAATTTAAATAAAATAAATAACTTCATTAAAAATAAAAATTACAAGTCCTAAAAATTAAAAGTTCATTAAAAATAAAAATAACGATTACAATTCCTAAAAATTAAAATAAAGAACAAGTACTAGAAATAAAATAAATAACTAGTCCGAATCCGTGTCCTCCGGTGCCTCGTCTGCCGGTTCCTCGAAATCCAACTTTGCCCGAATCTTCGCCTTTTGTTTTTCTATTATTTGTTTGTCTCGTCCCGACAATCCGTCCGTCGACATAGCCAAGATTCGAAGTTGTGTTTCCAAATCTTTATTCCGATAGTAGGCTTGTTTGTCGGAACGAATGCCTTCAAAGGTGCCGGCGAGAGACTCATCAAATGAAGTGCGAGTAGAAGAGTTGGAACCGGATGTCGTCTTTTGGGATTTTGCTTTCCTAGCTTTTCCCCGTGGACGTAGGAATGCATCACTACCGAATAGCGTGGCGTTCGGGTTGTCCTCCAGTTCCTCGTCCAAGTCCAAGTCGTCAAGGTGAACCGTCTCGCGGCGTTTTGGAGCGTTTCGCCGTCCGACTACAATGGGATCGGGAGTTAACCACTTTTGGCGGTCCTTTAAGAAGTTCCACGCTTGAAAACTTTTAAAAGTTTTGAGCGTTCCATTCTTAAATTGCGCCTCCACCCGAATCCGAAAGTCGTCGTCATCTTCGCCGCTTCTTCGTTGCGAGCTGAGCTGGTTCCATATGCCACCCCACCGTTGACAATCCGCGTTGACTTTCTTCCATTTTGATGTCAACGCGTCTTTGGTGCGGGTAAAAGGAGGGTTGCGGTCGTGGTACTCGTTGATAACAAGATACCAAAAAGAGTCGCCCTTTTGCGCGTTTCCTCGATTTGAATCCTCTGAAACGGCAACCCAACTTTGGGCCAACCGAAGCTCGTCCGCGGGTTCCCAACCGGACACGTTGTTGTAAACCTTTTTTGGCTTCGATTGTGATGATTCCTCCACCACTTGTTTTCCTTTTTTGTTTCTACTTCTACGGGATGTGGGCGTCGGAACCTCGTCTTCAACCGATTGTTGTTCTTGTTATTGGGTGAAAGGTGTGTGTTGTTGTTGTTGCCATATTAGAAAGGCTTGAAATTGTTCGGATGAGTATTGAGTAGTATGAGAGGATGATGATTGAAACGGCGTGGGAAAAGTGGGTATGTCGGATTGCGGGTTTGGTGTTGTATATTGAAAAGGGTTCCATTGATATTGTAGGTTGAATGGATTGGTTTGGTTGTTTTGGTTGTTTGACATGGTGATGAAAGTGATGAATGGTGTGTGTTTTTGAATAATTGAGATGTTGTAGATGAGAAAGTGATGAATTATATAGAACGAAGAGTGTTTGAGTGTATTGTAGATAAGAAAGAATATTTTGGTGTGTTTAAAATTGTGTTGAAAGTGTTGTATTTATAGATAGAGAATAGGGTTTAGAAAAAAAAAAAAAAAATAATAATTTTGAAAAAACGGCTATATATCCATTATTTTTTTTTTAAATTCTTTTTTTTAAAAAAAAAAAAAAACTTAAACTTGATTTTTCAAAACAAAAAAAAAAGAGGTTTGAATCCGGAACACAACGTCCGGGGGGACGCTGTGCCCGGAACGCTGCCCGGGAGTGGGAGAACGACGTTCCGGATGGCATTCCGGCCCAGGAACGAGCGCGTTCAGCACCACTCCTTGTGCTCTAATTCACTTCATTATTTTTCTATTATTCATTTTAAGAGACAGATCGTGTACAATCTAGATATGCTCATCGTCTTGATAATTTCTGAAAATTGTTTAGCTATTTGAGCATTATTTCAGTAATCGTGATGTGTTTGATTGAGATTTGTTCACTATAATATCAAGTGTATATGTACGTAGTTAACATACATCCACTTCTCTTTCCATTTCAACGTAGTTTAGTGCAACTTTATGAAAATTAGTTGCTCCAAATTGTAACATATATTCAATCTTTAACCTTTATAATGGGTATGAGCCAGGCGAAGTTGCCAATAAGGAAACAATCACCATAAGAAGACACCCACATGAATAACTCAATAACCAAGAACAACTGACGAATTAGTGATAAATTGATTAGTTTTTATACAAACCTTTTAATTAGTACCCTGTGCTTGACATTCTAAGTCAAAACAATTGAATACATAGCTATTGGCAATGCAACAAATGAGTAAAAAAAGAACAACTTGGGCAGACTTCGAACTTATACTTCTATATGGAAGAATTACGGGTACAACCGTATAAGTAAACCAGCAGAGTAGTCATGTGAAAGCTCAAATGTCATATCAACAATGTCAATATGCCATTCCTTTGAAGTCAATCCAAACCCACATCTACCCCTCTATGCTTCAAAAATTCCTTCGCCTCAATTACATCCTGCACAAATGACCGGCAGAAGTTCATATTGATTGATATCGAGGTGGCAACTTTTACCCAAACACTTAATATGGGTCGACTTAGGTTTAACAACTCAAATGTGTGAAAAAAAAAGATAGCTAAAGAAGAAATAGGTCAAGTGGGTAGAAAGTTGCCTGAATGTAGTTTTAATGCATACGACCTCCTAAATTGCTTTCAAACTAGCTATTTATTATAACTGTACTGATATCATCTTACTAACCATTAATAATTCAATAACTCTACACAAAGAAATCAGATTATTATTATAATTGTAACGCTTTGGCACACGCCCGTATAAGAAAAACCCGTTTGGACCTATTACCCAACCTTCCACTTTGCAACCTCTAGAACTTGAAATTGCAATCACGAGTAGGAAAAGAAAAAGATAACTAAAAAACTAAAATCAACAAGTATTTTGCACATGATTGATATATATTTATCAGCAACAAAGCAAAATACCTGCTGTAACAGGACTGCTTCCTTAGGGCAAGTTGGAAATTGCATTAAACCAACCCCAACCATTAAAAGACCATAGCATCCTAACGACACAATGAAGTACAGAGGCAGCTGTTGAATGAACAATTTATAAAGATGGTCAACCGAGAACATAATTCACGGTCATTACAGTAAGATACAAAATATATCAAACTGCAAATAACTAAAAGAAGATCCTCACCAACCAAGTATGACTCTTTGGAATCATTGCAGTCTGCAATAAACTAATCCATACGGCAGTTATTGCACCCAAAAATGTCATAATCTTCACGATATGTTTCATTTGTGATTCACGGAAATATCAAACCTCACCCTTGCAGATATTCAGTCTGTTACATCACAACATAACATCAATCAAATTTTAAGCAATATAATCGAATTTGGATCAACTGAATAAAGCTTGTAGCAAAAAAACCTGATTTTTATAAGTCAAAATAGATACTTCATAAACCACATTACAAACACATACTAACTGAAACCATGCCCAATGCAATATCCATTCATGTTACAAATTTATAGCAAATACCAATCTACTCAATAAAATCAATAAAGATATAAAATTTATGGTTAAAAGCTGAAAATGCCATCAGGTGGGAGGTATATATACCGTTAAGTGTTTTTTCACGGTCCCTTTAATATACGATACACAAAATGGGACTCAAAGCCCTTGCGCAATTTCCCAAACATCATTTGGCAATTAAATCACTGATAATGATTCGACAGATAATAAATTGCAATTAAATTAATTAACAACTTCGATTACCTTAGATATGAGCTAAAATTAAGGTTTCTAGTACAGATCGATATGTTGACGATAAATTGACGCCTTTTCTGTTGGAAGATCAAAAGATAGAGATCTTGTGTTCAGATGTGTTGATCTCGATGTGTTGAATGGAGACAGTATTGTGAGTTTTAAATTGCCGGCGCTTGATCACGGCCCATCTAGGGTTCTGGTAAAATAAATTTTAAGGAAGTAAATAAATTTGGGTTTGAGACCCACCCGGTAAAATAATTTTTACAAGTGATCACACCAAACCAGCTACAATACTCGATCTACTCGAAAAGAGAACACAAAAGAAGTAAAATTTTAAATAATATATAAGAATCATATTTATAATATTATTATTTTGATTTGAAATTTAATTAATTAATTAGATGTTATAATATAATTAAAATAAAATTCTAAATTAAGTAAAATTAGAGATTTAATGACATCAAAAATTATGATTTTAAAAAATAAAATAAATAACTATTTTAAGGATAAATATAGTAAACAAGATAATTAGTAATTAATACTACTAACATTATCTAAATTATATACTATTAATTAATTAATAAATTAATATTTTTATATTTATAAAAACATACATTCAGGAACAAAAGGAATTAGATAAAAAACCATCATTCAATTTATGTAAAATTTATTTAGGCATGTAGGTTTGGGTTTCAAGTTAATTAATAAGGTTTCAACGTTTTATGCGCATGTCTATGACTTATGATTAATATAATATAATATGATTTATCAAAGCATCTATATTATATTAATTTTTATTCAACAAAGTATATTAATATTACAATTTGTTTGTATTTTCATGAATGTATAGAGTAGGTTTTAATTTATGATGGAACAAGACATATTTTGTGCAGTAAGATGGATAAATAATTTTCATTGTGATTAGAGACTCTATTATCATAATTTTATGTAATGAATATTGTTTTTAGGTAGTTTCATTTCAAAAACATATTTTAAGAATCATCTAATAATAAGATTCAAGTGGAAGAAGATAAAACTTAATTAATGTTCAAATAAATAAAAGAGGATTATTTATTTAATATCAGTGTCTATAGCGGGTATTTTAAGTACTCTATTATTTTTTGAAAAAATTATTAACCCTTAAGATATATAAAAAAGATATATGACTATAAATTAATTGTTTACATTTATCTTAATAGTCTTATAGGTGATTACTATTTAACTTACAAAAATTTTATGTTTCAAATCACCCTAAACTATATGCAACACACCTTATTTTACGATTTGTCTTTTCGTTGTTCTTCATATTTTTTGTTGCGTAACAGTTTCTTTGAGGTTTTTAATAGTTTTATATTGTTTGTTATATGAAGTGCTTCGAATTTAAGATTACTAATCATATTTCACGAATTACACCTGTAATTATTTTCAAAAATGTTCAAATAGTATTATTTCGTATTTTTTAAAATGATCCGTATTTATATACGAGTGTAAAAACTAATAACATTTAAAATATTATTTTATCATAAACTCTCATTTTATAAAAGAATCATAAAAGTCTTAGTTTTGACCAACTAAAATTCAAGTAGTTCGGTTGTTTACAAGAAAAACTTGACTCGTATTTACTCTCATATCTTGACCAATCGACCCAAACGACTTTGAAACCAAAGACTTTTTTATTTTTTCTCATTTCGATGTCATTTCATTTTTTTATACCAACATCACAATAATCATATATTCAAAATTACTTCTTTTAGCAACAATTATAAGATACAAATACAAAGACGAAGTGTTATAATCTAGGATCATAAAATTAAGGGAAATGCTAATAGCAACTACTAAAAACATCATAAATATTTATTAAACTTTAAGTATTTTTTTACCATCTAAAATTCTATTCAACACATTTTAATTAAAAAAACATTTGAACGTATTAAATGAAACTTTAAATCTACCATATGCAATTTTAAAAGAAAAATTATAAACATAGTCCTTGGACAATGTTTAAAAAATTCAAACATTTATAAATTGTTTATATTTTAGTAATAACTATCATCTCTGAATATCACTATTCTCAACCAAGTTAACGTACTACCACTTCATACATGAAGTTAATTCTTAAACATGATCCTTAGAATTACAAATAAAAAAACATCGATTGTAAATTACAAACGAAATTTAGTTATATTTAGAGTACACAGTGTGTTGATGTGGCGTTAGCGTTCCGGCTCAAGAACACCTTGTGATGATATTCCCTCATTCTCTGACGGTTGATCGGCGTTCGACCTGAGACGCTGAAAATGACGTTTTGTTTTCTTCCCCTTTTTTCAACGACTACAAATAATAAAGATTATAATGAGTTTTTTGATGTAATTTGAAGACGGACAAGAAGTCACGGACATGGTTACAGTTTAGTTTGAGGAAAAAGATGATTGAAGGATATTTTCATTTTTCACCTTAGAGTTTAAGATGTATAAATATTGTCTTCGAACTTTTATTACAATTTTCAAAATAAGATAAAAAGGTTTACAATTGACAATTTTAACCCTGTTAGTATAAAAGTGATTTGATTAAATTTTGAGATGATAGAATATTAAACATATATATTTTATTATTTAATTTATATCTATTAAATTAATTAAATTTATAAAAAGAAAAAAAAAAAAGAAAAAGATTTGAGAGCACTGAAAAATAACTCACAGTTTTGCAATTATCAACTTTATGTATTTTAGAGTTTGATTTTAGAGAAAAATAACTGAATTAGAGAGGAAATTATATCCTGTTTTTTTGGTCTATCTTTTCTTACAAATTGAGCTGATTTAAAGAAGCTAATACAATAATATCATAATTCCTTTCTCTTCTCTTTCTCTTCGACTCGAAAACATATTTTTCTATGCTTTCTTTTTTTTCTTTAGAACTCAAAATATCACATTTAAAATAAAAATCACTTTCTTTTTTTAAGAACTTAAAAACATCAAATTTAAAATAAAAATCATCGCACCTTCTTTTCTTTCTCAAATTTATTTATTTATATTTATATTTATATTTATTCTAATTCACTAAAACACAACTCCTTTAAACGCATCATTTCTGTTATTGACGGTTAAAAAATCCTTAAAATTAAGATTCCTTTCGTCATCCCCAAACTAAGCAACAACGAAAAGTAAGACTACGGATTGCAATTGCAATGAAATCCTCGATCACCAACCACTAAATTCAGTTCCAATCATCACCTCATTCACAAACCCTAGAATCAAAATGGGAAGCAGCAGCAGCGACGTTGAAGCGGGTTTTGCAAAGCTTCAGGGCGAAGACTTTGAATACTACATGCAAACTTACTCCATAATCGTCGGTCGCAACTCCAAAAAGTCAACCGTTGACGTTGATCTCTCATCACTTGGTGGTGGTATGAACATTTCTCGTCACCACGCTCGTATTTTCTACGATTTCCAACGACGTCGTTTCGCTCTCGAAATACTCGGTAAAAATGGTTGTTTCGTAGAAGGTGTACTTCATTTGCCCGGTACTCCACCGGTCAAACTTGATTTGCAAGATTTACTTCAAATTGGTGATAAGGAGTTTTATTTTTTGTTGCCTGTTAGAAGTATACTTGGTGTTGGTAGTAGTGGGGGATTGAGTGGGCCCATGTGACATCATTATATTTCTGTTGGAGGTGGTTATCAGTCACTGTCGGTGAGGGGTTCGAGTTGGAAGAAGAGCGGGCGTGGGAATAGTTATTGTTATGATGCTGGTGGTATTGTCACAGCTAAGAAGATTAGAAGGGGCGGTGGTGGTTCGGGTTAGTGATTTTGAAGTTTTTGGATTAATATATGTTTTTGTGTGATGGTGATTAGAAATAGATATGTGGTTTATGATAGTAATTAGATTAAATAAAGTTTTGTTATGGAGTGTGTTTTTTATGCATTCTATAGCTAGATAGAGTCGTATTTAAGATGTAGCCCAATTGGTTTGGAGAGGTTAGGACATTTGGAAATATGATGGGTTAGTTGGTTGGACCACTAACTGAACGGGCCAACAGGTGAGCTTGATTAACCTCTGACAGTTTGACTTGATGAGCATTGGGTAGTCTGGTATGGACCGATTAGGGTTGCTAGAATGATTGTTGTGCAAAAGTATTGCATAAGTATTAATTGTTCTCTCTTGATTGCATACATTTAAACTTATCAAGTACAAGCTTCTTTTCAAGACTACTATATCATATGCAATTCCTTAACTTTCAGTTGAGTTTATATCTTGAAGAAAGTTACTGACTTTTATAGTAATTAAGAAATTACATACATTCGTCATCCTTTTAGGGGGTTGGGAGTCTTGCAACTGATTAAGTGACTTTATCAGAATTAATAATGAGCTTTCAAATAATGTTTTGTAGGAGATAGTGTTTTGTCATTCCCCAATTGTTAAGACGGGGTGTGGTCATATATTGACAGGATAAGGATCACGAGTACCAAAATGTATCCTCTCACAACTCAACTTCTATTCCTTGAGTTACTGTGCCCCCGTGGCACCTCTGTTTTATGTTTTGAGTTTTGACGATTCGAACCCGTAGCATTAGTATAGTTTATTTAGGGTATGGTTACGATGATGATGAGATTGATGATGATGTTCTTGCGGCTAAGAAGATTAGGAGAGGTGTTGGAGATGGATCTTATGGTGCTGCTTCTGGTTCCGGTGGGAGATCGCACTCTGGTTAGTGATTTAATGTTCTGGATTAATATATTTGATGATAGTAATTGGAAATACAAACATGATTTATAGAAGTACTAGATAGAAATTTGTATCATTGAGATGTATGTAGTTCATTCATGTTTTGATATTATTTTTTATTAGGGTGTTACAGTTTGAATGTTTTTTATGTTTGAAGTTGTACTATTACAACTATATTTTAGTTTCAATAAGTAGATCCAAACACCCTCGTAATCCTCTTTTGTGCTCATAGATTGGTTTAGTCGTGTTTGTAGACTGTATATTATTCAGTACTGTCATCACTTACCTAGCTTTTTTTTCTGTTTTTTTTTTTCCATTTTGTAAATTAAAGGTCGGAGGGAAGAGCAAGAGTTGACAGAGAGTCTGATAACCAGCAGCTCCTACAATTATAAGAAAAGGATGTAGTTTCATCCGTGGCTATTGTGCTATCTGACCTTTGTGGTCCTGGGGAATGGATGCCTATGGAGAAACTTCAGACTAAGGTAAAATTTAAGCACTGAGCATATCTAGAGGTGGCAAGATGGGCAGGTTGGGTAATGGGTTCGGGTTTAAATGGTTCATTTACAAAATGGGTTGGGTGGCTTAACCCACAACTACTTTTTGGTCCATTCTTAAAAGATGAGGAAACTATTGTGTTAATTATGATTACAAAAACAATATTAATAGGAAATCGCGTTCGACCTATTTGTTCCCCTTTTTAATCTAAATTTGTTATTTGTTAATTTGACCCGTCTGAGATATAACGTTGTTCCAAATCAGTAAGATGGGTCGAGATTGACACTCTAGATGCATTTATGGTTTACTTGCTGTTCATTCTTCTCTCATCTTTGTTTCACTGTGAGTATTTTGGCTCTTGAAGTTCAGTGATTTCTCAGTCTATCTGTTGTGCAGCTGATGTATGATTACCAGTTGTGTTTTCTATGTATGATTATCAGTTTACCACAACATACTCCAATTTTTAGCTAAATAACTGATTCATACATAATTGTTGTTCGTAACTTTTATTTACATCATGTTGTGCAGCTGATGGAACAATATGGCAGTGTATGGCACCATAGTCGTGTTAGGAGGTATCTAACTTCCGATGATTATCAGGCCCTGAAGCTCAGGGAGAACCGTGGTTCGGGCTTCTTATTTTGCTAAGGAAATACCCTGAACATTTTGTCATTAACACTAGATCCCGAGGCCGTGTTACACTCGAGTTTGTCTCTCTTGTCTCACTCCTCTCGTGAGATCTTGAAGAATCATTGTTAGCTGTGAATGTTGTGAGAATCGGACCTAGGTAGTTAGGAAATAGTGTCATAGCTTCAATTGTTGTAAATTAGTCATTGACGTTGTACTCGAGCAGTTAGTAAATGGTGTCATAGCTTATCCGTTGTAAATTAGTCATTGAAGCTGCACTTCTGTTTAGACTTTAGAGCAGTTGATGTGTCAATATGGAAACTTTATCGATGTCTTTTTATACTCTCATTGTTCTTAACTATACATCTTTTGAGCAATTGGGCCTTTGGGGTACAGTAAGTATTTCTGTAACAGCATACTCACACACCATACACTACAGCAGTGCACCTTGGATATCACTAGGCCAAAGGTTCTTGTTCTGGACTTTCAATCAACTAACAATTTACAAGTGTTTTAACAATTTCTATATTCTAAGCCTTTAAGGGGAGGTGTTTGAAAACAATTTTGTTTGATTAAATGTAGATATGCTTTTGTTGTTGAAACTGTAATAAAATGAATAATTGAATATGCTTATGGTCACAAAGGCATATTGCTTCCATACTTGTGTAGCTCATATGATATTGATTATTTAAAACTAACTATTGACACTTGAGTCAGCATAGAATCAGTATACGGTTATTATTATCATGACGTCAAATTACATTAGTGCAAAATCAAACACCCGTGGTCAGAGCATCCACAACAATGATTTTTTACAAAGATTTTTTTGATCAAAATGTATAAGAGTTCTATAGAGAAAAATTTAAGGAAAAGTTTTTGCTCCATTGATAAAAATCTTTTCATCTATATAAAACTACTAAAAAGTAGTTTGTAAAGATTGAGATTTAACAATGAAAGAGATTGTAAAGATTGAGATTTACGAAGTCTCACTCTCTTACCTTGTTACTTTAGTTAGATGCAAAACTTTTTCAAAAGCTCTTTCTCCAAAAAACTCTTTCACCATTTTCATGAAAAAGCTTTCCAAAAAAGGCATTGTTGTGGATGCTCGGATGAGCACAAATGAGTAACAGTCGAAATCTCCCTATTAACCAGGATACTGGAACATATGTACCTGTAGTTCTTCTGCACAAATGTTATCCTATGAACGAAGATTATTAAACACAACTGGCATACTATATCATCTAACAATCTTACCATGTGCAAGAAACAATCGGAGTTGATTGTAAATTAAAATGACAATCTTTGAGGCCTTATAGTGACATATCATGATGCCACTTAAACTAAGTACTTGATAGACACTGTGTCCTTATGATGGCATACTACAACAGTTGTATTTAGGATATACTCCTAAAATGTGCATTATAACCTAAGACTTGCTAAAAACCTGTTAAAGATTATAATGGTTTCATAGACATTTACTGTAAGAGAAAAGTTTAAATATCAAGAGGCTGATGTCTCTGCATCATCAGATCCTGAGAAGCTAATTCCTCCTTCGTCAGCCTCGGTTTTCTGGTCACTGTTATTCTGTGACGGACTCTCAAACTTCATTCGGGAACTCACCCTTCTCTGATGTTCTGATCATTTTCATTTCCAAAATGTACTTGTTAGGTAACAAAGGAGTGGTTGACTTTCTGAATCATAATGTTGGATTCATTGTTCCTAAAATGACGAAAAAAGAAAGAAAAAAGGAACCATGCTAGTAGGCACTATTTGTTTAAAACATGATTTCTTGCAAACTTTCACGTCCATTTTTCAAAAAAAAATTAAAAAGATAACTGTTTTCAGTGAAATGTCAAGTAAAAATATTCAAATAGTCAATCACTTTAACTGAAGCAAATATGAGCTGGTCAAATTACTTTTGCTGTTGATTGCAGACCGAGTCATGGTTAAGAAGTCATCCCAACTCATTTTGCTAAGTTTGTCCTTCTCCTCAACTGTAAGCTCAAAGTTTGGTTCTCTACCACACATGAAAGCAGCCCTGTATAAACAGAAAACAAAATTAAACCCATACGACAGAAACTGTTGCAAATACTTTGAGGCTGCAGAATGGAGGGGTCACAAGAGGTTCGGGTCAAAAAGAGCAATTTTCTATGTCGGAAAAGGTTGACCTGTTCCTGAATTATATATATGCATAATGAACTCAAGATTTTCACTGTAACTATATAGTTAATTTATAAGTTAATTTCTCTTTTCTAACACGGCAATGTTTCAAATACGATTTAAATGATTTTCAACCATTTGACCCGTTTGGCGTGTTTACTATTAGAGAAACGATTTGAAATTGCAACTTCTACAAATGCTGGATTTAATCATTTTTATGTGATGCAAGTACCGGTCATACAAACGAGCAGCTTCTTCCTGGGAGCCAACTGTCCCTAAATGGATCTGTTTCTTATCCACTTTAATGGCAGCTTGCCATTTCATGTTTTTGTAATATACACCTCTCATTATGCAAGGTTCCTGATTCTCAAAATGCTTTCTTCTGTGTCTTTTTCGCCTTTTGAACACTGAATTACATATTAAAAATGGTCAAAACTAAATAGTACCAAGTGACTTCCATATGCTTTTCAGTCGAAACAATTAAGTTCAAAACTTAGAGATGGACCTGGATGCTGAATTTGTTGTTTATTAGATGGGCTTGATTCATTGACGTTTGAGGATTCAGGTTCTTTTGATTTTGCTTTATCCTGCAAAAAACACAAATCATGTATATCAGAAAATGATAAAGAAAATATTTCAAAACAAGCAACTCTGAAATGCAAGACGCAATGCACTAATAATTTTTTGTTTAATGCCGACTGCAAATGTTGGAATATATGATATCAAAGATATAAGACTCTTCAACTTTGTGCTATGGATCCAAAATATTGGCTACTTAGAGTAGAAAAAAAAAAAGATGTATAAAATTTTGTTAATGTGAGAAAGAAATTTGGAATACCTCTGCAGCTTGGTCAATGTTAACCGAAGGTGTTGGAGGCACACTGACGTGTCTTGTGTTCTGGACCCAACTCGGGGATAGCCCATTTTCAAATGATAGAAAATCTAGAGAAGGACTTCGTCCTAACATTGACGACAGTACAACATCAACAACGGTATCATGGCAAAAAAGAATAAAGTGCAAAACAATCATGTTGATCAACAATGTTGAACTCAATAAAATAACGAAAACTTACACTACTAACCATCTAGTCTAGATATCTAGATATCTACATTATAAGATGAAGCATAAAGTTTAAATTGTACCATAAAGCTTGATCAATCTTTGTCGACGAATGCTCACCATAGCTTCCTACCACAAACCTAAACCACTCAGTGAGAAGACTCAGAATTTATATTCAAAGAGGAGGAAAACATAACAAAACCAAGAATCACATTCTAATAAAATTTTTCCAATGAATCAACTTGTTTATTATAGTTAATGCATCAAACTTCAATTTAGCACTAATGCAAGTTTCAATCCTCAAACCCCTTTTTGTCCCTGTTATCCACCTCCATTAATTGTATATGAACTAGAAATGTTATGATCATTGCTCGATAAACCACCCGAAAAGGGGTTCGAGGATCTTAACTATTATAGCAGTAAAGTTTTAGTCAAACACATACAGGTCAATTTCATATGCACAAAAATGAATGTTACAGATACAACACTTACAAAGGGTTAAATTTCAAGTCAACCCCACTTCATATATGAAATTGATACACAAAATAACTACAAACACATGTAGCAAAAGGTGACTAAACCCTGTATTTATGTTCTTTATTCAAACACTCAGATAGAGAAAATGTGATAAATTTATGAACTTGAACAAACCAACATTAAATCAAGAAAATCCACAAAAGTTATAACCTAAATTAAACAAGTATCCTACCAAATAGATACAGAATCATAATCAAGCAACAAAAATCTCAAGAAAAAAAAAAAAGCCCTTTTTATGTTCAAAAAAATAAGTCAACCCACCAACCTACCACCTTTTATAAACCCAGGGTCAACAATAACAAAGTCTTAACCCCTACTTACCAATCAATCAAGAAAATCCCACAAAGTAAATTGGACTATTTAGTAAAAAAAATACATGATCACATCATCAATACAAATTAAGGTTCATGAACAAATTATATTATTTTTCAAATAGTAAAAAGAATAGAAAAAGACTTGTGGGTTTATTATATTAGGTAAAATAGAGTGGTGGGTGTTGAAGAAAAACAGCCATTGTAGATGAAAGTAGGAATCTTTGTGTGTGAATATATAATACCTGTGAAGGTGGTGAAAACTGGGGGAAAAATCAAGAGAGGTGACTGAGGGGGTTTGATCTGGATGGTAGTGAATGAATAGGATTACAAAGGCAAGGTGGTGAGGTTGGAGAGAGAAAGTTGAGTTATTGATATATTAATATAAATAAAATAATATAATATATATATCTATTTATAGCTACTTATGTACTAGTATATATATATTATAAAGAAAGAGAAAAAAAAATGTAGTTGCTCATGCATCTACCACCTTTTGTTTTTATTTCACCTCTTCATTATGTTTTTGTTGGTTAGACTTTAGATGGTCAAGGGTGGTGGTTTGATGTCATGGTAATTATTCTTTTTCTGGGTGAGAGGGGATTGAGAGATAATTGTGTAATTTATTTGATCAAGTTTTACTATTTATGGTGGTGTTATAAGTTTTATGTGATGACATCTACCAAAATACCCTTGATGGTAGTGATCAATTACTTTTATGAAGGTATTGAATGAAGGGTAATTGTGTAATTAGATGCAAGTTTTGAGCTTTAAAGAAGGCTGATGTAATACCCTTTGTATTTGTGGTATGTGGGTATTTGGTTTTTTATGTTAAATTTACCAAACTGCCATTACGGTGATGCTAAAAATTTATTTTTCTTCTTTGTTTATTTGTCATAATTGTCCTTGGATTGAGCTTTATTTACCTAAAGAACCATCGAATGTGTCAATTTACTTGCACATGTACATATTTCGTAAACAAGATTTGTGTGGATGAAAATGGCATCATATTTCTAGTTCATATTTTGTTTTAATGTGATAAGGTCAATCGTGTAGGGTTTAAATAGTAATTTGAGAAATTCGTTCATTCAAAGAAAAAAATCAAGTTGATACGGTAAATTTTATATTCAAATATAAATAAAAAAAAGTATAAAAAGGTTGATTGATTATACTCCTTCTCTCGATTTAAATATTAATCTTACTATTTTTACTTTTTTTTAAAAAAAAATTGTATATTTTTAAAAAATAACTATAAACAATTATTAAATTCTCAAAATTTGTCTCATTTATTACTTCCAATAAGTCATTTCTTTTTCGGTTAAAAATTTGCTTTGAATATAAAGATAAAATTGACATTTTATCAAACTATCATAAATTCAATATTTTAAGTTAATGGACATTCTTTTTGTAACGAAGGCATTATTATTTTTTCTGCTAAAGTTGTTCGAAGAAGTGAATGTAAAAAGGGAAACTAACTCTTTAAATTTTCAATTTATACAAAAAGATATATTTTGTCAGGGTTATTGAACACTTCTATATATACCAAGAAATATATAACTATTCATTGAATAGTTTCTTTTTCTTTCATATTTTTAATAATTACAAAATTATATAATTTTGATATTATTCATTTCAGGTGATTAAAATATAATGATACTATTATAACTAAAATTCACATACATAAAAAAATTATTTAAGTTAGAATTTTAGTTTCTTTACTATACCAGTAAAAGATAAAGACCATAGAAGATTAGTATATTTTAGTTATAATTGTTAGATTGTGTATTTTGTAATATGCATATACATTATCTTACATAAAATCTCAAACATCTGGTTAATCAATGTATCGTCTTTTAAATAATCACTTACTCGATATAACAAAAAACAAAACTTATGTGTGTTTATTTAGTTGTAATTGTCATTTTTATTTGATCATTTTATATAATTGAAAGATTTGTTGATAAGTGCAACATATATGATAATATAAATATATCACTTTCTAGAATGTCGCATAAGTATCTAAGTAATTATAATCATTATTATTAAATAAATATTTTTTTACTTGACCTATGAGTACTTGAGTTAATCATGCACAATAAAACTATTCACAATCATATTTAAAATGTATTAATCATAATATTTTATCTGTGGTAAAAATTTATATTGAATCTTACGCATCACACATTTTATGTCCATCATTCTAAATGAAAAATGTAAGATCATCATATTTATTTTGAATATAAACAAATCAATATGATTGAATGTTATCTAAGATAAAAATCATATCATATATCATGTACATAAATATAAAAATGTGTCTTCACAACGTGCAAATTATAAGTATTGGTTAATAACATTTTGAAGTTTTCCCCTCAATATTAAAGTAAAACTAATTTTTCCCCTTGTAAACTATATATTTGTATTTAAACAGATAGTGAAATCATAAAAATTGTAATGTATGATTATTTTTCACTTTATTGCTAATAGTAGGCAATAAGGAATATGTTTATTATTTCGTAACTTATTCCGTTCCCTCAATAAAAAAGTTTCTAGCTCTGGCTCTAATAATTATTATAACATACATGCAAAACTGAAACATTCATTCATGAAAAAAGAGAAAAAAACGTATTAATATGTCCAAATATAGAAAAGTACGAGAAGCTTAATTAATCGTATACTATTTCTCTACTTAAGTTATATAAAGCGATTTTAATTTATATAAAAAGATATTATTACCAGGTTATTAATATAAACATTTCGAAGTTTTTTGCTTTCAATATTAAAAAAAATATATTTTCCCCCTCTTATAAGCAAATAAATATTTGTAGTAAACTGACACAGAAAATCGTAAAAGTTATAACGTACAATTATTTTTCACTTTATTGCTAATGGTAGGCAAAAAGGACTATCACATGTTTATTACTATGTAACTTATTCCGTTCCCTTAATAAAAAGTTTTAGCTCTTCCTCTAATTATTATCATAACTTAAATTAATAATGACTTGATCCTTTAATATTTTAATCTTATAATTATTTTCAATCTTTTTCTTATGATTTAATCTTTCAACTACGCATTAACTTATTAATTTGACACTCAAAAGGTTAAACAATTAAACTTTTAAAAGTTAAATAACTAAACTAGATAAAGTTAAAAGGAACAAATCATCATAAAAGATACTTTTAGCGATTGCACTATCAAACTTTTGAGGTATGAAGAGTGAATATATTTTAAAGGTTAAACAACTAAAAATTTGAAACTTTAAAAACTAAATCACGAGGAAAAACTTAAAGGGTTAGGATGCTACAAAAATAGAACTTTGAGAGTTTGACCGCTATTAACCCTATAACTTATATGCAAATGCAATGGGGTTGGGGCTTCATCGTTTAAATCCCAAAACCTGGCTTGTTAATATGTAAGCACAAAGTTTAACCATTTATGGAGTAAATGAAGTTGGTTGTTGACTTTTGTGAAATTATTCTTTTCAAATTTTGTTGTAAAAATAACGATTCATGGATGGTTTTAGAATAAATGTAGAAAATGAATAATTGTTTACTAATGAATACAAAATTAAATGCATATGAAGTACTCAAATCACAATTATAGAGGATTTTCATACCAAACATAATATGATGCATCTAAAGTGATAAAGAAAGACTAGTAGTTAATTATTGCATAAATGTAACTATGTATATGCTATAGAATTGGGCCTCCAATGGTGCCTAACTTGGCTTCCAATAAGTTAAGAAGTTTAACCAAGTTTAGAAATAATTTGTTACTAACTAATTCTAATTATTGTAAAATGCATGCCTAAACAATCATTATTAGGTTGAAATGATGAAGATTTTTAGTTAGAAAGTAACTTGGTTTGTAATGAAAAAACAACTACATAAACGGTTTGGAAGGTTGATAGTTTTTTTTTTTGCTTTTTACTGCAAAAAGCTATAAATGTAAAAACTAATACTTATTGTTACCTTATGAAACATCCAAGTCATAGTTAATGACTACTTAAGATAGTTTACTCACAAGATTAATGTTTCAAATCTGTTACACTACCTTCGAATCAAGCTAGAGTTTCACTCGTTTAATTCGTTTATACATACCGCCAACATTTTTTCCTCGTGTTTATGAAATTATGTTTACATACCGATTGAAATATAATACTGCCATGAATAATGCAATAATAGTAGTAACTTGGTGATGAAATAATTATACACTTAATTCAACCTAAATAGGACCCTGGTTTGTTTATTTCGCTAATGAAGTTGACACCTTGATAAACGTACAAAATTATGCGTGTTATGTTTTCCTTCAACAAAGAGAGGCATGTATGAGATAATGGGAGCATATAATATAATAAAAGGGGATATATAGTATGCATCAAACTTCACATAAAATTAGGTGCATCAAACCTATATTTGGAAGGATTGATGTTGTAAATGTAAAAAAAGTTAGACCGTTAAAGATGTACAATTGTAAATTAATTTAGTCTTTGCTGCACACAAGTTATATGTATCTAACAACATATATTCTAAGCCTTAAATAAATTATAACAATAATAAATAATACGGTAATTATACTTGAATATATATTCTAGTTATTCTTTTCAAATATCGTAAAACTATTTATCCAAAAATTATGATGGAAACGAATTGATCATTTTTTCCTTCGGAAAGTTGTAACCAAATTGAAATCGAACTTGATTTGGAGTTATGTTAGAAAAAGAACTAGTTCATCTGACGGTTAAGAAGCCTCAGAATTTAGACATGATGATATTGATTCGAGCAATCATAGGATTTCACACCTCCTATGGTATAGTTTCCTGATTTTGCTTGTTTAATGAGAAATTGAGAATATATGGTGTTGTTAAGAAACGCTTTAATTTGCATAAAAAAGGTTGTCAAACTTCGATTAATGTAAGTGATAAGTATATTTCATATAAAGTGCGTGTTATGAGATTTTAATTATTTACATTCCTACATTAGTGCAAACCCATTTTAAAGGAAAAAATTACAAAATGAGGGTGGTAATATAATTGATTTAGAACTATTGTGGGAGAATAATTTGTTGTTACGAAGTGCATGTCCTTTATAATGGGATACACTAATATTTATAGGCTTACTTGA
This sequence comes from Logfia minima, assembly GCA_963921325.1. Classification (NCBI taxonomy): domain Eukaryota; kingdom Viridiplantae; phylum Streptophyta; class Magnoliopsida; order Asterales; family Asteraceae; genus Logfia; species Logfia minima. The sequence goes on along the minus strand of OY992775.1, from coordinate 6,499,172 downwards.
CCATGTACAAGGTTTTATACTATACAACTACTACTTGTGAGAATGCATGTTCACGTAGACTAATGAGGTTGTTTGCAAGTTAGATGACCAAATTGTCTAATGGCAAGGTGTGACGTGTCTCTATGTACCAATAAGGTGACACGAAAAAGTTAATGGGGTCCAGAGGCACATCCATGATTGATAGTTGACCGAAAGTAATTATTAAAAATATTAAAGGTATTCTTACTAATAAGGTAGTTTCAGCCTTGGTGAGAATACTATACGAAAATATTCGTTTTGTACTAAGTTATTAGATATTATCATAAGCACCGTGTTAATGTGCTTGTCAGGTTATGTTTGCTCGGCAGAGTAAGACTTTTGTCGAGGTGTTTTTTTACCCTATGAGCAAGACTATCTTGCGTACAGACTTGAATTTGAACCGTAGTATCTTATTAGCAGCCAAACTTGTTTCATTTATTCATCATTGTACATTAAGGTGAAAGGGCAGATAAGTGAAGAAAATTCCTATTATCATATTTGTCAAATAATACAAACTAATTTCTATAACTTGAAATCACTAAAAGTTTGCCACACCATTTAAAGTTTTAAACACACTTTGTTGCATATGGAAGTGAAGGGGTCAAACAAGTCAATAAGGTGAAGTATATCACATTATCCATACATGATGTGGGAATTTTGAGAAGACTGAAGGGTAACTTGGTCATTTTGAGTGGAAAGATAAACTAATGTAGGGTAGTAAGAACATTACACAGCCCAAGGTGGGAAAATAAGCTAATAATTAAATGGGCCGGGTTGGTTGGTACCAAGATGAAGGGAGTATGCAAATTGTAAAAAAGCACCGACGAAATGGTTGATTGGTGAACGGCTTGCCATGTAAGCACCTTTCATAAGATAACGTTCCTTAAATGGGACCTCATTATTCCATTCGACTTGTTTCAAAGTGATATTTTTTTTACATAATTATAGTTTCTGATTGTGATTCATTTGGAGTTTTTATGAGTATATATATATATAATATAATATAATATACATATCCTTAAATGGGACCTAAATATTCCATCAAGATTTATGTAAGTTCAGAATTGCCTTCTATATATCATTTTTGATTGGTGTGGACACCAGTTAATGTTAAAATTATTAACATTTTTATGAGAAGTCTTTTCTCTCAAATCATATTTTCATAAATTATAGATCGTATGTCTATAGTTTAAATAATCATTTTTATTTTTTATAATAAAATAAATATCTCGCAAACCATATATTTATAAGTTATAAAAGTTGCACCGTCAGATCATCATCTTTTTGTCTTTAATTAGAGATATCACATTATGTACTTTCGACGATTTTTTTTTCTCATTTTTATTGAGTATTTGACATTCGTAATGTTAAATCACATTTAATTTAACATTGACTAAAAATAAATTTTAAAAGATAACTAACTATAATTACGTGTAAATAATCACATGATCAATTATGAGTTAAAAATTACATTAAAATAATTTTATTTGACAAATTAAAATTGTAATCAAACGTGATTACAATTGTATTTACGCATATGATTAAATATCAAAGTAGTAATCACGTATGATTAAAAAGTAATTGTATACGTAAAATAAATATCAAGTTGAATCACGTGTATGGAGTGAAACGGAGTAAAATCCAAAAAGATGTTAAGGCTTTTAACTGCATCTACAAAAAACTTGAAGACATGTGGGCAATCGGGAGCGGGAACGTGGATATTATGAAGAATGCCCGTAACTATTCAAACAACAACAATAACAGATCTTCCATTACGAAGACGCGTGGGCTATTTTAACGGACTATCCGAAGTTCTTTACTAACGATGGTGTTATGGGCAACAAACGACCAATGGAACAAGAAGCCGACTGTCCGATCAATCTCAAAGATGGCAGCGGGTACCCGAACCCGACTCCGACTCAGATGCAAAATCTATTTTTCGAAGACCTGATCCGCCGTCCACAAGGTCGAAACAAAAGTCGAAAAAGGCAAAAAAGTTATGAGTTGTTTGATGCTACTTCTGCACGTTATTTGAGCGAGGACGCATGAGAAAAACTTATTATCTCCGCTAAGATTCAACAAAAGAGTATGGAAACAATAGCGTAGGAGGCGAAGAAACGCACAAGGCTCGCGAATAAATGAACAATGTTTAAAGCGTTTAAGTTTCTCGTTATGCAAATACCAACAAAATTGTCACACGGCGATCCTGAAATACTCTACCAAGCTAGGGATGAGGTGAAAATAAGTATGGTTCGTGTTTACGATCACGACCACCACCCGAAAACGAGGACGACTAGACTACTAGTTATTTTTAAAAAATTATTTAATGTTATGTTTTATTATTAATGAATGTGTTTTATTTAAATTTATTTTTAAAGTTATAATATTAATTGTTAAATAAATGGTGAGGTCCACTTTTTCTGAATAATTTTTTCGAGTTGGCAGTATTCAGTTTTTCTGAATAAGTGCTGACGTGACGCTGATGTGATATTGAAAAAGTTTAGAAGAAATGGGTGTTTAGGATTACTTATTTTTAAGTATTTATCTGCTTATAAAATAAGTATGTATCACCTTATTTATTTTTAAGTATTTATTTATTTGTAAATAAATATAAATCAATTTTTACAAAAGTATTTAAATATGCTTATTTGTAAAATTAAACGAATAAACAGATAAACATTTATTTAATAAATCTCAAACACACCTAAAGCTCCATGGGCCGGGAGTGGTCTTGTCCTCCTCCCAGCATCCACCATGTTTTACATGACACTCACATAGCCAAGAACGTTCATTTTCTCCGGCGGCCACCTGCAACTCCAGCAGCAACATCAGTCTTCAATTTGTAGTCAGATTTAAATCCTTTTTTTCCGGCCACTTTCGCGTCTCAAGCCACGTTCATTTAAATATGTAATTTGATTCATGATACGTGATGACATTGTGTAGTAATCACAGTTTGTTAATTGCGGATCATTTTCATCATTTTGTTTTAGCAGTTCAATATATATCAACTTTATTGATTTGATAGTTACATGATTATTTAGAACTAACGTAATTAATTTTAGAAATAGATGTTTGTTAAACCCAGAATTATTTTTATTTATAAATAAAGAAAATAAAGCTTGAAAATTGTTACAATTTTTGATGGCTGTATGTTACGGAGCATCGGGATTAATTTTAATTAAACAATCAGAAGATACAATTTTTGTTATGACCTTTTAATATAGTATTATAACACGGATTATGATATATAACGGTTATGATTTATGGAGAAAAAGATTAGCAGGAATGGTGAGTTTTGAGGACCAAGAAGAAAGGGTAAGTGGGTGGAAGGGTTTTGTTGAAGGAAGTTGTTAAAATGACTTGTTTAGTCTCACATGTGTGTCACGTGGCATAATTAACTTACTTTTGACGGTCGTTAGTGGAGGGACAGTTGCTGTGCGTTTTCACTTTAGTTAGGATAAATCGGCATTATTTTCAAGAAATTGTAATTGTCGATGTAATTTCATGTAAAGTACAGAGAAGATTCATATAATTTACATTTTTTAATTATTTTTAGTGTTACTCAATGACTAGCTTACGTAACGCTGTTATTCTCTTCATTATAATTAATAAAAATATATATTAATTATACTCTATAAATATGGTTTTTCTAATTAATAAAAGCTATTAGGTTTGTTAGCAGTTGTGACAGAGATTAAAACCTTAGATTTTTTACGACCCAATATAATTCTCAAATTTAGATTAAATTTCATTAATTCATAAAAAGTTATAAAGTAAAAGTGACACTCATCGTTAAAGAATATTTATGAATGTTGTGTTTTTTTTAGAACGGTTTGTTAAATGTTAGTGGTTCAGATCTATTAGTGACATCCAATTGGCAGTATGATAACCCTGAGATCCTTCTATTCCTCCTTTTTATCACCTGAAGGGGTAAAAGTCCCGGGTGGGACTCGAACTTGAGACCTCCCTTAGCCAAACATCCCCTCCCCAAGGACTCACAAGGAATCTTTGGGGGCCAACTGAGCTAGCCCAGTATTCATGGATGTTGTGTGTTCTTCGTTATAATGAATTGAGTGATTAAAAATAAAAACTAAAACACATTGGTTAATTACTTTTTTTTTCTTTATATATATAAATCTAATGTATATGCAATCTCAAAAACATATAATATTAAATAACTTTGGAGATTGAATTAGAGGCGGTCAAAATTAATTTCTGGGTCAAATTGAATTAGTTTAGGTTAATCAGAGTCAAAATTGGATTAACTCAAATCGGTTCAGTTTTAAACCTGTTCGAGCCGTATAAAGTCCAATCTGGTCCAAACAAGTTTGGGTGAAATGTTTTCAAAATTGTCTCAATATTGGTTTTTTCTCTCGGCAGAAATATTATAGAAATGTTGTTAGGAACTGCACTGGCCGACTAACCTATCCGCCGGATAGGTTTAGACTATTCGTCTTATAAGACCTTTCTGATCAGAATATCAACTTCAGAACTTCAGGCTCGTTTGTTCGTTCTTTCTTTCTAATCTTCACACCCAACAAATGCAAAATGTACAAACCACGTTTTTGGGCCACTTTTCTTGTTTATTTTTTTTTTAAACTAACATTGGTAAATACATAATACATCTTCAAACATAAAAATAAGTCTTCGAGTCATCGTCATCTATTTAGTTTTTTTCATAAGCAATGTTGCGTAAGTCTTCTTCGTCATGTATTTCTTGCTCAACCGTTAGCATTTCCCTTTCGAGTGGTGAAATATTTTGTATTTGTTCAACGCCGTCAAGAAAGTATTTCAAACAAATACATACTTTCACTGACAAAGGGTTGAGTTTGGTTTTTCTAGGTGAAATAACCCGACCACTAACCAAAAAGGCAGACTTCGAAGATACCGTAGAAGTTTGGATGGTTAATAGATCACGGGTCATAATGGCTATAATTGAAAATTGAGATTCATGTTATTTCCACCAAGCCAAAATATTCAAATTATTAAACTATTCAATAGTGATGTATGCCAAAAAGTTATAACCAATATACCTTCCTAGTTTGCTACTAGAATGCTTGATCGAGCTCTTTTGGTATTCTTATATCTCAAATTGTTATATAATCACATCATTTCAACTAGTCGGATAATAACACTAAACAACTAGTCGGATAATAAACACCTGACAAAAAATTAGTTGCTTGTTTAAAAATAACAAACATTTCGATAATTAGTTGAATAATATGCCAAACTCGACTCCGAAAAGGTGTAACCCGATTACGTTTCGCAAGAAGGTCATGAAACTTTTTTAAAGTTATTTTTTACCTTAAAGCACTTTCAAAAATATTACATGTCGAATTTCATCTAGTATGGACGTCCCAATTTGGACCTAACCAAACGAAATTCGAATGACACAATATTTCATATATTTATGCTATCTACCCTTAGTTGAACTACAAATATCACGTAATATTTGTTTGAAAACTTTATTTTATGTCTCTAATACAACTAAGTTTATCTTTCACAACTAAGTTAATGATATTTGCAACACATCGACTATGAAAAATACACCACTGCAAACCGGTTCATATTTTAGTTTTAATTGTCCGACGACAACGGTGTTATTAGATGCATTGTCAAAAGATAGAGAAAATAGTTTTCTTTCTAGTTTAAAACTTTTTATCACATAATCTAAAAAATTATATAAATTTTTGATGGTACGTGGATATCCAAATAATTCAAATGCAATTATACGCTTCATCATTTGCCATGTATTAGGATTAACCCAATGAGTGGTAACGCAAAGGTACAAATCCGGTGAACCATGTGCAGCCGTAAACATTACAAGTTAAATTTACACGGTTTTTATATTTTGAAAAACCTAAAATCATTTCATTTATAGCACTTTTTCACATTTGAATAACATCTTGTGAAAGAGTTGAACGACTTACATATGTATAATGAGTTTGGAGCGTTTCTTATATGAGTTTCGTCAATTGTAGATTGTCAAAATGGTTAAAAGGCAAGCTTTCTTGAATCACGAAATTCGCCATCCTATCCCGCACCAAACTCGCTTCGTATTGGCAAAGCGTATCATCATTCGCCATTGTCTTTGATCATGCCCTGATCTAAATTTCACCGATTTTCAATAGAGGTTTGAATGAATTTTCAAAGTAGTATTCCCGATTTTCTTAAAAAATGCCCCACATTTCTTGCATCAAGCTTTTCTAGAACCGCTCGACATGTCACACATGTCGTAATTGCACCTAATATCTGGGTTTTTTCTCGTCGCTATGACGGAAACAACCGTAACATTACTAGACGATTCGACAACACCGAAAGAAAATTGTGATGGCCCAAATGATAATGACATTTCGTTAAAGAGCACATATTACGTTTTTTTGCAGTTTGAGAGTGTTTTTAGAATTTTAACAAAACTTTTGAGTGTTGTAACTAAACTTCAAGATCTACTACATATTTGTACTATCAAAATGGACAAAAGACTCCCCCAAAAAGGTAAAATATTGACTCTAACGGTTATATGGCCGTTTTCTTTCGGCAATGATCCAAAACCGTTCCTGTTTCATCCCGAACTGGTTTCAACGGCTAGAAAGCCAACCGGTTTCAATGACAAGAAAGCCAAAGCGTTTCGAATTAGTCAAACCGATTTGTCTTAAACCGCTCACCTCTACTTTAGATAGTTATTACGAAAATAATATTTTTTTTATTCGAATATGAATTATTTATAACCAAATATGATTTGATAAGTGTAATCATCTAAAATAAAATAAACATTATAAAATGATACTTTCTATAGCTCACTTTAACGATTTTCTTTGATCATGCATAAAATTATAAAAATAACCAATAATTATATTGTTAATTGGAAACTATTTCGTGCAACAACTACAAGGATATTTACGTGCAACAAAGAGCAAATAAAAAACTGATTACATATATTGTTATAAATTGACAGGTTAAATATATAATTATGATATTTACTTTTCACTAAAATGCACCTAACTTAAAAAGCATGTAAGTTATCCCATTGATAATTAGCAAAATATTATATTTATTCTTAAATTTTATTTAATTGATTATAATATAAAAGTGAACAAGACAATACAAACATAACTTACACTTAAATGGAATTGAAGAAAAGAAAAATAGAAACTCATGAAACAACTATTCATGTGTACCGTGTTTAAAAAGTTATGATTGATACACAAAAAGTGAAAAAGAAAAGACAGTTTTTTTCGAGTGATCTCAAATTCTTAAGCACAAGAATGGGATAATATCTCACCCAAAATTGCACCCGACCCGGATGTACATCGAATCTTGTAAATCTCATATTCATCGGCTAGAAGGAAGTTCATCTGATAAAGGGTACTTTTTTATGCGTTCATTCGAATACTGGAAAGTGATATTAGGGGTTGTTTTTTATAGGTTGCTATTTTATTCTTTTTATATTGGCTTGCGCAACTCTGGCTTGTTGGGTGTGGGTTATTAATGGGCTGTTTGGAATTTGAAGAAAAAAACAGTATTAAGCTGATAAGCTCATTTTAACAGCTTGTGAGCTTACTAATTTGAGCTCATCAACTTAAAAAAGCCATAAGCTTAAGCTGATATACTGATAAATAGTTGAAAATGAGTTTATTGGTTTTTCATTTTCCAAATTTTTGACAAATCCTCAAACTCTGAAATTTTATTTAGCCAAACACCCCCTAAATGATTTCACCTGGTTTTAATATTTCTTATTTGAGGTTGATGTACTACTTAATTTAAACAAAAAAAGAGATACACTCATACATCCTTACTTGATATATAAAAGATAACATTTTTTGACCTTTTCATTTGTAAATTGATTTCTGGAGAAAAGCAGATACGAGTCGTTGAAATAAATGATTTTACATATTTTAGTTTAATTATTACGTTAGGTATAATCAGAAGCCTTGCCAAACGTCGCATTTTATCTACGAAATCTTAGTACCATTGACGATATTTTTAGCCCGCACAAGAGTTATGAGTCTTCTCTTAGCTTTTGGCTTTAGTATTGCATCGATGTTGATTGTTGGTTTTTTAAGACAGTTGGTTGGAGTTTTGTACCAATGTCAGCTGCACAACTGCTTAAATTATGGATTCGAGTAGTTTGTTTGTGTAAAATGAGCCATGAACAGGAAACAATGGGTCAAATAGTTGATTTTTAATTTGGTCAACAGATGCTAGTGAAGATGATATTATAGGGACTAAATTTGTATATCATACTATCAAGTCCCTGTTAGAAAGTATTTTGTGTTTCTTAGATGCCTTACTAAAATTAGACTACAATTTAATAAAAGTATTAGTTGGGCCTTATCAGACTATCACATTTGGACATTTTGAATGCCTTGATGTACCTGTACTATGTTAACTTATGTACCCTTATAGACATGAAATGCATAATGAAATGAGGGAACATATCAAGGGGGGAGTTTGATGGTTTGACTTGATTTAGCAAGGGTCTTAACAAATATATGAATCTGATGTTATGTCAGTCTTGACTCTTGCATGTTTTGTACCCTAGTGTCTAGATTATTGAAATGAGGAATCTGTTTTACATCATGTTTTTCTGTTTGTTGTTTATCCCTGAACAAATTTTACTATTTCTACTTCTCCTATTATAGTTTTAGGTTCTTTATGTTAAGAGGATGTTATCTTTCTGATTGCTAGAACTTGCTGCCTACCACTTAGAGGTGGCAATATGAACCTGCTTACATTTGAATGAGTCCAGTTGCACTATCTCAAATGGGTTAAACAAACAAAATTTAGCTAAAACGGGAAGGAGCTAAATGTTTGAAATTTGCCCCGGAAATGTATTTTTAATGCGTACAACCTCCTAACTCACTTTTTATTTAGATTTATATTGTTAGTCAAAAAGTTTATATTAGTACCCAAATAAATATAATTAACGAGTAAAAAAATAATATAAAACTTCATAAGCGGACTTTTACTAAAATCATAAGCGACTTGTACACACGTCTTGACCTGCTTTGACTTGTACTAAAGTGATCTGTTATAATCCAAACCTGTTTTGACCAGATATCCGACCCGCCCATCTTACTATCTCCACTAACACTCAAATGCTCTAAAGACCCAATTTTAAAACCATGGAGCAGAAACAAATGCACATAGAATGGGTGCTTTGCACGAAAACACTTGATTAGGGGAACCCAAGGTGTTGTGACAACATACTCGATAGTTGGAGCATCCATATATCTGCAATTCGATGCTTATATGGTTAGTGCTAATCCCATGATGATTACCGCTTTCACGAAACTATGCTCCAAAGTAGGACATTATCTCCACATCTATTCACCTTTGTTTTATTAAATTGCTTGTTTGAATGCCGTTGTGTTTCTTGATGTATTTAGTTTTATTTAGTAACTGATGTTTTTCTTACATATTTGAACTACTTTTCTTGTCACCTCTGTTTGCCCATTCTTGAATGCGTTCATTTGATATTTCTACATTTCTTTGAATGCATGGATCCATAGTTTGATTTACTGCCTTTCCCACTGTTTATGAGCTAGCGTTGTTTCCTTTGCTTTTAGTAGCGCTTCATGGGCTACAAACATGCTCCTTTACATTGCGTTTTTCGGTTGGAGAGAACAATAGATTAGAAAATGTTGTTTTTCCGTGTTCTGGAGTTAGAATAATTGAGAAAGAATGTTATTAATAATACAATGATACTCATCTTATGGTGAAATAGCCTTTTCAAAATCACCTTATGATTCTTTTAGTACCAAGGTTATATGTGTATATGTGCGGTAGAATGTTGTAGTTCTTGACACGACACGAACCCTATACGAAATAAATGAGTTTGGGCCCGAAACTAGCTGACCCACCGAAACCAATTAATAGTTGGTCGTGATTGGGTTGAGAATAAACAGGTCGGCCCGCCAATCCGTTTATGAAATTTCGAAAAAATAAAAGCTCGTGTTTCTTTTTCACTTCATTGTCTGCCTATTAACTCCAAGTCCCTAACTCTCGCGACGTTACTTCATTTTCACTCTCTCACAATGCACGTGGTACGTCTGGCCGCCTCACCTCACCAGGAGCTCTCGTCTTCAGCAATCAATGACAACATCATCGCAAGTCACACAACAACAAAAGCTGGTGAAACCTTGATGATATATTTACCAATGCTTTTTCATTGTTTCTATGAGACTGCCTTCGTATGTTTTTCGTTATATTAAAATTAAGAGAAGGTGGAAGTAGTATCATAGATCAATGAAAATTTATCAGAAAACATAGCAGAGGGGTTTCGTCATCGATAGTTGCGGTGTGAATTGTAAGTGTCATGGTTCATTGCTGGACACAACGTAGAAGGGATGATTGTTGGTGACGTGTGGTGGTCAGAGGTGGCTACGGCCATGCATTCTGTGATATTAACATGTGGTGAAGTCGAGAGAGAGTTAGGGACTTAAGGTCTTATGTTAAATGGCAGTCAGAGAAGAGGCGCTCTCAATTAGTATTTTTTTCTAAAAAACTTCTCAAATTGCCAACCCATTCATCCCAAACACGATCCTATTATTAAACGGATTGGACTGGTCAATCCATTTAGCTTCATTCCAAACCCCTTTAATTCGTGTCATGTTGGGAATTGGCACTCCCACTCAAAAACCTTGGTGCTTGTATTTTGTTGTTTGCTGCAAGCTCCATGTTCGTATGCCATATTTATATCAATGGCCCACCTCTTGCAACATTTTGGGCTCATAGATATGGATAGATACATATATTGAACTCTACGTTCGGAATGTTAGTTCTGACTTTTGAATCTATTTGTTTGTTGATGTTTACGGAACAGTGCTGAGAAGCAGTGGCCAAAAGATCAAATGCCAAAAACTAATGAAAGCAAGCCTGTTATGAACGAGTAACAACATTCTAAATCGAAGATGTAAGACTAAGACACATGTCCCTTTTGATGCTTATACTTATTCTTAAACAAAAGTCATCAGTATCATCGTTTGACTCCAATATGTAGATTTTGTCCACAACTATCGTTTTGCTACAATGTTTGGCTCTATTGACGGTAGTTTGTATGTATAGCTGGTAATTTTGACCCGTTTACTAGCTAAAAGGGAGATGAGTGAAATTGGTCGAACAGATGGAAGTCTGTAAGTGTATTTTTAGTGCTTACCGCCTTCTAATTTATTCTAATTAAAAAGTAGATATTTATTATTGTAGTAAGATAGTTGAGTAATTATATCTAAGGGAGTTGCTATTTATAAATAGTGAAAATATATGTATGGGTCAACCTAATCCAACCCACCCCCTTTTTGTTTATACTTGAACAACTCGTTACAATACCAACCCGTTTTCACCTTTTACCCCAACCCGCCATTTTTCGACGTAGTAATTTGTCATTTCTAGGACATAAATGTCGATAATGAGAACGAGATTGTGTTTCTGAACACAAGTTTTTACCTTTTAACCGGATTGTGTTTCTGAACACAAGTTTTTACCTTTCAACCCAGTGTGAGTGCCCTTTATTGTTTAGCAATGGATAAAAACTTATATGAGATTTATGTTGAGCTATCAGCATCAAGGTTTAAAGTGTTTTATTATGACAAAAAGTACCTATGGCCCCATTGTTTTTGTTGTTGATCAGCTATTATTTTGATAATAATTGTGGTAGGTGGGAGTTTTTGCTCCATAATTCAGACTTTTACCAAGCTCATAAAGGTTTTTAACTGGAAAACGGCTTCATCTTTTTTGTGGTTAGCATTGATTAAATCGATTCCGGTAATCAAATAAACCAGCTTGATGTCTGATTTTTAGGATCTTCAGTGGGTCGGACTAGACTACTTCTGGAACTGAAAAATGACCTGGGTCGATTTGACTCTGTTTATAGCCGCGTTTGGTTGGAATGCGAGTCAATTTCTATTAAAGGTAATCTGTGCAGAAAATTACTTTGCACACTACAAATATGGTTGTGTTTTGTAACATTTGCCATTTTTATTTGTATTATTTGGTGTGTGAGTAATTTTATGATAATACGTTTCATCTCATTTTTATTAGATTAGATGTTATCAATCTTGACATAATGTAGAGTCGACTACAAGAAGCTCGTTCACAATCTCTCTTCCTTAACATCTAAACAAGTGGAGATAGGCTCAAAAGCTGGTTGACAGTATCTTTAACATCCACAAGACAAGCAAGTCCCAAACTTATTAGGTTGACTAATCTCATTGTACACGACTAATAAGCTCTATTCAAGAAAGATTCAAGCTCATCTTGACAGTGCAAATATCCCAACAATATAAAGTATATATTATGTTAAATTTAGTTTCTACGAACTGAAATTAGAATAACTTGATTCATTTGCAACCATGCCCCACTTGTAATTTGTGAGCTCAAGCCCAATAAGTTGAAATGGTACTAACTCCGAAAATAAAAGTTCCCATTAATTTGGATGCTAATTGGGGATCAATTATTCAAGTTAGTCGGCAAAAATGCAAAAAAGGTAAAAGTGAAAGAGGTCCCAAGATGGTTAAAAATGGAGGAGCATGACATATGCACTTGATTGCTATGATAATGAGTGGCTCCCCATGTGGAAACCTTTATACATTCTTCATTGTATTGTCTTCTCATAACCCCTTCCATTTGACCACTCTATAATCCCTTTTTTACTCTTCACTATCACTTCATTCAAGATGCGTATTGTTAGATGTTAGATTGTATACAGCTCTAAATATATAAACTTAAGGTAAAAAACCATGGCCCAACCATCTTAAAAGTTATAGTTACCACTCCATCTTAAAGATGCATATATAAATTTCCATTTTATTAGTAGTTTCTTACAAATATGTGATTCTTCTTGGGTAAACTTTTGTGAACATTTTCTTTCTTAATTTCTTGTTGATGTTTATAGCTTAAATATAATAATTCATAAGTGTATATTGACTTACTTGTGAGGTAATTAATTAGTCATTAGTGGATCAACTAAAACATGGCCCAACCAACCAATGAACTTATAAACGTAATTAAGTGTGAATAAATTCCTCAATGATCTAAATTTTATTAAAAAAAAATCACGTGCTTCTTTAGTTTTATACTATTGAATTAGATTAATCTGGTAGTATTAAAAAGATAAAAAAATGTTTTAGTCGTCGACAAATATAGAACATTTAAGTTTTCAGGAAATTGATATATAATAATTCAACTGTTTTAACAACAATAATAGAATTCATGTGATGTCCTATGATAATAGAAGGTCATTACACAGGCTATAAATTATTAGTTGTTTTTTCATAAAGTTCCATCATTCTCTGAAAATGAATTATGTGTAAATGGTTATAAATAAAAGACGGCTTGATTTATGAAAATCTCTTAACAATTATTAATGGTTGTTACGTTTCTTTAAATTCACGTTTGGAAGCTAACAAATCATACGATTTGTATTAACGTTGTGATTTTAATAAAAATGAATTTATCTATAGACAAAAAAATATTAGGAGTTTCTAAAACGTGAATCTTACATATAAGTTGTTATATGCATACCCGAAGCCAAAACATTTAAAATTTTAGGTGTGCATTAAACGAGTTTTTTTCACTCGCATATTGCGACGGGGCTTAAGAAATCTATTAGTTTAGATGCACGAATACAATTTTTCTTAGGTTGTTTGTTCATTTTACAGAACTTAAAGCGTAGAAGAAATTCAAATTCTATGTGCTACAGTAGAGAATGTTCATCGAAACAAGTTTTAATTTTCTGAAGCCGTTAGAATTTGATTGCTATGTGTTAAAAATTTATACATAATTAGGTAGCCACTTGAAATATGTATCGTATTTTTATCAAATTTTTTAGAATTTGACCTAGAATAAACTTTAACTGATTAGGTTAATTTGATAAACTTCAAATAAAGGCACTCAACGTATCATAATTATAAAGCTTTAAGAACTCAATTTTCGTGTGATTAGTCGATTACAATCTAATGCTCTAAATCCTAAAATGTGAAAACAGTTTGTTTATCTTTAATCTATTTTAAGCAAGTTTATATATCTCCGTTACATAAAAAAATAAAAAAGTTTCGTTCTCTTATTAGTCTGAAGTATATAGGGGACCAACTGCAAACTCTCGTGCAGTTGTCACAAACTGCAAAACAAAAAAGTCAACAACAGAAAGTCTGTGAGAAACAGAACACCAAAACACACTCTCACTTGAACTCATCATCATCTTCTTCTTCTTCTTCATTCTCCCACAATTTTTCACCATTTTTATCCTTCTCAAAACCTGATCACAATCATACAACAATGGCCAATAACCTCAATTCAACACATCCTAAATTTCAACTATTTATATACATAATCCTTCATGATTTGCATCTAATCTGTTCATTCATCATATCATATCCTCTTTATTTTTCCTACTTTATTTTTTTCTGTCCGTATTTCATCAAATTTGCTTCGTTAATCTCTCCCTATTTCATCGCAACTGTGTTCCTTTCGTTACTAATTACCTTCACATTCTGGCCAAACTTGCAGCATTTAGAGCTCGGAATACTTCAAATTGTCATACAACAACTTAGATCAAACTTTTGTGATAATGATCGTAACTATGAGGATTTTGAGATTTACAAATTTGTGTTTGACCGTACAATGATGATCACAATTTTTGATGATAAACACGACGATGAATCGCCTCAAGAAAAGAAGATTCTAGAAGAATCAGTTACGTATCTCCCGAGAAATGATGTGACAAATACTGATACTGATCTGGCTGATGTTAAAGTACAAGAGGAATTAGGGTTAGAATATTTGTTTGAAGAGTTTGATAAATTTGAAGATTGTAGGACAATTATGGAAGTTAACGCGAATTTTGATAAGGATATTGAAGATATACAAAAAGAGGAGAAAAATGTGGATAGTGGATCCGATGTGGAATTTCTGGTGGCAAGTGAAAATAATAAAATGAGACGAAATTCAGGTACATTGAGTTCATGGAGATCGAATTCTTCGAGTACTTTTAGTAGTTATGGATCAATGAGGGAGGAGAAAGAATGGCGAAAAACGTTAGCGTGTAAGTTATTTGAAGAACGACATAATTCACTTGGAGGTGAAGAAGGTATGGATTCGTTATGGGAAAATTACGACAATGATAATTTAAAGAATCACAAAAACAAAACGACGATAAATGATTGTCACATTGGCGCGATCGGTAGTTTTGACGATGGTGATGACGATGAACATGAAGATGAAGATGATGATGATGATGATGAAATGGAAATGAGTAATGGGCGTTTGTGTTGTTTACAAGCATTGAAATTATCAACAGGCAAAATGAATTTGGGAATGAAGAAACCTAATCTTGTGAAGATTACAAAAGTTCTTAAAGGGTTTGGATGGTTGCATCATGTCAAGAAGAACAAGCATGGTAAGAAAACTTAGAGTTGAGTAATCAGTAACTAATTTTTAACTAGTATTATGTGTTTATTTTATTTGTTTCTTTTAAGTACATATGTATAATGTATATGATGATATCTATGATCTATGCATTTGGTCTAAAGTCCTGTTCTTGGCTTGATCTTGTTTTTTCTAGGTGCCAAAAGTGTAAAAGAAATGTAATATATGTTATAAATTGATTTGTGCAAAAATTAGTTTTGTGTGCTCACTTCCAATTCTTAGAGCTAAAACCATTTGGTTTCACTTAATTGTTTTGTACCTAACCGAATGAACACACCTAATTGTGTGATATGTTATAGCAAACTAAAATTCTCCTAAAAATTAGTGTTTTTGGAAAGTAGACTAGTTATTACGCTAAAACAAGTATTAAAATTAGTACAAAGTAGTTGTTATTTTTAATTGAGTTTAATGGTAGTTTAAGGCATGCAAATAATTGATAAAGGGGACAATTTGTTTTTATTTATTTATTTATTTTTGGACAAATGAATAAAGACATCTTTTGAATCCAATTCACGGATCAGGAAGTGTTATAGAAAAAACCAATATACATTCTCTAATCTTGATAATACAACCATTATTTGTATGTCTACGGTCATGGATAATTCATAACGGTTTTTAATTTTTCCTTTTGATGTATAGATTGTAATGGGCTTTTAGTGTATGTACCTTAAAAATGGGCTGGGCTATACCTTAGTTGATAAAATGGGCTAGGCTATACCTTAGTTGATATGCCCTATAATCTATAACTTATTACTATCTTCATGTAAGTTAAAGTGTCCATTTTAATTGTACACATAATTTTAAAAATGTCAATTAATTATATTCATAACAAGTTAATATTATTTTTATCCACTAAAATCTCTTTTGATTGATTGTAATATGAAAGTAAACACTTACTTAAAGACAATTTAAAAGAGCAAAAGAGAAATCACGCACTCCGTATCATGAAATATTCTCAGGTTTAATCTTGAAAATTCTTTGTTTTGAAGTTTGTCTAAACTCGAAAGTATAGAGGCCAAGGGCTTTTAGCCCAATTAAATGGGCCACTCAATTCCTCAGTCCATACATGGGCCATGGCCCATGGCTATCAAATAAAATCGCCATGTATATTTGTGTACATAAAAGGTCACGAGGTTTTTTTTCCTTCCTTTTCTGAACATGTTCATTCATACAAATTATAAAAGGTATAGTAACAGTTGTGATTTATACCGTTTTATAAATCCAAATAAGAAGAAAAAACTATTGTTATTACTTACCTACAAATTATAATTTCTTTTATTATTCCTACATTTCTAACGATCTAATTGAGATTTGCTTAACATATTTACTTTATGAACTATACCTAAAATTAATTCATTCGTTTTTTTATAATATCAATGAATTACTTTTCCTTAAAATGTATTTAATTAATAAAAAGTGTAAATTATCCTCAAATTAGACCTATCACGTATTGAAGATTCAAACAAATAATAAATCGTTCTTTAGCCAGAAGACAAAATGGCAATTTTAATCACTTCGGCTTAAAAAAAAAGATAAAGAAAAAACGAAAACTTTGGATCGATTTGTGGTAAAGAAACGATTCATGCCATATATATAGGCTTGGCCCTCATGGGCTTCGTGCTAGCTATGGTGTTGGATCATTATCCATGGACCGGTCTACCACTTTCTTTAAAATCGGTGTATATGAAAGATGGCAGAAAGCACATTTTTCATTCGAATAAAAGTATTAGACAAATCGTTCCGAAACATTACAATTTATTTCTTGTTTGATACAGATACACTATATAAATTGTCAGCATCGCTCATCTAGACATTTTTCTAAGTTACTTTAGAGGCATGTTTAGGTGGTGGTGGTGTTCATATAATTTGGAGTACTATTTCGATCATCCATATTCTCTTTTCCCAATGTCACCACTTGATAGGTTTGTACGAGCAGAACTGTACCTTAGTTTCTGTTGAATTTTCAGCCTCGTATGAGTTTAGTGTAACGAATTTAAGAATATTAGGGCTAGGAAGAGATTAACAATGTCTGTCTATCATTGCCTTAAGGGCAATCGACATTGTATTTGTAGATGTTAATGTCTATGTAACTTTTAGCATCTTGCTAGGTATTTTAATAGTATTTTGGTCTGCATGTTCACAAAAACTTTAGAGGCCAAACCATTCTCCATACTAACTTTGAGTTATAAAAACGTGTTATCATTTTGACACGTTATACAACATGAAGAAGAACATTAGAAGTCAATATATCATGTGTAGGCTTTTTTTGACATGTTAAGATCGAATGAGCAAGAATAAACTCAATAGCATGAGTGTAACATAGGTGGACCATAGTCCATACATTACAGTAATCCATTAGGACGTTAAGCAAAAAACCCTAATTTCCTATTGTATAATTAGTAAACCATAATTTAGAAGCTATAAAAATTGGGTATATCTTATGCCTTTCATTAGCTTGAAAAAATACATAAAGCCTAAGAAACATTCTTGGATTTCTTAATGATGCGGGTTCAAGTGTGGATGATCGAGTCCTGTGTTTTTTGAGACTCAAGATCGTATAACAAAAGGGGTTTAACGAAAAAGGCCATAACTTGAGCTATGAGTGTCCATTTTAGGCCCACGACCAGGGGAATCGAAGCTTGGGCCGAACCCAACATCATGATAAACAGCCGTAGGTGGTTTACCTAACTTTCAGGGCCAAATTCGCTTTATTTTAGAAGTTATGGGCTTATTTATGTTTTTTTTTTTCAATTTTCGTGGACTTTGTTTTTGGGCTAGAGTCCGGCCCGTTTATCTTTTTTGGCCCATTCGAATTTCTAGTTGTTGTTTAGGGTTTGGAGAACATTGTTGAATGATCAGTTTTTTGACTTGGTGAAATTTCAATTTTTCTCTCAATTTAACCTAATTTTCGGTATTCGTTTGAATCAACGATTATTAAGAAAATTGTTCCTAGTATTCGTTTGAATCAACAGGTCGAATTTGCGTTATCAATTTCAATTTACATCACTTAACATGATATTTGTCATCATGAGTTTATCAACTATTCAAGATTTGACTATTTAATATCAGGAATATGTCTTTATTAGGATAAAATAACAATTATATTGATGTTCACCATGTCCGACTAGATTTTCATTACACCCACACTTCAAAAGGTCAAATAACTTTCCTACTTAAACAAAAAACTCTAGTATTCTTCTCTTTAAATACTAAACCTTAAGTGCTGAATTTGATATATATCATAATGTTCACTTACTTACAGAAACCATGTACAAACCTTAGAAAATCATTATGTGTACAGAAAATTTATATTCTATCCGTCCTAATTTAATTGTTCACTTTGCTATTTTTGTCTGTTTAAAAAAAGTTGTCCACTTGCCGGTGCCGAGCCTGCCAATGAGCCACATGGGAGACGGTCCAAGGCAGCAATATGTAGGGGGCAACAAAATTTTAAACTAATTACTAATTCATGTTAAACTAATTCATGTTTAATTTTGATGATCTTGTGTTTTGTAATAGGTGTTTGATGAGGCGCATAACATGTGTTCCACGAAATGTCTTAGAGTAGTTTTGTTAATTTTCATCAATTTTGAGCAATCCAGTGTACTTTCTAAATTTTTATTCAAAACTTGCTTATCGTTTGCTATATTGTCAATTTTTAAATAGATTTCTCATTTTAGTTACAAGTCACCAAGTTAATGGTTCACTGACTTTTAATGAGACGAAAGTAATAACGGGTTTCAAAAACATTGGTTAATTAAAAAGAGATTTGTGTGGGTTGTGTCTAGGGATGATCCGGGTGATGTTGCTGAGTAATCCAGAATTGTTTCCAAGCATATAGAAATACATCATTTTGTATCCATCCAATTAAAATGAGTTGATTATTATCTACCCTTATAACTAAAGGAGAAGACTAGGCTGCCTAGCAGCCTACACATTCTTAATATGTTCAGCCTTCGTATCGCAGCTTAAGTAAATCCTACATGTTTATAAAAAGCGCCTATGATTCAAACTGATAAAATTAGGAGTTCTAATTGAAGCTATAATAGATTCTAATAGTTTGAATTTGAAGTGTTTGTAAGCCATCATAAATCACGATGAGATATGCACTGCCCATGCTTTCTAATTTATAGA
Organism: Logfia minima; assembly: GCA_963921325.1. Taxonomy (NCBI): domain Eukaryota; kingdom Viridiplantae; phylum Streptophyta; class Magnoliopsida; order Asterales; family Asteraceae; genus Logfia; species Logfia minima. Next base: position 6,479,597 of record OY992775.1, on the reverse strand, counting down.
TCTTTTTGATCATCACCACTTTACAACTTTTTTGTTGCAGCCGGAAAGATATTACCTGGTAAAACTGACTGCATACCCCTTGAGCAACATTTTCAGAAGGAGATACCGGGACTTGAAGGAGATAATTGTGACTAGAGGATTGAAAAACTCGGTTGGCATGTTTCAGCACGTAAGTCTTCCATCCCTGCCCCATCAGATACGACAAGTTTGCTTATTGATTACTTCTAGAAGGTATTTTCACTCTTCCTAACATATTTGTTTGAATATAAAATTAGAAAGCTTTATCTGATTAGTCCATGCCATCATTAAAATTGTCATCTCGTATGCCTTTCGTTATTTATTTTGTAGATATATTTCGTGTATTGTCTCAGGAGGAGTTATTTTTTAAATAGGTACATGCATTCATCTGGCACAAATATGATATCTAACGTTCATGATTTCTTAAGTATATCGTTGTTGTTTTTTAATATATTATTTTCATTTGTTTGCCGATTTACGGCTATTTTAACATTCATACTTCCCTAATGTATGTCATTCTTTATTTATATGATTTTTTAATAATGTTTTAGGCTGATTAATACTTAAGTTACCTCTTGGATCCTCACGATGGGTGGAGATGGTGTTTAACTAATTAAAACAAGAAGTGATTTATGTTAAAAGTCTATCTGGGATTGTTGATGATAATTAGTTGGCCGTCTTTTATGTTGGCTCTCACTGCGCTTGGATCTCATGGGTTCTCTTGAAGATATATACTTTGGTCTGGAGGCCTGGGTCAAATTGTCTCCCTACCTTAGATATATTGGTCAAACCCGGGTGAGAGTTTCTTCTGCCCTCTGCTCCTTTTTATAGCACCAATGATGAATCTATTGATCATATCTTTTATACATTGGACTCGGATTAAAGGCACGTGGAAAAATTATTCATTTGTGGCATGATTTGTTACCTTCAATCCTCTACCCTCACTGCGTACGACCTTCTCACAGGATCTTTATTAACTGGCCAAATAGTTGCTTAAGGGGGTTTCAAGGGGTGATTTATGTTTGTTTATTATATATATATATATGAAGGTTTGAAATGAAGTGGTGCATGCCCAATCTAAAGATAAGGAAGCTATTCTATCTGTTGAAATTTCTTCTCAGATCCAATTAATCCACGTGTCGACTAGAGATTGGAGGGTTGCTGGAAGTCTGGGAAGCTGGATTTAAAAATCCTTTTTCATTGTTGGACGATCGATCATAGAGAAATTGTGGGTTAAGTGTAACTTTTTTTGTTTGGCTTTTGTAATTTCTATAATATATGATATGATGTTACTTTTTCAAGTTATCTTCATGTGAACACTTCATTTGGTTCCTTCTGTTCATTTAGCTTTCGTGTATTTAGGGTTTAGTGTTTCTGTAATAATATTTCTTAGCATTCCAAAGAAAAGAAAGAACATAAATCTCATGCTTTCTTAGTGTATCTTACTGATATTGTTACCCAATTGTAAGAACAGTATCGTTATTTTTCTGAAATAACTTAAATGTCTTAACAACAAAAGTTCATCATCAAATTCATATAATACCATATTAACTAAAGTTTATATATTAAACTAGCCGCGCATCACACGGGTTTAACATTAGTTAAAATATATCTCAAAACAAATAGTGACCGATAATCTTTGTCTATGACCGTATCCAATTTAAGAGATGTTAATCAAGATTAATGCATTTAAAAAGAAGATAGGAGCTTCATAAATGCCAAGTTTTATTTAAGTTTGTAACCAAAATACACATAGCTACTTTATTAACATAACATTACATAGAGGTGACATCCAGTGATTCAAACAAAATTAGCGTTAAATCTCATACCCAAACAACCGGAAAAAAACTTCAGCCACTACACCGATGGTGCATGACCACGATCGCTGCTGCTAGAACCTGCACCAGATTCAGAAGTGGCTACGCCATTTCCCTCATTGCTTTGTTCACCATCATCTTGTACTTCTCTGTAGCAAGTGATAGTAACTCCAAAATATTTGAAACTGTGAATTGGCCGCTCACCCCGTGGTTCAACATTACGGTTACCACCAGGCAAAATCTCTCATATGTTTTCATATCTTTACCACCACAACCTCGAACAACAGCTGGTGACACATCACCATTTTTCAGCTTCTTTCTGCCACTAGTTCCAAAAACTACACCCTTAGATGCGTCTCTAGCGCTATACATACACAATCAAGAAAGAATTAGTAAAATCTAAACAATAGATTTCAGCAAAAAAAAGAAAAAAAAGCCCCTAGCTTTCTATGATTGGAAATTGTATAAGAACCACACACCTCATATCAGAAATTTCTTCATGGATTTCGTGTCTACATTATCAGCATGAGTGAGAGTGCTTATGAGAGACTGGGATCCTTTTGATCCATTGTTAGCCTTCTTCCCTGTCACTTCCATACTTGAAAATTTTAGAGAGAGAAGGAAATTAAATGTGAAATGAACATCTTTGATGGCTTGTATATAAACAACATAAAATGTGGATAATTAATGTGAAATAAAATACTTCAAGTGATAAAAGAAAGTAATTTTTTTTTTCAAGTTAAAATTATTTAACTTCTCATAAAAAGACAATGATATTTTTGATTTAAGGCACTATTAAATGTCTTAATATGCTCTATTCTTTTTCTTCTTCATAGAATAAGGTAAGTTTAATTATCACATCAACTTAGCATCTAAATTATTAAAAAAATAATTCATAATTTGAATAACAATAAGAACTTTTCAAATATCCATGCAATAATTACAAGTTTGTGATATCATTATTTTGTTTACTACTCTAACAATTATTCCATGTATTTATATAAAAATGTAATCATATTATACTATTTAGTTAACTGATATAACATTATAATGTATTTATAATTATACGTAAAATATATTTATATATACTGTAACACCTCCGGTAATCAAATACGTTTGACTAAGGATTATATATTTAGTACATTTAGTGACGACATAACAAATTGTACTTGAATGTGAAAACTCCAAAAAACTGAAAAAAAAAGTTCACAAGCTTAAAAAGGTTAATTCATGAATGATATCACGATTACTACGTCTACTAAATTTCAACCTAAATTTCAAACTAGTCGGTTCCGTGTAATGCGACGGTTAGAAATAGCAAATATGATAATCATAACCGTCTTAATAATAATAATTGAAAACTTTTATTTCAATTTAATTTATATTTTATGTTATTACAATAATTTACTTTTAAAAAAATTTGCCCTAAAAATTCGAAAATATACCAATATACCATATCCGGTCGCAAGTCAAACGTGACTTGCGACACGTAAACTTGCGACCCCGACTCCGGATATTGCGACTGTGCGACCCATTCACAACGTGACTTGCGACCCAAATTTTGACTACGATACCGTAGCTTGCGACCGGGAATCAAATCTTGCGACGCACATATTAAACTTGCGACGGGGATCAAATTGACTTTTTTTTTTTTTTTTTTTTTTTTTTTTTTTTTTTTTTTTTTTGGTTGGTTGTAAAATGTGTTAAGTTTCTTGTAAACTTTGAAAATTCATATCTTTTGACTTATAACTCCGATTAAGTCACCGTTTTTTTTTTAATTTGTGTATTTTTTTCGAGATCTATTCGTTTGTCCAAAAAAAAAATAATTCGAAATTCGACATTCTTGACCTTCGATTTGACATTTTACCTTAATTTTGACTTTTAAACGCACTTTGACCGCTCATAACTTGCTATAGAAAATTCAAATTTCAAATTCGTAAAATTTACAGTGAATGTGAAGTGTAACTAAACAATACACCTCAATCAATTTTGAAAAATTCAATTTTTGATTTTCTGGACCTTTTCAAAAAATTGGTGGCTTTTTCGACTTTTTTACTTAATGGGAGTACAAGTCATAAGATATGACTTTCCAAAGTTTACAAGACATTTAACACAACTTTCAAAAAAAAAAAAAAAGAAAGTCAACATTGGTCAACGGTCGCAAATCACGGTGTCGGGTCGCAAGTCGCCATTTTGGGTCGCAAATCCGAGTCGCAGGGTCGCAAATGAACGGTGTCGAAGTCGCAAGTTATCGGGTCGCAAGTCACAAGTTACCGGATGGGGTATTTGAGTATAAAAATAATTTTTTAGGGCAAAATTTTTTATAATATTAATTTTTGGAGCAAATTTATGAATTTCCCATTAAAATAAGCAATAAAGTATAAATTGATTTCATTTTTAATTTTTATATTTATGTATTATGAAAAGGGACATAATTGTAATTTTTGATCTTTTAATTTTGAAACATTAAACCTTATAACTAAATGTTTTATAAGAGTTTAAAATAACGAGAGTATCAAATTGGAAATGTTTAATAACAACAATAGGAAAGTTAACTACATCATGTATATTGCAAATGAAAGTTCTTCAATTAATTAAGAGTCCAATTGAAATATTTAGTACTCCGTACATTATATTTAAGAAAAACACATTTTGTTTCTACTTAAAGTGTTTTAATGAGTTGGATTACTAATAAAATGTACTTCAGAATTATTTATTAAATTGTATATTTAAAGTTAAAAACTTTAAAGTGTATTTGGTTACAAACTAGTCTGATTTAAGAATTGTGACCAGGGATTATAATAATTGAGGATTCTTTATATAAGTTATTTTGAAAAACTTCTATTTTAGAAAATTTTAAGAAATCCTTTTTTCAACAATTTGATCTTTTTCATATTACCAAGACTTCTAATTCATAAGTGATGTAAATTATTAATCTCAATCTTCTACAAGTCTCTATAATTGTTTACGAACATACCTTTAGACATAATAGGCAGAGTGGGTATGCATTTGTGATAGCAAGATGCTAGAGGGGAAATTAAACACTAGATACTAACTAACTAATCAATTGAAGAATTAGCAATCCCATCAAACTGAAGAAGAAATTCGAAGCTTTGCTTCAACAAGCCTGTTCCTAAGGCCCCAACAAATTCCTAATTGGAATTAGAGGTCTTTTTTATTAATTCTTTTATGACATTAGGAGTCTTAGATTTGTTTCGTTCCTATTCTCCTTTCTAAAAAAGGGACTTTAAATGGATTCAGTCTTCATAGATAAATTTGGAATTTACGATCCCAGGTAAGATTGGTCTAGAATACGATCTCAGGTAAGATCGATCCAGAATCATGGGATCCATTTTAATCAAATAGGAAGGGCCGTAGCACAAAATGGATGAAATTAGAATAGAAATAGCGACATAGCAAGATGCTAGCTAGACCTTTTTGTTTTAGTTGAGGTTCGCATTCAATTTTTACTCGGTCCTGTTTAAAATCTAAATAAAAGAGAACAAATTAACGTCATCAAGATTATAATGTTGTCCCTTTGAGGTTAATTTTTTCAAGTTGAACATGACAATGTAGCGAAATCTCCATATTAAGCAAACGGTACTTTGTATCGCTGCGTCGAGACATACTTTCCAGATCCCGAGATTCGGGTTGAACTAATCTGCAATGGTAAGAATTCCTTGAAACAGTAAATAATTAAGCTGAAAAACTCAACGACTTTTCTAAGTGATTTCATAAGATTATTGCACTTTGTAAATTTTGTCAATAAACTCACCTTTAATTAAACAAGAAACAGTAAAATGCATCCTTAAGACACCAATTTAGAATCTAGGATGATATCTAAAGATGATCGCTAATGTTTTAATGATCGAGGAGCGCAGATACATCCTTTTTTAACGGCAGATATTGAGATTTTATTAGCAACTAGCAAGTAGTACGCATATATCCTAAATAAATGTACGTTGAATCTAGAATAACATTAACCTATTCTGTTTGTTAACCACTGATATTAGAACTATCTTACCAACAGACTGTGATATTCCATGTTTTCTTTAGCAGCAAAACAAAATTTCAATAGCTTACTAGCAAGAAGCTAGCTAGATTAAAAAAGGTATTACATAGCAAGAGTACAAGCGGAAACAAGGGAATACAACCACGTGGCCCAATATAAATACAAATATCCAAATAAATGATCAAGGCCCGATGTTGGTGTTGAGTGTGTAAAGATGAAACAAGAAATGAGTTTGGTCACGAATCTGGAAGATTGAGATGCGATGTGAAGTAATCGAGGTGTGATGTTGGTGTAACTTTGGAACTAAGTTTCCGCGATGAAGTTCACGACGCGAACTAATATAATCGCGACATGAAGTATAGAGATCGCGACGAGATCCGGTGGAGGCTAGTTTTCTTGTTTTGCTAGTCGTATTCACTATATATATTTAACCTATGCATTTGTAACCTTAACACATCCGAACTTAATAAGATTTCTCTCTAGTTTAGCTGTGGAAAAAACCAATCGAGTAGATTAGATATAACCAAGTAAATTTGTGAGTTCCTTTAATTCTTGTACAATCTTAATTGCGTGTTTGCTTGTATTTGATTCGTTTGTTGTTTTAGGGGTATAGTCCAGTGATTATACGTTTTGATGGTAGTTATTTCGGTTTCTAAAAAATACAGATCGAGGATGTTTTGTGTCTGAAAAAAATTGTACCGAACGTTGTCAAGTACTAAACCTAACGAGATGGAGTAGGAGGAGTAGGAATTTCTCTAAGCAAGAACATCACTTACAATATTGTTGGGAAAACCACGAGTGCGGGTGTGATAACGACGCGATGTGAAGTAATTGAGGCGCGATGCATGTTAGTGTAACTTTGAAATTAAGTTTATGTGATGAAGTTTGCGACGCGATCCTATGGTGGCCAGTTTTCTTGTTTTGCAAGTCGTATTCACTAAATATATATGTAACCTATATATTTGTAACCCTAACATCTTTGAATTTAATAAACTTTTAATTTAACCGTGGATTAAACCAATCGAGTAGATTGGATGAACCACATTAATTATGTGTCTTCGTTTAATTCTCGTATAATCTTAATTGCGTATTTGCTTGTGTTTGATTGGTTTTTCATCTGTGGATTCTAGTCTAATAATTATACGTATTTCTTTGGGTTCAAAATACTTAACGATTGGTATTTTTTACCGTGATCTTTGTATCAACTTCGCTGTTGCTTTTCTTTACAAATAAATTAGATTGACATCCATAAACACTTTAGGTTTTGATGGTAGTTCAATTCATTTTCTAATGTACGATTGCTTGGTTTTTGAAGTGTGGTTAATGGACGAATCTCGATCAAAGATGATCATTCTCTTTGTAGATTTGTGTATCAATACAAATATTTTTTGTTTTACCATGAAGAGAAAAAAAAAACATTAATATCGGAAATAATTAAGCGAAAACCCATCGATTTATGTAATGCTGTATGATATATATGAGGCTAAATATGATAATCAACGTCATCAAATTAATTAAACAGTAGTTAGCCATCCTAATACTGCAAATCATCAAGGACACATACTTAAATAAAAATACCTTCATATCGATCTATAAGAATCTATCATATAATATTCAAGGCTAACATTATTAAAAGTTCTAAAACATAAGTAAAGATAATAGTTTCAAGTAACAAGTGCGTTCACACCTCTAGAATTAGCCTTAGATATCCTCTCCAAAGAGCCTAATTCCATATTTTTGCATCCCATTTGGTGGTTTACCACCACCACCACCGAAACTACCACCAATAGCCGCACCGGCACCACTTTTCGTTGCACTTCCACCACCTGAAGACACGCCACTTCCTCCACTAACACCACCTTGAGATGAACTTCCACCACTTCCGTCACCAGAACTCCCATCTTTTCTAATGTCATCATTATCTTCTTCGTCATCATCGTACGAGAAAAAGCTGGTACCCAACAACCGGAACCTAAATTTCGGTTGTTTCATTGGTGGTGGACCACTACGACTACGACTACCACCAAATATCACACTTTTTCTCGCTGGTAAGATCACCAATTTACGAGTAGCCACCACTCCAACACCACCACTACCATAGCCACTTGCATAACCATTAGCAGAGCCATATGATTCATCATACGGTTCAATCTTGACTGCCTTCCACTCAGCATTAGAACCATTTTTTAGAGGCTGCCTCTCCAACCCTGTGAAGTAACCAAATATAAATTATAGTTTAAAAGCGAAAATCCAACTATTTCTAATGTTCTATACAGAATTTTTTTTAATAACTTTAGTAACTACACAAATCAAAGTGAAATAAGTACCATAATTGATAATTTCGTTTCATCACTGATATCATCACTAGCAGTTTCAGTACCAAGTAACAAATCTTTAAATGGGTATATAAAAATCTATAATTTGATGATGATAAAATTTATTTTTAGAGGCACAAATCCAGCGATGATCTATAGTATAATCTAGTTATATTAATTGTTAAACACTCCATTAATTAAACTTTTTAATTAAGGATGATCATATATATACCTGTTAACCCACCCTTGGGTGCAAGTTTTGTAGAATTATCACCACCTTGAGTCCCATCTCCACCATTGCTATAGTCACCATCACAAATTGTTATATATAATTAAATACACCATCAAAAAGGAAATAATGAACAATTAATGATAGAAGCAAATAAAAAATAAAAAACTAACTCTTAATTATTACTTGAAATTTTAATACTCGTATATTGCTTCACACACAGATGATCAGGTTGCATAAAATGAATACCATGTTTACTTTTTTTTATATCAATCTTTTAATCTCGATCTGTTTAATTATTCTGATGTTAATTATTAGTGATTACAAAGTAGTATAAATAAATATTTAGTGGATTCCGATTAAAAAAATGATTATTCAAGATAAAAAATTGATTACAAAATTGTAATAGAAAATAAATAAATAATGATATCCTTCTTCTAACAAAAATGGTTGATGATATATCTAATATGTTAAAAATGCTGTAAAATTGAGTGGAACTATATGTTAGTTTAATTTATACTTCTTAAACCTTAATTAACAACAAAACAATTCAAGTAAATAGTATAGAAAACACATAAAACACACACACACACACACCTGGAATCACAAGTTTTCCTTTCTTTGTTATCAGCATGTGTCAGATTGAGATCCATTTTCATGCTTTTTCTTGATGCTTCCATGCTTGAAAATTTAGAGAGAGAAATTACAGAGAGAGAGAATAGAAATGAAATGGTTAATTTGTTGGCTTGTATATAACTAGGTAAAATGTGAATAATGTGAAGTGCTTTATATAAAATATATTCTCAAATTAATATCAACACGACGGTTAAAGTTTTATTTTATATAAAAGAAGCGTGACTTTTTTTTTTTCATCTTAAAAGCAAAATATTGTCTTTGTATTCTTTATTTTATTTTTTATGAGTTATGTATTAACATAGAAATTCAATGTATAAAAAATATTATTTTTCTCAATTACACAAGAATTTTTAGTTTTAAAGTGATCTTTTATAATACCACAAAATGTATACAAAATATGAATAGTTGACCACCAACACCTTACTAAATCAATTATTGAAGTTCAAATTATTATGATTACATTAAAAATATTAATAGTTAATATTTGCGTTTTAAACTTAAAGAGTATTGATTCATTATATAATACAAGAGAATACAACATAATACGATAAAATAGAATAATAATACAATATATTATAATCATATCAGACTATATTGTACTTGTTGTATAATTATATTATATATTATATATTATATCGTATATTTATCATATTACATAATTATATTGTAATGTATTTATAATATTAAATAGTAAATCTTAAATTATAGCATAAAATCAATCTAATATTATTATTAGATTTTAGTTATTCAAAATTAAGAAAACATATTATAATTATAAACATATATTATATCGAATGAATTTGATTCTTTTATTATGATGCAATTTGAAAAATTCTGTATCAGTTATTTTCCATTCGTTAACCATCACCCTCCGGAACGGAATCTGAAATCAATTAACACTCGAACAATGATCCATATGTTGGGCTAATTCTGTTGAAGATTCGATTAAAAACATCTCATATTCTCATAGTAGGATTGTTAATTTGGCCTTTGTGTCTAGTTAATAATTTGCATTCGTTAAGGTTTTAACGAAGTAGTATAACTTATTACTCAATATATATTGCTTACGATTATAAAGTGTGGTGTTAAGGATGATCTGAATCATCGACCGATCTCTTAATTCAGATAACATCGGCTATTCAATAATAAGCATGCATGTAAGTTCATTCCTCTGTATCAACTGCAAAGTACGGACACAGTTTCATATATTGCACTCTTCGAGAAAATCGCCGGCTATCATATTTTTAGTGTTTAAAATATTTCAGTTGAGAAAAATAGCTTAAGATCCTATCGAACGTTGTAATCTTAATTTGAATTACTTGTAGATTCGTATCAACAGATGCACTTTTTTCCCAAAAAGGGAAAACCCTTGATCTATCATATAAAAGTAAGCGGAAAATCTTGCGATTTTTATGATAGATTGAATATGGCGTGCTCGCGCACACATATACATATATTCAGACAGTTCATAAGATTTAATTTCATCAAGTCACGAAAGGTTTGAGATTTAACAGAGTTCACATTGCTATTCGATACAGTACGTACTTCAAAGATGCTATCATAAAAAGAACACGTACTCTAGCATGCGCCTAGAGTAGAGAAACAACTATTACAGGGATGGAGTAAGAACAAGCTAAATTTGGATTACAGCTCCACTCAATCCAATCGAGTTTTAGGTTATTACATCTATTTGTGATCAATCATATCCATGTGTACGAGAGAAGGTTCACCTCATCTCCTAGAATGTATTTCCTTTCTTGAGATCAAAACATGCTTTATTCTGGTGTTCCCATAAGACCCAAAACGTTGATTGCATCAGAACGCCAAAACAGAGTTTTATCATTTCATGAAATTGCATCAGAGTTCATCCATTTCCGAGTTCCAGGGATTGATTAATCGGCAGGCCCGTTGACTCCCTGCCATGCTTTGACTTGGGTCCAACTATGGTTTATGCCATTAACAAAGAAAGCAAACTAAAGCATCAAGCTAATAATTTAAGATGCTTGCAGACAGAGCCCTATTTAAAAGTCTAACCACTTAGATTCCATGAATCTACTACATGAGCCTTAAACCATGCTAACCAATTACTATCGACGGATTTCAATAACTTGGTCACGGCAAATAATTAAAAATTAAGGTTTTCTTGATTTGAATCTGGAAATGTGTGCTTGAATTTTCATGCTAATCATTGAGCCCTGAAACTAGTTTTCGCAAAATCCGGATTTGATTAAAGTTGATCCATGAAAATCCTTTTCTTTTCCTTAGTTCGTAAACACGTTCTTTATTTCGTCTCATTTGCTTGAATAATTTTATCTCATAACTCTTCATCAAACTCTTAATTAGTATAATATAGTATACATGAAGCTGACAATGATAATCAATAGTATCAAGATAAACAACATTTATCCTATTTCTAAATTCACAAAATTTTAATAACACAGTGTGAATAAAAATTAACTTAATACCAATAAAGAGTCCAAGAAAACATATTAATAAGTTCTTAAACATATGTAATGATAATAATTTCAAAAGATAAGTACATTGATACATTAAGATTAATTAATTAGCCCTAAATATCAAGTCCAAAGAATCGAAATCAACATTTGTGCTCCCCATTACCGGAGCTATCACTGGCACCACCTTTTCCATCATTGGACGAACTACTGCCTGCACCTCCATCAGTACCACCTCGAAAAGAACTTCCACCACCAGAAGCCGAGCTACCACCTATTCCACCAGAACCACCTTCAGATGCACTTTTGCCAACATCTTTTCCAACTTCTTTCTCATAAGCGTAAACATCAAAACCAAACAACCTAAACACAAATTTCGGTTGTACTACTCCATCATCTCCTTCACATTTCATTTTTCCCTTCGCTAACATTCGCTCATAACCACCAGCCACCGCCATACTACCATCAGCAACAACACCGTTAGCAGGAACACCACCACCATTTTCATTATTACCCACCACTCCATTACTATCAGCAGAAACACCAGACAGCCCCACCACATTACTTAATATTTTCCGCTCCAAATCTATAAATAGAAAGTATATGTAAACAGATTATAACCAAGTTTGTTTTAATTAAACGCCAAAATCTAACGATGTCCTAATTTTATATACCATAAAAGTGAATCGTTCTCTTAAGGTTACCATACCTGATAATTTGTTTTCGTCACTACCATCTTCACCAAAATTATCCGATGAATATTGGTAAATACTAGCCACTAGCAAATCTGTAAATGGGTATATCATAGATTACGATGTGATGATAACATTTAATTTTAGATGCCAAATCCAACGATCTATGCAATCTTACTTTTTAAGCACTGTATAACTGTGTTGATTACAAAAATTTAAGAGGGATGACCTTGTACCTGTTAAACCACCCATATTACTTTCAGTATGCAACAGACCACTTTCACTAGCAGCATCTCCACCACTGCTATAGTCACAATCACAGACTTTTATATATAATGAAACTAGATGTTTGATAGCAAAAATATAATAAAAAGGTCATTTCTACTAATTAATTGAAATTTTATAAAATTACAGGCAGAAATATATACCTGGGTCGAGGTTGCGTGAATTCAGTTTTGATCGCGAAAGGCTTGATCTCTTCGTCATCAGAAACTTGATTCATTTGGCTGAGTGATTCTCTTTGCTCTTCTTTAACGCCTTCATTCGAACCATCGCTATTTTATATGTAAATACACCATCAAAAGAAAATAATAAAACAAAAACCTAATTTATATCTAAAATTTTGGAGTTTTTTGTTTTACACTATATAATTTTTCATACGAAGGAACACTAGCAAGCTGCTAAGCGGAAAAAAGAAGCGATATTACATATTCTGAGCTATTACTTCTCTCAGGTTACAAATCCATCAGATTCAATTGGCATAAAAGTTACTGCTTCTGCTGGATTTTTACTTAAAGAAAATATAAGAAAATAAAAATAAAGACATACACACACACAAACATATACCTGGGGTCAGCTTGCATGGACTCAGTTTTGATCTCAGGCTTAATTTCTTTGTCATAAGAAGCTTGATTCAATTGACTGATCAGTGATTCTCTTGGCTCTTCTTTAACGCCTTCATTCGCCTCTTCACCATTGCTATAGTCACAATGAAACACGGATGTTCGATTGCAAAAAGGAATTAAAAGAGAAAAGAAAAGCAAGAAACATAACCTAGTATCTATTTCTTGGAATTGTTCTTTTTGTAAGCATGATGTCATTACGAAGGCACACTAGCAAGTCACCAGAGGCAATAAAAATAAAAAATAAAAAATTGAAGGGATATTACATAGTCTGAGCTATCACTTATCTCGGGTTACATTTATTTATACTTCTACAAAAAAAACACAAAGTTTAACATATAAATACCTTCGATCAACTTCTATGAGCTCAGGTTTGATCTCTTTGTCATCAGCGGCTTGATTCAATTGGCTGGATGATTCTTTTGGCTCTTGGGATCCTTGATTCGATACATTATCCGACATTTTCGTGAGAGAGAAATTAAGAGATAGAGTATTGTTAAGAAATGAATTTGTTGGTACATGTATATAGAATGTAAATTCTTCAAATGGTCAAGTATTTTCTTCCCTTTTCTGGTCAAATTCAGAAATATTTCTATATAATAATATTTTCATTTTGAAATAAAATGTCATGAAATAAATACCAGTGTATACTTTATTATAATAAAGGCTTAATTTAAGATCACATATTATATTTGAGTAATATTTGTCATTACAAAAATACTTTTTGGCTTGTATATTAATATATATAAACGTAACATATTACTTTTAAGTACGTATCAACGTGATATAAATGTTATCTTATAAAAAAGTTAATGACTCTAGCTAATTAATCCTAAAGAAATTATGTGTTTTTATAGGCTTAATTCCTTTTTTTTCTTTATTAAATAACGAATTTTGTTGATTTAATAGAAAAGTTTTCGATCCAAATTATTAAAATAAAAAATTAAAATAAAAACTTTTTCTTCTTGAATTAGAGTATTAACACTTTTGATTAATAATCTTTTGGCGGGATGAAATTAATTATACAAGAACTTAATCTAGAAAAACTTTCAATATCACAAGATGTATACTCTCTATTTGTTTAATTAGTTGACCACTTCCTAATCTAATTTTTACAACTTATTAATAATTACAAGATATGCATATCCTTAGTTTTCTTTAATTAGTACACATTTTTTATTCAATGTATTTTCATGCGACAATGTAGTAAATAACATTCCATAAATTGGTACAACGCCTACGGTAATAAAATAAGAATATACATGTGAGTATTAATTAAATAAATTATTAATATATATGACAAATTTTGCCTCTGAAAGGTGAAAATTCAACATAAAAAAATATTTCTTTTTAAGAGGCTCTAAAAACATACTAATACTCAAATTTTAGTAATGACTAAGCAAATTAAATTATTAACAAGGAACTTTTTGTATTAAAAAGTCGATCTTTTTCCTAAACGTTATCTATCTTTTTAATCAACTATAGGTCAAATTTTCTTTTCGAAAAACCATTATTTATGTGTGCCTTTCCTTTAAAAGAAATTAATTATGCTTTTAGCTAGTAAACATTTTCTAGACGTACATATTTAGATTTTAAATTTAAACAATATATAAGTAGTTATATATATAGGGGAATGATTCATAGGGTAACTTCAAAATTTGGGGAACGAGGAAAGTAAACTTTAGCCCTTGATTTTTTTTATTAAAAAACGTTTTTAACATTCATTGTTGATGAATGTTAAATTTTGAAATTTTTTGTAATTTTTAAAATTCATTTATGATAAAATCAATGATTGAGATTTACTTTCCTCATTTCCTAATTTTTTTGCTTCCCTATTGATCACCACCCTATATATATATACATATATAAATGATAATGAATGACTTCTACAAAATTGATGAGTTAAATTTAGTAATCTCTTTTTAGATATTATATATCTTCAAAATTGAATAAATAAGTACTTTCTAAGTCTAACATTCCATTATATTCAGCTCAGAGCATTTAATCTGATTTAATGCATAGAAGCACTCATTGGCACTTTGCTTTCAAAAATAAAAATAAAACTATTAGAAAAAGAAAAAGAAAATAGATAATTCTATACAAGTATAGGCTTAATTATTTATGAAAAATATAAGTAATTGTTAATATATGTTCCGGAACACATGATAAGGTGAATTTTATGAACTCGAAATTTTTTTAAATATTAGAATTTGTATTTATTATTTATTAATTCATTTTAATACTTACCCTTTTTATACATATCATAAATGCAGATTTTAACATATAAGGAAATTTCGAAATCATTGACTACAACTTAACACACGTTAAAAAATCCCTTAGGCTTTTATGTTAATAGTTTTTTATATGCATAAATAGTTTGGGACTTTAGGGCACTTAGGGTTTTATGTTAGTTTGAGTTATTCCCATCCAAAAATAGCTTAGGTTTAATGTTGGCTTGTGTTAGAACTTCGAATGATAATCTTATGTGCAGTCCCACACGGATTGGTTCAACTTGGGCTTCGCCATCAACGAAATATGAAACAAATTCGAACTATAGACGTTACCTTTTCAGCTGTAATTAACTTTGATAATTTTTTTTTTTGTATAAAATGAATTTATAAAATTACTATTTGCTGTAATAAATTATAATTTGTGACTATTTAATATAAAAATTAACGAAAACTGTGATATTTCTAGCACGATATCATTTTTTGCAATGTTGAATATTCCTTTTGATTTTAATTAGTTTATGTGGATTTGTTAATACAACTTATCACTTAAAATCCAAAACAAAATACAATATATTGATGATAAGCACAGCTTACTCGAAAAAATAGTTCGTAATTTATCTTTAAATTGTATTTTGCTTTAATTTTCAGTTGGTAATTAATATTAATAAATCATAATTAACTAGAATCTAGCTCCTGATGACAGAAACGGGTGACGCGTCACCAAGTTAACGATTTTCAGCTAGTTTTAACATCAGACGGTCATCAACTAAAAGTTTGTTATACTGAGTGCTAAGTTTGGAAGTTCTTTGTATACAATAGTCTTCCTCATAAAATTCTTTACATTATTTTACAATAAACTCTTCACTTTTTTAAGACGGTAATAGATAAAAACATGTAACGAAACACATATAATTCATGAAAGATTATCCTCTCACTATAACCCAACATTAAGGATCGTGTTTTCTCGCAATTAAGAATAGTAAGTCGCACATTTTATGATAAAAGTTGGATCTTTTAGTTACTTAATATATATATATATATATATGTGTGTGAGAAAATATAAAGATTGAACATGATAGTATTTCAATACTTTTTAAAATTAGCTTCAAATTTGCTTATTCAATTATTAATAGAGAAAGCCCAATATGGTCTAAAGTTGGGTTGCACAAATATTGTACCGGATGTATGTGGCTAAAAAAAGACATTTGTAACCATAATATGTCATTTGCAATGGCAAAAATAGCTCTTGTCTCTGTATTTATATTACTCATAGTACTATTTTTAGTTTGTAAAAGCTTTATAAGTTATACTTTGGATTACCAAATGTCCAAAATGGAACCAGAACATAATGATAATTTCCTCATTATCAGGCAATAATAATAGGCAATTGTACACCCAACAAAATAACATCATAATCTCTACTCTACCAAAATCCACATCCAACAAATAGAAGATAAAAAAATACATATAGCTGGGACAAATACTATACTACACAAGACAAATGACCAAAAACCCAACTCTTCCTATCCTCCCAAGTTAGATAATAATTTCTCAACTAAACCAATCAAAGTCTTAACCCCAACCACCCCCCCCCCCCTACCCAATACCCAACAAACACCGATATCACTCAATTGTTCAAGCAGTAGCAGTAACTCGTGGTGCCATATTCTTGGCTGTTCCATTAACACCCATGCCACGGTTCACACGCTCTCTCTGATATCCATCACTAGCACCACCACGGTTTGATGGCACTCCCCCACGTCCACCAGCTCTGTTGCCACCATAATCATTCCTCCCTCCACCAAAATCACTGCCACGACTGAAACCTCTTCCACCTCCAAAGTTTCCACGGCCCCTCATACCCTCGTTCCTAAAACCAGCACCCCTGCCAGCTGGAAATCTTCCACGCCCTCCGGCTACAAAACAACAGGCCAAAAAATGAGTGTGTAGAAGAAACAGAAAAAGCATGCAGCATTCAATCACTATCAAACATTTCCAGTTATCTAAGTCTCAATATCTAACTGCGGCCTTATACAATTCGCCTGGATCTTCGGGCGCATCAAAGTCGGAGATTATTATAAACGGGCTAGTTGCATAACAAGGTAAACTTTATAACAAAAAGGTTTTCAAAAGGTGTTCATGAATCTTGAATGACAACAGTTTTCAGATGCCATGTCAGCAAACACATAAGCCTCAACTCCATGTCAGCAATAAGATCAGCAGGATCAGATTGACAGGTTAACTAGATCGAATTACCCTAAATAAAAACTTTTGAAAGCTTGAGCCCTTTTGTGAGTAGTAAATTACTTGAAAAAGAAACTTGACTAAAGGTCGCTACCATTTCATGTACTTGGCCCATCATAATTAAAAAATCTCTGTTGATCTATATCTTGAACACATCTAAAACTTGCCTTTAGAGTTTGTGGACCGCTTCTCCTCAACAACAGCATTGCGTCCACCAATCAAGACGGGTGAAGCCTAATAAATCATAAGATACATGTCACAAACCATAGCATAAATAGTTATGACAACAATCAACATAAAATTGATTTAGTATTAAGATTCTTTTATCTATTTAAACATATAAATAGAAACAGATGTGAAACATTGACTTATACATACCTCAATTGCCTTTTGAACTGCATCAGGAGCCTCAAATTCAACAAAGCCAAAACAAAATCCCTGTTGCTGCCACATGGGTTTGTGAAAATTAAAATATAAATAAAATAAATTAGGCAAGTTGGTTTAGAGGGGTGGATGCATACCCTGTTGCTTCGAACTTGAATGCCTTTGGGCTTAATAGACCCAAACTTCTTGAACTCGTCGTCCAACATAGCAGGTGTAGCACTCATAGGGAGACCCTTGATGTAGATGGAATAGCCATCAGCTATCCAAAACAAAAAGAACGCAACAATTATTTACATATAACTACACAGGGAAATAAAAGGTAATCTTAAAGGTTATTTTTTTATCTCTAATGGGTCAACCGGGTAATATGAAGGGGGAAAATAGCTTAACAGCAGGTGAAATGGGTCGAAAGTCACCTTTAAGTGTATTTTAAATGGATAGAACCTCCTTAATCAATTTATTCAGGAAAAACAAAAAATGAATTCTGAACTGATGAACTTTTTCATGATAAGATAATACAGTAAAATAAAAATTTACAATTAAAATAAAAGTTGAATAATGTTTCTGCAAACCAAAGTAAACCATCCCAATTCAACCCATACAAAAAAACTGAACACTTTGACCCATTAATGAGCCTATGCATCTTGCCACCTCTACATAATCCACAATGGAACCATATATGATATATCAAAAGAGGTGTTAGTTGAAAAAGCATGAATATATCACAAAGAATGTAGGCGTACCTTCTTCCTCATGAATACCATTTTCAACAGCATCACCATTGGAAGCTGCAGCCTCGGGGGCTGAAACAGTCGGTGAGACATTGTTCACATGCTGCTCTTGGTTCCGTGGTTGAGGTTTCCTTGGAGCGGGTGCTGGTGATGAGAAGGGCACGCCATTCTGCTTCAGGTCCATTACCTTTAACAACAATGAAACGTCTCATAAATCACAATAAGAAGAAGCAAATACTCAACAGTCCTTGTCTTTGTGCAGCTAAGAGCATGAGTAATGCGGGTTGTATAGAGTTATATAGGGGGTTCTGCTTATGTGGAGTTGTAAGGTAAAAACTTTTGCACTACAAGGTGAGGATGATGCATTGTATACATACAATGGTTTATTCTCATGAACCCACTGTATAGAGTTGTATAGCTCAATCTATACAACTTACAGAGTTGTATGGGTTACAATGTTATAAACTAAAGTTGTATAAATTAGCAGAACGATGATATGATACTTCATTACACTTTTGAAGGTAGTATGCATTACTAATGCTCTAAGCATGAAGAAAGTTCTTCCACTGTTCCACAGGATATAAAACCTTTAAGTTTGCAAAATGAGCAGGTCTGAAAAATACTTTTTGTACAGAACTACAGATAAAGACGGGTCAAGTCACTTTGCCCCAAAACATTTTTATGCAGTATTCTTTTTAATCTCTTTGTAAATAAACCAGGCCAAATCAAATCATGAGAATAAAATTACTGTAATTAAAATACAAATTTTTAGATATAATGAATAGGATTTTGTATGCATTAATACTTTTGGCAACTTTCGGCCTGTAACAGATGAAAATAACCCAAATCAACCCATTAATATTTAAATGGGTTGAAAAAGCCACCACTGAAAATTTGTCAGGCCTTGACCTACTTGAGACGTGTACCCTCTGAGATTGGAAAAGAAAATATAATCACCTAGATATTCCTAATTTATCATAAACAATTTATATGGATCAGCTTCTCAAATGAGATTATTGTAATTGTCAATCAAAATTGCTACAAAGAGATTATTGTGATTGTCAATCAACATTGCTACAAAGAATTAAGTGTGATAATTAAAAGTAGAAAGAACTTGCACAACAAAATACTTACAATAGAAGCATACGACTTCTTTGGCGCTTCCTCAATTTTAGTGTTGGATTCCACAATCACTTGTGATGCCTCCTCCGGCACTTCATCGATAACTTCAGGTACAGGCTCTTCCTCATCCACGACGGCCACTTCCACCTTTTCTGGAGAATTAAACACCACCTCCACTTGGGATTCCTTTTCCAATATAGCTATTGGTTCAGTAATATCATTCTCCACCACAGAAACACTTTTGGGCACTGCAGATTAACAAAAAAACATTCAGTAGGTAAATCTTAAAACATAAAAGCCTGATCCAGAAGAAATTTATATTCAGGTACTGCCCAACTATCAAAGAAATATAGAGTAAAATATATATGCTATGAAAAATCAAAATCACAAGAAAATTGTGAATATAAAACAAACAAAGAATATCTCAAATCAAAACAGGACATATATGTTTCTAAGTAGTCCAAGAAAATTTTGTAATTAACTTATTACATAACTTTCTACTTGTTTTAGTAGAACTTCAGGAAAAGAAAAGTTTTGATTGTTATAGTGGTTGAAATTTGTTCACAAAAACACTAACTTGGAAAGATACTAACTAACTTTATTTTAATTTTGACCTGATAATGAATTATATACAAATAAAATGATCGACAGAGAGAAACTAAATGATCAATATCAACATATCATCTAAATATGCATGTTTATCAGTCACCTTGTTCAGGATTGATAGGAGCCTCAATGTCCTCAGTAGGAACAATATTTCCTTCCTTGAGATTGGCCTCTTCAATGTAACGGAACATATCATTTAAGACAAAGTAGCCTTTGTCTTGTGGTGCAAGAAAGAAAGATTGAGTGAACTTTCGAAGAACATTGTCTTTTCCAGTTAGGTAGCCAGTGACTAGGACACTGACTCCACCATTCAAAGATTCTTGTGCATCGACAGATTTGATCTCAGCCCTGAACTCGTCATAGTTAAGAGATAGTATTTTCGAATTAATCTCCTGCATATCCAAAGAAACTGATCAGAACACTTCTATTTACATATTTTTAGAGTAAGAAAGTAGAAAACTATTTGATTATATCAACTTGTGTTTCATCAATCTAACTCTCCCAACTAGACAGTAATCTTTAGAGTAGCCTAATTGCTAATTGTATCAATGAAACAATTAAACTAATTATTTAAGTAAGCAGCTCAGCAGATGAACTTAATAATGTACCATTAACTTTCTAATTCTCAAACACAATAATTATAACTATTATATCTTAAATAATTAAAATGAACACACTTTCACAACCCCTTAACCCCACTTAGGCAGTTACTGGATAGAATGTCAAGAACCGCTTAGCAAAATTGTTAGCGACATAAACCTTTGAATCTTTATGGCAGAAATCGTATGGTATCACTTAACAAAATTGTGAGTGACAGCTAACTTGCAACTAAAGAGATCAGGGCTAAGAAATCGTATCGAACAACTAGACATTGTAGATAATCAAGACCATACCTCCATGGTAGTGGTTATACTCATGGAACCATCTCCTTCAGGGCGTCCAACTTTACTGATATCCTGATAAAACCGATGCACTAAACCAGGAGATTGGTGTAGTATATGATAATATTGCTGAACAAATGCATTGCCAACCTATTTATCACCAAAACATATACCTTAATCATGCTAGCGTAAAATACAACATAAGAATATGGAAAAACAATAGTTCAAAGCTCAAATCACACAAAAAAAAGTATACTACGACATTCCGTGAATACATTCTCGAAAATTTCACCATAATTGATACTAAATCGATTTGCTTCTTAACCAAAAGCTACATTCTTTAGCAACATAAATAAGCAAATATGGTCTACATATTTAATTTCGCGCACAAAACAATTAATCGAAAGCTAAAAAAATAAACAACCGCCATAAAATTTCAAAACTTTTTAACTTCTTCGCAGATATCGCATAAGCAATCTCAAATAAATAAGTAATTATCAAAATATAAAATACATACTACTTGAGCTGAGACAGGTTGCGGAGGTGTAGCTGCCGGAGCCGCCATTGTTGATTATATAAAACCCTAAACAAATTAAACGCGAGAATAAATCAAAAGCTAACAAATCTAATAAAAAACTGCATAGCATATACATATGCATATGAGTGTGTGTGTGTGTATATATATATATGTGAATAAATTGATATGGATCGATTGAAGAGAGTATAAGTGAATCTGTACCTGTAGAGAAAGGAGACGAATGAGGCACGAGATTAACAAAGATCGAATCGTTGATCCGTTTCTTTGAATATATATATATATATATATTAGAGTGTATGTGCGAGTGAATTAGGGTTTGTTGTTGTGTGAGTGTGTATGGTTTGAGCCTTTGAGGGATCTTTGGAGACGCTAAAACAAGAGCAAGTACGTACAGGGTAAAAAGAAAGGAGTGTGAAAGGGTTCCCAAGGTAAAAAGGAATCCTAATTGATTTACCTATTTACATTTAACTATCGAGAAAATTACCAAATTAACAAGTAGATACATTTAATCTTTATCTTTCCTTATATATAATTATATTATAATTGTAATTATAATAATTAATAATTAATAATAATAATTAAAAGAAGATACGACAGAAAAATCTGAGTCATTCATTATTTTTCATCATTTGCGATCTTAATTTTTTTCGTGTAATTATACTTTTGACCTTTTAAATATTTAATGTATTTATTTAAATTATAAAAATAGACCAAATACTTTATTCATTTATAAAAATTAAAGAGTCTATCAACTATATAAAAAAATCGACTAACTAAATTCAAAAACAGACATAAATTTTTTTCCAAATCTCAATTTATCTATTTGGCTACTTCGACGATTTAACCCAAGCAAGTAAAAACTAGCCGCATGTCTAAGGACATTGCCGGTCAACACCTTAAATTCGCAAACCACAATATTTCACCATGTGTGTATGAAAAATCACCGAAAAGAAAGTTTAACCAGACGTATCCGGCAATTTTACCGACTTAATTAAAATGTATCACGTATAAAAAGATTACTTGATAAAATTTCAAAATTAAATTACAAATACATTTAAATTTTTACATGTCTAAAATAATTATTATTCATACCTCGTGATTGACAAAAACACAAATCTTAGAAAACTAAGTAATTATGATTATGTAGGATACTAAATTGAACAGCTCGAGGAGACAACAAAAAATTTATTAGACATATTAAAAAAAGTAAATACGTTTTTAGTAATGTGAGTTATGTGATATGCAATACATACGTAATACAAAAAATATAATAAAAAAAATCTAACATCTATAATCTTCTATGATAATATGATATATGAGGATTAACCTTTCTATATCTTAAAAAATCGCTGTAATATATATATATAAAAAGATTACAATTACATCTAAGTGCTTTTTTATGTATATAAAGTAATGTAGTCTTCAAACGATTAAAATTAAGATATAACAAAAATTATTAATTTTTTTTTAAAGGTCTTTATCATTCACGAGGTATGAATAATGATTATTCTAGAATGCAAAAATATTAAATGTACTGGCGATTTAATTTTGAAATGCTGACCGGCGATTTTGTCTTTATTGGGGCGAATTTTTGATACGTGGCACATTTTAATTGAGTCGGTAAAATCGTCGGATACACCAGGTTGAATTTCCTTTTCGGTGATATCCTATACACATTTGGCGTAATATTGTGGTTGACGAATTTAAGGTGTTGATCGGCGATTTCCTTGGACACGTAACTAGTTTTGATTGGGTCAAGTTAATTTGCCGGAGTCACCAAATGGACAACTGAATTTCAACGTTTTTTGTATCTATTATTGAAATTTGATTTTGACATGGTTTCATTTCAAATTAAATGTATTGACTAGGTCCTGCCACGTGGTAATAAAATAAAAATAAATTAACTACGCAAGAACCATGCGCACTTCGAACATGATGTTTATATGGCCATGTTTGGCATGGAGCTTTTAGGAGTTTTAACTTTTAGTTTTTGAACAAAAAGCTTCTATGCAAATAAAAGTCTTGTTTGACATGTACAAGCTGTAGCTTTCGTGAAAAGCTCCAAACCTAAAACTACAATTACAGTCTACGGGTATGTTTGGTGAAATAGTTGTAGGTTGTAGTTGTAGCTTTATGTCATGTTTGTAACGGAGCTTTTAGGAGCTTTAACTTTAGTTTTTAAACAAAAAACTCCTATGAAAATAAAAGTCTTGTTTGGCATGTACAAGCTGTAGATTTAAAATCAAATGAAAAGTTCAAAATCTCAAAGCTACTTGAAGTAGCTTTTCGTGAAAAGCTTCAAACGTAAAGCTACAGCTACAGCCTACAGCTATAACTATTTCACCAAATATACTCTTAGGGTATGTTTGGTGAAGCAGCTTTAGGCTGTAGCTGTAGCTTTAGGTTTGGAGCTTTTCGTGAAAAGCTACTTCTAGTAGCTTTGAGAATTTGAGCTTTTCGTTGGATTCTAAAGTTAAAGCTTGTACATGACAAACAAGACTTTTATTTTCATAGGAGCTTTTCGTTCAAAACTAAAAGCTAAAGCTCCGAAAAGCTCTAAAAAGCTCAACTTGTACACGGAAAGTTTCTTCTAGTAATTATGAGATTTGGAGCTTTTCATTTAATTTTAAAGCTACAACTTGTACATGACAAAACATGATACTACACACAAACCACTAACACACATATCGAATTAAGAAATTAACATGTGCTCATAATATTAAAAGCTCAAAAATTAAAATCCGACCCATGTTACAATTTTGGATTATAAATGGAGACACTGGATATGATAAATATATATATATATATATATGCTTACCAGTAAACTTATGATATAGATACTAGAAAGTTGGAGAACTAATTAACCTCACTTAACTTGTAAACTCCAAATGCCATGCATAAAGTATTCATGGGAGGAGAGTCAATATGGCTTAATCGAGATAAGAAAATGTAGGTCCAAGAAATTGGTTTAACTGCACTGATCAACCTGTCATAACGTTAAACCATGACCCACTTAAATGGATTATGTTGATAGTATATGGGTTAGTTACTTTTCACCTGTAACATTTTTATCAAATAAATTCTAGTTCAAGTTGTAAACTTTTAACCCGTAATAAAAAGTTCTGACTCGCCCTTAATCACAACTCCTAATTGTAACAATTAAACGTTTAAAATAATTAAGTTGAAATATTTAATCAAGCTATTAAATAAAATAATTAAATAAATGATAATTACAAAAATAAATAAATCATTTCCTTGTATGTTTGCACTATTTGGATGTTGTACAACTCAAATAGAGTTTGTTTGCACTATTTCAGCTTCCCCATCAAGCTAGAATTATGAGTCACTTAGAAAACATATATTTGATGGAGTTTACAAGCTGTTGTACTTGTTAAGTCTAGCTCTAATCTACTATGCGCATAATACTTGAACAAGCAAACTTCAAACTATGAACAAGTTTCAACCACCATTAGATCGAAAAAATTAGAAGCTCAAAATTTTGATGTTATAAATATAAAATAGTTACATGAATTACAAAAACACACACAGATTTGAGCATAAAGTCTCAATCTGATCATGTAGTTCCCAAAAAGATTGATCTCGTTGGGTAATTATGGAAAATTGCCTGGACATTTCAGTCTGACTAGCATCAAAATTATGATTTCTACAGGCCAAAAACTTTACAGCTAAACTTAATGAATTTCAATCTCATGATATGATCTTTACAGCGAATTTTAAATACGAAATGACGTGTCAGACCCGTGGCACTCTCACGAGAAGATTTCCGCTTACGACACTACATATAGCAACAAAATCTCACAGTAAGAAGAGGTGTCTAATTTGAAATCGGACTAGAAAGACTATGTATGTTACCTCTTAACATAATAATAACAAAAGTCTGCCAAAATAAACGTTTGAACCGTCTCTGATAGCATCACCATCGGGACCCAAAAATAACCATGTCCCAGTAAGAACAAATACGCTTCACTAGATTCATACACCTGGAAAACAACAAATTAATATTTTGAAGCTGAAACTTTTTAACTTCTTTTTAGTTATATGCATCCTTTTTAACTAGAGGTGGTAAAAACAGGTTAAATTTGATAAAGTTTTCGTACCTATTAAAACATAAGGATCCACAAAGGTTTCCAAAAATATCTATAAATATGTACCAAATATATTTTTAAAAAGGCTATGAAGGTTTTATGTATTAGAATACACTTCGTTTAACTTTCAACCCATTCGACTCGTTTGAGTTTATGTAAACTAACCCGAATAATCCAATAGGCGGCCCCGAAAAATCTTGCCACTCCAAGTGCAAACACATAAAGAGCAGTATATGGTTCAATCATCTGAAAATACGACTCAAATTAGTTGTTTTAGTTTTAAATTGAAATGGATGTGATCTAATATGGTGTTTCGCATTTCACAAACCTGAGTTTTCTGCATCATCCAAAGTTGAGGAAGCACTACGATCGCCTCCAAATACACACCAAATGCCCACCTTATTTGAGCGCAAAGGGGAATTGAACTATCGGGATGAATAAATGCAGCTAGAATCGCACATGGAATGAGCTATACCATAAACACGAGAAAACAGTACGAAAATCTATTTTAGAACAATTATCCAATATTTATGTTATGTAAGACAAAATAACAGGAGGTGATAAGTACAACAATTTTTTTTTGATAAAAATACATAAAAATATACATTATGATATTATATGATATGTATTAAGGTGTTGAAAATTTATTGTATGCATCAAACTTTGTTGTATTTATCACCTCCATAAAATAATAGGGCTTAAATTAGTATAGGATATAAAACACCGCCTCTTCATATATATCTTTGGGTTTTAGATATAGATATTTTTGACTCGTATATACTTTTGATAACCTATAAACAAATATATAGATATAGATTAATTAGGGGGAAATTATGTATGCTTCTAGCTATATCTAAATCTAAGTTTGGGTGCAACCAAATGTAAATAAAGAGTAAATGGTGAGAAAGTTTGAGGGTAAAACATATATGTTATTGTACAATGTCTTATTTATAAATAAAAATATGATATATATTACTCTGTATTAAAATAATATAGGTTCCGTAATGATATTTAAAGCTAATTATTTTTAACCCGCTACTGCATCTATTAGTTAACACCCAAATTGTCACCTCTACACACGTTTTATAAGTTCAGCCATCCGCAGGAAAAACAAAACGCCTTTTACATTTTAGAAAATCTAAGGTATCGACCATTATTGAGGAAAGCTTGTGTTTACCAAATAAGATTTGGGCGTTTTGTCGAGATGATCGTTATATGTCACATATAGCTTATATCGCATCATGTAAATGACCCAAGCAGTAGATGCGAACGCAACAATGTCAAGAGCAGTGTGAATGTCAAATCCAATGTCAATGCTACAAGATATTCTTGCAGCTAGAACTATAGCCGTGAGCTCTTGTGTTTGTAGCGAAAGACCTATGATCGATGTAAAAGAAATTACATTGAGAATATATATAGATCCCATTTGATATATATGAACATATGATAAATTTCAAGAAGATGTTGAAAGGATGAATAACAAGGTGGCAGACTATTACAAATAACCACAAATATTGGTGGTTGTGATCCTGGTAAGAAAGGTGATTGACATAATTAACCTAATCCAATCAATGTTTGAAACACAATTTGACGATCTTATCTCTATTTATTTTTCATTTCCTTTGAATCTTCTTGATCATATTTTTAGGTTGTTTTTTAGACCTGAATTAATTACACATGACAATCAATATTTAAAAAATGATGCGTCTAGATTTGTCCCTCATCGATGATGACATGTACATACATACCTGAACATGTTTTTAGGGTTGTGAGCTTGTAAAGTAGAACAGTTATTCCAACGGCATGAATAGATTCCCTTGCAACGAAGAAATTATTGTAATTCGCGACACAACTTTTAAGAGCAGCTAAGGAAGAAATCATCGCCGTTAGGGCTAATAAGATCTTCACCTTCATTGATTGCCTTTGAACCCATGCAAACAATCGGTTTGCAAACAATGTGTTTGCAGACGACCCTCTTTTCTTCCCCATAATTAATATTAATCAATAATTCGACACGGTCGTCGAAGATCACCCCCTCCGCCTCCTTAGAAGGTTCTTCCTTCTTTGTAGTTGCCGGAGGAGGAGGGCGGCGTTAGGGAAACAAAATGGTCGAGCAGGAACAAAGACGATGGAAATGATGGTGGTTTTTTGTGTATAAATAG
Organism: Logfia minima; assembly: GCA_963921325.1. Lineage (NCBI taxonomy): Eukaryota > Viridiplantae > Streptophyta > Magnoliopsida > Asterales > Asteraceae > Logfia > Logfia minima. Next base: position 6,451,518 of record OY992775.1, on the reverse strand, counting down.
TTAGTTTACCTAAGACATAACAATGACATGTGTGATTAGTTTAAAGTTTTTGGTTTCTATATTTAGTATGAACTCAACGGTTTAAATACAATGATAAGAGGTCAATTTAGAATGAAAATGGACCACAAAACTATCCTATTAGATAGTTATCACCAAGTTGATATACACCCATGATTCTTTTGACATTTATCAAATCAATTTTCTTTATACATTCTTTGCTTAAAAGAGAAAGAAGGAAAAAGGCATCATAAAGAATAAAATCAAGATATATAGTACCATTGAGCATAATTTAATTTTTGAAGATTTTTACATTAATATATGTCTTGTAATAAATTTGCTTAAATAAGATTATATATCAAGATATATAGTACCATTGATCATAACTTATTTTTTAATTTTTGAAAGTGTTTTCATTTCTTTTCTTATATGTTATGTGTCAAGCAAAGACACCAACTACTATAGTCTAGTTTAGTTGTGCATTATATTTCATGCATCTCATACAGGACATTGATATGTATGTACTCTAAGTTATTAGCCCTAAATAGGTTTCTCAAAATTATTAAGCAATCGATCCATAAGTAGCATACAACTTATTAATCACTTAATATTCAAAGTAGTACTCATATCAAAAGAATACCTTATTAAGCAATTTTAGTTATAAAGTAGTACTCATTTATAACCCCTTATTAAACATTTACCATTTTTTCTTTAAAACTTAAAAATGGATATGAGAAAACCTTATTATGCCCTTAATATAAAGTCAAATTATAAGGTTTTGATATATTTATACTATAATATAAAGAATTTAGACTTTTTATTTATAGAAGTTTTTATCACAATTTAAGATTCAACATTTTATAAATATACATAAGTGATTCTCATTCTTAAATTTAATTTAACTTATATTAACTATCAAGTGTCACTCCTCCTCATTTTTACAATAATATGTTTTCAAGCTGTAATTATCAAAGACGAAAATTCAGACCATTACTAATTTACCACCATAGTTAATCAATTTGGTAACAAAATAAACAATATATCAAATCGTTAATTTACCGCTAATAACGAATTATATTCTGCTGCATAGCGTGGTACTTAGATTAGTATCAAACTAATGTATATTAAGCGAATAACATCATGAATCATCACAAAACAGCCCGAATCAAGTTTTTAAGGATTTTTTCATCACCACTAGTCAACCATAAAAGCACTAAATTTATTTCTGTCCAAGAATATACCATCTAGTTAGAAGTTTCTTCACACTCTGTGTCTTATTTATCCTCTGTTTCATCCTACTTCCTAGTAGCACCACTTTTTCCTTTTCATTGAGTAATACTTGAATTGAATACTTATTAATAAATTTAGTGATACAAAAATTAATCTAAGGAGTAATTTAGCATGGTCATGTCCCTCGTCTCGTATAAATCAGTTGCATAGATGTCGTGCTTTAGTAAGTATTCCTCCTGCTAACACCATGGTACAAAAAGAAATTGAATGGAAGCACCCATGACCCATGTGTATGTATCAAATTTTTCCGCATGAGAATCTACTTCTATACCTGTAGGAATAATATATCTACTTCTATACCTGTAGGAATAATATATCGTACCCGAAACAATTATTTGATTACCAACTAAACGACTTATTATACAAATACATATGACATATGTTATGGTTACAACAAATTAACCATACAACAAGTTGATACAATATCAAACATAATAATATGAAAAGAGGATAAAAAATAAAGATTATCAAGGATATATGATATTACAGAGAGAGAAGCCGAGGCCCGTGTTTAACACGATTCTCTTAAACCAGATTTATTGTCTACACGTTGTCTGTCTCCCAGAGTATAACAACCGAAACAGTAGTACTCTCGGACTTAAACAATTGCCTGAAAATTTCGCATACATATGTGTATTTTTTGAGCCAAATGTTCTATCTTTTTCCATCACTTGATAATAGAAAAGCTTATCTATTATATAGGGGGGAAATGGAAGAGGGAATGTAAAAAACTAGTTTTCAATGACAATCAAATATCACTTAATTTTATAAGTTAAGAAACATGGAAGATCATATTAGTTACAACCTATGAAAAGTTATATTAATTGTCATTCAAATATATATTTTCCAACAATTCCTCGCATGAATGAAAAATTGATAATCAAAACAATATTAACAACTCGACTTCTCATTCACCGTAGCTCGATTTAACGCATTGATATATCATTTACCTAAAATCTAATTTGAACATCATATACCGTTATTAAGTCTTAGTCACTGACTACATAACCATACAAAAAATTATTTATAATAACATATGCCTATAATTATATAAGTTCAAAGTTGGTGAAAACTCATTTTCACCTAAATTTTCCAACATTTCTCAACATTAATGAAAGATTTCTGAAAACACACAAGTTCCAAAAAAATTTCCAATAGTTGAATCATGCATAGAATCGGTAGGTATTATCCTTTGAACATTTCCTTGTGAATGCACACAGTCTCCTAGCTCACAGTAGACACGATGTCTTTGAACTGATCTATCTCTGTGTAGACGACAATACACTTCACATATGATTCTCTCTGACATGGTCAAGTCCTCATAGTCATGGTCATTATGGTCGTGAAATACTAGCTTGGTTCTGCAAGAGCTATTAGGAATTATGCCTCCTTAATTTCTTTCGAAGCGACTTCACTTCTCAGTCACATTGGTAATTCCTTAAAGATTTCTAATGGCCATATGCTTATATCTTTAGAAATTATTAAAAGTATAATACTTAGCCTCGTATCACTGTCATTATTAATGATAGGAATGGACTAGGAAGTTTATTAACTCCCTTATCTGGTTTAAGAAATTTAGTAACTCCCCCATAGTGACCTTGGTTTATATAATTATGTTGTCCTATTTAATTCAGATCTTGGAATCTCCAGTCAATTAGGTTAAGTTTCCTTTGTATAAACTATTGTCTAAGGGCTTTAGTCTCATTCTCCAACTTGATTTCCTCTCAACTCCATGATTTTCAGGTTTGACATATTATCATTTAACTTCAAAATTTAACAAAGATAAGTATCAAATAGATCAGTTGGTTTACATTTGTTATCACTTGACACATCAAGTGATTCTTACTCATTATTATGCTTAAACACTGTCAAGTCGGGTCTAAAAAAATTGTTAATCACATAATTAGTAGTATGTAAAATAACTCAATTTTTCCCTATCAATTTCGACACAATAAAATTTTATATGCATATTTATATATTCTTTTTTAGACCCCTGTAAATTTGAGGTCCTGGACAGTCGACTACCTCGTACCTCAAATACGATCATCGATCAATAATACATATTTATATTTCAAAGAGAACAATTATTTTGAGACAGATTAAAATAATAAAATGAACAATAATTTCGAGACGAAATTATAACTTCCCATGTGTTTCGTTTTTAGATGTATTTCAAAGGTCCTAATGTGGATATAAACTTTGTGGGCAACTCCATCACCTCTGTTTTTCCTGTTGTTGATGTACAAGTAGTTCTAACTTTGTCGAGTTTTGTCGACAAAAATCTATGCAATTAATTAACATTTTATAATCACTGAAAATGAAGTTTTGTTTTCAAAACTGGAGTTTGTCAAAAGATACCTTCTACGGAACACTTTATACATTTTGAATATTTGATTAGCAATGATACAGTTTTTTACATTATGGATTAAATCAAAGAGTACATTTCATAATATATAGTCATAACAGTTGTATTATTTTCATTAGAAAAAGGTTTGCTTTTTTGTCGCAGTAAACAAATAAGTATCATATAAAGTTTTTCTTTCGGCCCATAATTCGATTTTATAATGTTTATATAAATAAAAGTATACAATAAGATATATTAACACTATCTGTTACGTCATAAGGTTTTATATATGAAAAATATTCAAACAAATATTTAACATTTAAATTTTGATAGAAAAACAATAGTATTACATATACCGTAAATAACTATTCAGTTTATTTGAACTATATGGTTTTAATCATAATAACCAAAATCAATTCGAAAACCGATATATGAAATCTGTTTTTATCCAATCCGATCCAAAAATCCAAATTATCACATCCTAATAGTCCAATCCAAATTGTTTATTTGGATAATTTGGTTACATCCGAATACTGAGTACCCCTACTCACACTATTACCTGCTGCTTACTAACATTAGCCACCACCATGAACTAGTTATCACAATCACGAGCCCTAAAGATACCGAACCAGACACCACATGAAGCAGTCCCCCCTCCTTGCCGCCACCATGTTAAAAGTAAGAATGATATACAATCTTCGAGTTTAACAATGAATGATGCCTTGTAGACTTGTAGTTATGACCGTATTTGGATTATTTTGTAGATTGAAGTGTTATACATCTTAAGGGCTCGTGATCTGCTGGACTTGGACTGCTGGGCTTGGACCTGTTATACATCTAATGGGCTCGTGATCTGCTGCACTTGGACTATTAGACTTGGACCTGCTATTGGGCATCTTTGATGGGCTGATCAATATTTGGTCTTAATCAATTGACCATTTTAGTGAAAGGAAATAGTCCTCGGTATATTTCCGTAAGACAATATATAGCTCCTCCGGCCTCCGAGGGTGAAAATACACAGACGATTGATATTTTTCTTTCTCTGTTATCGTCTAGTTCGTACCCAAAAATTGGGGTTTTCTTAAATCTATATTGTGAGATTCTTCACTGTAGACTTGTAGTGATGAACTAACTTGTATTAGTTTCAGATTTTAGTTTAAGAGTTATGAATTCTTTGGTTTAAATCTCGTAATATGTTCTTGTATATTGTCTTCACCATTGTTTACACACCGCCAGCTAGAAACACAAACTTAGCCTATTAAGGATCTTGATAATAATTTTTTTATTTTTTATTTTTGTAATGTAACAGAAAGTTTATGACATTCGATGTAAATTTTTGGTGGGTAATGAATTGTTACAATACAATACCATGCAACAATGGTCATTACACACATTGTGCAACAATGATTAAGTGGTAAAGAGTGAGAGTATAATCTCAGCATTACCACTAAATCTTTACACTACAATATAAAGAAAAAGAAAAATAAAATCCAACACACTTACTTTTTTAAATGGCGGTGATCCTCACACATCATTTTTCGATCCATATACACTAAATATTTTAAATTGACCATTTAGATAAAAAGGGTAAGTGGTTAATATTTATAAAATAGTATGGATAGATCGAAATATGATGTGCATATGTGAGGATCATCTCTATATCTAAATGATTTACCATAAAAAATAAAAAGATAAACAACTATCAACATAGAACTCCTTCGAACATAAAACATCTAGGATCTATCCATGCTGGACTTCAATTAATTCTTCCGTGTTTGGCGGGTATCCAATTCATCGTGCACTTTACAATCCGTATAGTAAAATTTGACCAAGGATTTGGACGGTTGGTTATTTATTTGGTCTGGTCGTGCACACTATTACAACATGATGCATGACTTATAAATCAAGGTAATTTGAATCTAACTTTACAAATTGTCAAATTTTGATCATATCCTCATAGATTTTATTATTACAATTTTGTAGTATATTTCTTAAGAGCAACTCATCGTTATATTGGTAAAATTAATCTTTCATTTCTTATCTTGAAATCAATTAAGTCAAACTTGACCATCAAAAGTCAAAACAGGATAACTATGTTGATCAATTTCCCTTAAAGACATATGTTATTTTGAAAATAAATGGGGATATTTCACATTATTTTGTACATAACTATTAGCGATGACAAAATTAATTAATAAAGCAGTGGAGTTAGATAAAAGATCAAATCTTTGTGTGTCAAAGTAGAAAAATATTAACATATGGATCGTTGGTCGACCGAAAACACTTTTTGGTACTTCGATTTTATTTTATTTTTACAAAATGCAGGACACTATAAGGCTCTATGCTCTTTCACAAGTGCTTCCAAAACATGTATTTCGTTGAAAAACCCAAATTTATATGAATACTAATGTGCATGAGTTTTGATGATGAACATAAAACAATAATGCATTAACAGTATTTCTTTTCATGAAAAATGTATAATCATATTCTTTTCGGAATGTAGAGAACACACGTGTGGAGTCCTTACAACGATATGCATCTATTATCACTAGCCCACTAGAATAGATACATAAGTATCTAACTCTCACTATGTTACATATCATATTTATTAGTATTAGTATTAAAATTCATAGGTAGTTTGTATAAATCATATATTATTAGAATTGATTATCACAATAAAAAATCATACAGACATATAAATGAATAAATGAAACATAAAAAATATTAATACACGATATTTTTCGTGGAAAACCTCTCAGGGGAGAGTAAAAACTACGAGACCCATAAACACTTAATATTCACTATAAAGAAATATATTACAAGTTAGAGACGTTCAACTCTCGACACTTTTGAATACCCTCACATCACTCTAACGGTAGATTTTAATAACGAAACATTCGACCTTATTGAATCACCAGAGACTCACAACACGAGACGAAGGCAGACTTTCATACGCTCTCTATTTTTCTTAACTTCCTCATCAAACACTAACGAATGACTCCTATATTTATAGGCACGAAACAATCTTGTCCACCAATTTATTTTGTAACCTAAAGTAACTTAATCTTCAAATATCCAAATTTGGGTAATTCGAATTACATCCTAAAAATCAACCCTTGAATCGAATTTCCTAAATCTTTTTCAATGATATGGATCTCAACTTCAACGATAATGAGTGTGATCTTCATCTTGTCGTCTTCAACTCGCTCCAGAACACGCCGCCAAATCATCACATTGTTAAGAGGATTTTCGACACATGGAACCCCTGCGATCAACATATTCCACCGAGTCTCATCATCTTTGAACCTCACACCATCCACATCATTGGATCTTCTCTTCAACAATAATGTGTTGATCTAATCATCTCATTATTATGAAGACTTTCGACACATGAAATTCCTATGATCAACTTACTCCATTATACGATCATCATTTTTGAACCACACTACATACACGTTACTCAACAAACCTCATCAAACCTGATAGTTCTCTAAAATGAAAGCTTACGCAAAACCTCTTTGAACAACAGCAACTTCGAAATTTTATATGTCCGAACGGTCCGATCATTACCAAATTTTCTATCAAATTAGAAAAATGTATTACGAAGTATTATATAAGGATGACATGTCATTCAACAAACATATTATCGCTTGTAACATTAATCGATAAATGAGTTATCGCTGCGGGGCAATGTGCTAGTCTAATACTATTGATAATGCATCTTGCATGTTGAATCTTAAACTCTAAAAACAAAATTAAAATTACTCATTTACCCTTATTATATATATAATTAATTAGAAATTAAAAAGTTATTATTTCAAAATTACTTATTTATATATTTGATATTGGATAATGAGGTTAGTAACTCTAAATTTAGTTTACTTTATATTTCTTAGTCCTTTTAAAATTTAATTCAGGATTAATCATTTAAAGTTACCTTTGCACATAAAAAAATTAGAAAATGAATTATTAGTTTAATATATTAAAATATTGTCTATAAACTTAGAAAAAGGTATCTCAAAAGGGTATTGATATTTCCACCATTAGTTTTGATAAATACACCAAAATTTTGCATTATCTATTTGTACTGTACAATGTATTAATGCATGTTTGTGGTGTATTTATCAAAATTAGTGGTGGGAATATCAATCCCCATCTCAAAATACTATTTAAGAATGACATGCCATTTAACAAATATACTATTGCATGTAACATTAATTGATAAATGAGTTATCCTTAGGGTTAAAAATTTTTATCACCAACATACTCTCCTTCATTTTTCGAGATCACCATCCTACTCATTTTATTATTAATGTCACCAACATACTTGTTAGTTAATTGTTAAGGTCACCAACGTTAATAATTAATTTGCAATCATAATTGTGTAAACATATGAAGATTAGTTCCAAAAATTACCAAAATTTATTTTCATAACCTAATATTGGATATAAAGTTTCTGTAAAAATTTGGGAATTTTTATAATTGTATTTTATTTATTCTCAATTTATGTCCAAAATGTGATGAAAATTCAAATAAAATAGCAAATATTCATGAAAAATTATGAAAGTTTTACCATCTCAGTTTCTAATTATTTTAAGACTTGTGTAAACATTTCAAGTCATTTGGAGCAATAAAACCCGGTTTTTCAATATTTTAATATTAAAAGCACACGAATTAAAATAAATACTAAAAAGAATTCAAATGATATAATTTTTATTGTGGGGTGTTATTTACTGATATAAACATCTCATAAAAAGTTTCAATAATTTTTGGCCTTGAGAACTAATTTTTATGATTAAACGCTCCATTTTTGTAATAGTTTGGTATTAAATTGAGAATAAATAAAATATAATTATAAAAATTCCCAAATTTTTCAGAAAGTCTATATCCAATATTAGGTTATGAAAATAAATTTTGGTAATTTTTGGAACTAATCTTCATGTGTTTATACAATTATGATTGCAAATTAGTCATTAACGTTTGTGACCTCAACAATTAACTAACAAGTATGTTGGTGACATTAGTATTAAAATGAGTAGGATGGTGATTGCGAAAAATGAAGGAGAGTACGTTGATGACAAAATGCTTTAACCCTTATCTTTATATTGCGCAGACAATGGGTGGGGATTAATAGGGAAGCAAAAAAATTAGGGAAGGAGGGAAGCAAATCTCAACCATTGATTTCATCATAAATGAATTTTTAAAAATACAAAAAATTTCAAAAATTTTTAATAAAAAAATCAAGGGTTAAAATTTAATTCCCTCATTCTCTAAATTTTGGAGCTTCCCTATGAATCCTTCCCCCGCAGATAATATACTAATTATTATATAATTTATGCTTATTTCCATTGTTATCAAAGGGTAAATGGTTCATAATGTTAGGTAATCAGATCTATAAAAGCGTACCACACATAGATCAAATCGACTTCAAATTATATTGGCCAACTATAATTTGACCATTTATAAAAACCAATACAGTAATGACAACTAGTTCACTAAATAATTAGAACATATTATCTACTGGGAGCTATAATTAATTCCAATTAATCGACGACTTTGGCTGCTTATCACCATTCAAAGGAATTCCAATTTATTCATAACATCGATATCGAAATGATTTTACTCAATATTTAATTATAGAATAATATTTGTTATACCTAAGTATATAGACTTAAACTTAAAATTTGAATCGGTGTAAATGATAAAATAACTTATTAAAGAAAAGGAGATATAATTAATAAAATTCTTGTGTTATGTATTGTATTTATTAGACATATGTTAAATTCTATTTTTTAAGTCTATTTCTTTTGATTATATCATTATCATCATCATCAGCATATATAAACAAACAATTACAGTAATTATCATCATCAAATGGTCAAAATCGATTGAAATTCTAATGTTTTGAAAACCGATTCGATCGGTCTGGTTTGACCATTAAATTGAATTTTTGAAGGTTTCCGACTGGTTGTAAACCGGTTTTTGGGTATGTTTGACCTTGTCAATAACAGGTCGGTTAACTGCTCTAACATGCTTTTTTTTTTTAAAAAAAATTGTAAATTTTGAAGAATTTTATCTTTTCACTCGTAGCTCGAATTAAACCACTGTTTTTTCCTTTGTGAAATGTTGTGTATCTTTGATAGGAGGTTTGCCCAAAGAAGTTTTTGAACGGCCTCTTTTACTTTCTATTTGACAATATACGTTTACTTTAACTTTTAAACACACTTTGACTATTCATAAGTTGTGATAGAAAATTCTAATTAATTTTAAATCCGTTAAATTTATAGTCGATAGAGAATGACATTAAAAATCAATTTTGGTAAAATAACATAGTTGTTGTCCTGGCAAAAAGAAGTTAAAAAACGGTCAAACCGGCCAATCTAATCGGAACCGGAAGGAGCTCCGATTTAACTATAAAATCAGTTTTCAAAATATTGAAAATTTGCGTTAACTCGTACAGTTGTTTAACTACTATATATACACTTGATCATATAATAAGTTCATAATAGTAGATACAGCTAGATTCATGCATCCTTAATGACGTATTAGGTAGATTTTACTCGAATCTAATTAATTTCAACTTAACGAATAGTTCTAATAGAAGTCATTGACTAACCATAATACATTCATCATAAACACAAAAAACTTAGATCACATGGAACAATATCTAAAGTATTTTATAAATCTCGAAAATGAATAAGCATAGAAATTATACAATTAAGCAATCCATAATAAACATTTGTCATTATATATTGTGACTAAAAGTATACAATCTATTATCCTTAAAACCCTATAATGTGAGTACGTTCTGCATGTAACCAAGCAATCTACGTGAATCGGAGAAAAAACTAGCTTATACACCATGTTAACGTGTGAATTAATGCATGAAGATAACTTAGAGTATACGAGTGGTAATCCAAGTGTTACATTGTTCATCAAGTTCATGAGGAACATCATTGCTGAAAAAATGAAGAGTGGGAAAAGTGTTCAGAATCTTATTTTTAATTTTTTATGTTAGAAAATTCTAATAATTTAATAAATAGAAATAATAACAAAATAAATTCATTAAAAATAAGAAATATTTGAAATACAAAAAAAAAAGGTCCTAATAATTATAAGTACATTAAACAAATTATGATCTATCACAATTCCTCTAAATATGCTCCACAAGATCGGATCGAAAACCCTCGTAGATATCTCTATCATGTAATTTTCGAGTTTTCTTCATATATATGTTTCACACCTCCTATATGTTTAAAAACCCATTATATAGCCGTTGGTATAGAAAAGAATAAGTTAAATAGCGTTCCGGATGGGACGCTGTCACTGAAATGCCATTATGAAGTGACGAAGAGTCATTATGATGACGTCTCTTACAGTTAACGGGCGCGCATACCTTACCACGTACCCCGTGTGTTTTAATCCGTACTTTAGTTAAAAAATGTAATACATTAATTACATTTAATTTAAATATGTCTTTTAATCCGTAAACGCTAAAATCGAGACAAAAAGAATTAAGTAAATTAGAACGCCTGAACGTTGCTTATATAGTATACTGACCAATCAATTAAAAATAACTTTTAGTTAAAGTCTTAATTTTTTATATACGTGACCTGTTGTCCTTTTCTTATTTTTGGTTGGCAGACGTTCATTATAAATACATATACCTATTTCCTCACTAATCAAACATAACCAAAAATGACTAATTCAAACTCCATTTCTTCAACAATTCAAACCCCATTCAACCTCCCCTCAAATTCATACAAAAGTTCTTTCACTCGATCATACAAAACTTCACTAAACTTCCGTAACACTAATCACATAAACCCATTAATTTCAATCAAAATAATCCACAATTCGATACCTAAGTCCGCTACTACATACAACATATCGTTGACACATGAAACGTTGTACGACTTATTAGGTATATCGGAAAATGGGACACCCTTAGAGATCAAACGAGCATACAAACAAATGGCGCTGAAGTACCACCCAGATGTGTCACCACCTGAATGGGCCGATGAGTATACTATGAGATTTATTATGGTCCAAGAAGCGTATGAGACGTTATCTGACCCTGAATCTCGAGCTATGTATGATAGTAGTATGGCGAAAGGGTTACACTTGGCTTTCTCGGGGTCACGGTTTGAGGCCAGATTTCAGGAAAAAGCGCGGTGGAAACAATCATGGGAGGCGCAGCTGGCGGAACTGAAACGGGTGAAAGTGGATCAGGGTGGGAGCATCACGTGGGCCGCCAGGATCAGGGAACAAAGGAGCGAAATGTGCGCTTATGGGTCGGGGCCAATGAATTAGGGTCGGTTTAAGTTTAATTAGAAATTGCACATCAATTTATTGTACATCAATTAATGAATAATTATTCTCCCTAGTTGTTGATTAACTTGTTATGGAGTAGTTTTAAATTCTACCACCATGTACATTGTTTTGGGAAGAGGGACGTGTTTAAAAAGATCGTTAGATCCATAATGTGCATATACTTAACGTATTAGATTTATTTTATGGTTTTGTTAACGACAATTGATAAGCTGTCACTAATAAATTCATCGATACATACATAACATCATGTACTTTAACTAATTTTTTAGAAGGCGTTTGATTTTGTTATTGTATGAGTATTAAGTATTAATACATTTATGAAAGATTTAACGGCAACTTCTAGATATGTCATGCATCGTAATTTTTCAACTTTATATATTCATTTTAATAAACTAACAATTAATTATATATATAATCAGTGTAGGAACATAATGATATACATGCTTCATTTGAATATAAAATCATCTCCAATAGTACTTTAAAATGACTCACATATATCTATATTTAAAAATAGATGAGAAAATATAAAGATAGAGGAAAAAAACGCATTTTAATAGTTTCTTTATTTTCTGATAAATTTTTAGAGAAAGTTAAGTTTTATATATACATATATATAGGACGTTATTCATCTTTTAAAAATCTTAATCATTACTTGTTAGTGTTACTATCGATATTTATCAACTTTTATTATTGTTAAATTTTTAATAATAAGAATTATTGCTTATTAACTATTATTAGTAAATTAATAAAATAAAATTATGAAAAACAATACATCAAGAAATAAATATATTGAAATAGTACTCTATGATGAGTACAAACAAATAAAAGATGCATGATTAAACAAACTTTTGAAATATTGTGTAAAGATGAATTAAGTAAAATAAAATAATATGAAATTGTGTTTTTAAAGTAGATCGTTTGAGTAGAGTTTTTTTAAAAGAAAAAACATGTTAAAAAATTTATTTATTTCCTCTATATTTAAAGATAAAGAAAGTGTTATGATCGGAGAGAGCCTAATAGTTTATTATATCCTAATGTGATTGTTACATTTGCGGATGGAAACAACTCTATCTTCTTATAATCATATTGATCATGATATCTTTTGTGTATTTTGTAACATAAAATAACATCTATATATGTATTCTGTAAAATTTAAATACTCTGTTCCTTCTGTAAGTGTCTTTATTTCAAATGTCTATGTTGTATGATAACCAATCAAAATAAAAAATACTTTAAAAAGGCATGATATCTTATTGAATAATAGTGTGATGATTCCATACTTTTTAATTTGTGTTCAATTTTTAAAGTTAACATTTTGAATAGAACGAAAGAAGTAAACATACTAAAGTGTAATGGATGTAGTACAAATGAAATAGATTAAACCATGATACATAAAAAAGAAATAAATGTAACTATCATCTCTTCATACAAATAAAATAAAATAATTGTATCGAATGTAAGAACTCTATTAAAAACCTCTATACTTACTAAGAGTAAATATAATTATTAAATTAATAGTATTTTTTTTTTTTGTGTGATTACAAAGTTACGAGATTTTAGTAAATATAACTATTTAATGAATAGTAAGAGTTTTTTTGTGATTACAAAGCTACATATTTTATTTTTTGTGACATAATCTTTGTTAGTAAAGTTTATTTTTAATATAGATCAAGACTAACACTCCGATTTAATTTGAATCCTTCGATATACATGAATAATAAATTTTAATTTGAGTTTTAGAGAGTGACTTCACGTTTATTACGTTAGTTAAATATATGGAGTTCCCCTGATATTTTATAAAATACAAATTGGTTAACTTTAAAAGTGATAAATCGAATGAAGAAAATAAAAAATAGTTGAATATTTAATATATTGTATTAGAATATATGTTTTTGAAGTTAATTAGTCAATTGATGAAGTTAGACAAATATTATATTGACAGTAAACAATAAGTACTAATGTTTTAAGATATCATTAAAGAAAATTACATATTTTATATGTTTGTCGATAACAACTTTAAATAAAAGGTTGTAACTTTATTTCAACAATTTAACAGACAGTTTATTAAAATATAAATATTCATATAAAAAATTCAGAAGGAGTTTTTAACATAAAAAAAAGGGTGACATAACATATAAAAATAGATGTATTATGAATTTACGATCCTTCTATTAAAGTTTAGCTAAAAAATTTATACTCCACACTTGACAATAAACCATCTTTCCTTATTTTCACATAACATATATTTAATTTAATTTTGCATACGAGTGTTGATATAAAGCACAACTAACATGTAATTATTATATAAATATAGTTTATATTAGGTAACATATCTATTTGGATTAAAAAAAATAATCTTTTTCTATTTGTATATTGGCCTTAAATATATTACTAAAATTGTAATATATTTTGTTATTTTCATAGTAAAATAAATATATGTTGTTATAATATTTGCAATTTTGTTAATTAAAAACTATAATTTATTCTATTGATAACGAATATAAAATTATATTCTTTTGTTAAATTTGAACATGTATAAAAAATAATTACAAATATCAACAGTAAATTTATTTAAAATCAATTTAACATTCAAATTTTATATAAATATTTAATTTTTTATGTATTAAAAGATATTCTTTTAAATTTTTGAATGTAACACACGGATTAATATATTCGTTTTTATCGTTATTTATGATTATTTGTGTACATTATCATACATCGACAATCATAGCCAACTAGGACTCTATAACATTAGTCATATATTGAGAACATAGCTTAGCCATACACATAATCAAGTATTTTATTTTGCATACTTCCATGAAGTCCAGATCAACGTTTTTTTAGTTAGTAGCTGTACTTCAACTATTAATAATCAGATAAACATCTATAACAACTTTACGTACTATAATTTAATTTTCATAATTTGAACTTAATTGATACTCTCTTATTTTAAAAAAAATATTTTTAAGAAAAGAATTAATAACCAGATTAAGTATCAAACTTTACGTAAATATTAAATCTCATATGTATGGACCATATATATATATATGTATATGTGTGTGCCGAGTATATAAATGTTCAAATGAGAACCACGTCAGATATATCAATATTATTTTTTCTGAATAATTCATATTTTTATACACATGTCTCTATCGAAACTCCTTTTAAATAAGATTTAAGATTGAGAATCTATTTTGGTTTTCTTCCGATGATCTTTCAAACAATGCTTCACAAGTTTTTCAATTGTTTCTAACTTGTTACTCATATATATGATGTTAAATCTATTATTAACTTATTATTATTTATTTTTGTGTGTGTGTGTAAAATTATATATTAAGTAAATAATTATATTTTGTTTTGATGATTTTTAAGAATCGGAATGAGTTCAATATTTATACATATGTTTGTTTAGAGTATTAAAGCAAAAGAATTATAATTATATCTTTAAACTCTAAATCTTATCACAATAAGGTTATGACAAACAGGTCGATATGTCCTCAACCTTTCTATTTTTCTTCATTTTAATATTTCTCTCTCATATATTTTATATTAAAGTAATGTTATCATAAAATGTCAACTAAATATTTATTATTTTTTCAATACTAATTTTGTTCCAAATCAATATTCCTTATCAAATCCATCTACAAATCAAACGCACTCTAAATATATATATATATATATATAGTATAGTTTAAAGTTTAATAATAAAGGAAACATAAATATATAAACTTACGTAATCAATTGGACAGATATCTTATAAATAATGTTTGTGTAATGGATAACCCATGACAACCAATCTTAAAGATGTTCTTATTATTTTTGTGATAACTCTGAAACAAATAACTTTATATCCTCAAATTAATAAGTCTTAGCATCAATTCGGGTATTTTCGACAATAATTTTGCTGGAGCGGGGTGATTATAGATCGAGCTAAAATTATTCTTTTTCTGTTTAGAAAATTATTTAAAGAAACTTTTATTTCAATCGATTTTTCAATTAATTTATTTCTTTTATGTCAAACAAAACTTAGTTATTTATAGAAATTGAAATTAATTAAAACGACAATCACAATCCCCTATAAGCTTTATAAGCCTCACAGCTCTTACATCAAACATACCTTTTAATACGTTTGACAACAATTAAATGGAGCTTGTAGTTATTTTGAGAGATTTTAAAAGCTATTTTAAAAATATTTTCTTTTACAAAATTTGAGAGTTTTTTTTTCCCAATAATCCAATCTTTTGTTTTTCAAAAAATAATTATTTTTCATCAAACTTCTAAAAACTAAATTTCAGTTTTCTTGAATATCTAAAAACTCACAGGCAGACGCACCTGAATATCATCGTAAAAAGGTTCATAATTAACGCGCATCATAGCTTTGTAAGCCCATAATTGAGACATATGATAACTTTATAAGCAACACAAGACTTGCCTTCATAATCAAATCATTATTTCAAATATCAATTTAATTGTAAAATCTATATGAAGATGTGTCATTACCCTAAAACTACATCAAATTAATTTTATAAAATAACATGCGTAGGTGGCAAATTTGAGCTCATACACACTTGTACGTGTTCGGATTTGGATCTAAAACTTTACAAATAGTGGTTCAACTCACCTTTCAAAGTTCTAGTTTATAGTCATATCTAAATAGTTAAATATTTATCATACCCTTAAACGTCTCACCCATAAACTAAAATATCTACTTCATTATATATGTGCCCATTTCCTCACTAAACAAATACAAACTAAAAAATGATTAATTCACACTCCATTTCTTCAACAATTCAAATCCCATTCAACCTCCCTTCAAATTCATACAAAAATTCATTCACTCCATCACACCATAATTCATTCAACTTCCATAACACCCATCTCATAAACCCAATAATTTCAATTAAAACGCCTAATTTACTACCCAAGGCCACAATTACAACCAGCGAATTATGCACACCTTTAATCGTAGAAGAAACCTTGTATGACTTATTGGGTATACCCGAGAGCGGGACACTCTTAGAGATCAAACGGGCCTACAAACAAATGGCGCTGAAGTACCACCCGGACGTGTCACCACCTGATCGGGTCGATGAATATGCCATGAGGTTTATTAGGGTCCACGAAGCGTATGAGAAGTTATCTGACCCTGAATCTCGAGCTATGTATGATAGTAGTACGGCGAAAGGGTTACACTTGGCTTTTTCCGGGAATAAAGGATCACGGTTTGATGAGAGTTCAGAGGAGAAGGCTCGGTGGAAAGAGTCGTGGCAGGTTCAAGTCGCAGAGCTGAAACGGATGAGAATGGACCGGGGTGGGAGGATGTTGTGGGCAGCCCGAATTCGGGAACAAAAGAGTGAATCATGTGCCCATGGGTCCGACCCAGACCAATAAGGGTCGTTTTAGCTATGTTCGTCTCCTCTTCTTGTACAATTGATAATTACTTTGTATATTATGAGGCGGTTTAGCTATTTTTCTCACTCTTCATCGTTACTTCTATCAATTGTTTTACTAGAAATATTTTCAAAGCATATGCGTCTAATTAGCCGCATTATCATTATTGATATTTCAAATCCAGTTTTGACAGTTGGTCCAAGTGTATATTAAAATAAATAACTAATTATTCTCTATCCCAATTTAATTATTGAAACGGAGGTACTACTTATTTTTTTATACTTATTTTATATTCGTTATAGTAACATGTCCTGGTCGTTCCTTTTGATATAATTATTGAATTTGACAAAAATAAATATATGTTTATTGTTTAGATCTATGATTAGATTCGGATGTCTGGCAAAACATATACATACAGATATATTGTGAATAGTGATGTCCTTTGAGAATGTGATTTGAATAGTTATAATAATTGCTTAATTTTTCTTAAAAAATAAAAAAACATAAATAATAGAAAAGTCCAGGATATGACTATTGCATGGTTCAACCCAATCTGGACTTGAACCACCTTAATTAGTCAAGTGGGAACGTTATTACTAGACTTTTTCAAGGTCAGCAAATACAAGTCTAGCTTATGGACATCTTATAAACCAACATGCCCCAAGTACAATCAGCTGGTGCACCCTAATTGCTCTCAGGTTGCTATGAATTTTTTATTTTAAAAATTCGACTCAAATTTCACACCTGAAACACATTCATAGCCAAAACGCCATTTTGGACGGTCAATTTCCGAGGAGAAAACTAGAATGATTTTTGTTTTATAAACAACAGAAATGGATGTATCCTCAACAAAAAACGTCATTCTTGTCAAAAGTGCACAAAAAGCGTAATGTTGCGCTATATGTCAAAACCCTATCTTGTGCTACAAGATGATATTGGGATGAGTTTGAGGTAGTGTGGAAGAAGTATCAAAGGGTATAGTTGTGCAATTGTAGGTGTTACTAATCCTTGAATTAAGGCTGAAAATAATGGAATCATACAAAGTATAAAGGTGTGCTGCGTGTGAAGCAATAAATAATAAAGAAAAAAATTAAGGTTTTAAAAAAGAGGAAAGAAATATGAAAGTCAACAGTGCAAGTCTCTAAAGCACACTTAAAAAGTGAGTGTAAAAGACACAAAAAGAGTATTGATATCTAGATTCTAATTAAATAGATATGAAAGTAGGATTAATCAATTTATTAGTTGATATAATTTGTTTTTTTAATTAATTTATTGTATTATGTTTTTTCACAAGTGCATATGCATTTACATTTGGAGTAACTTGGAAATTTTCAAAGCAAAATATGAATAGACTATCATAAAAGCATAATTTGTAGCTCTAGATAAAGCTGCTGAAGAGTGTGTGTGGCTTAAAAGCTTTTTAAAAAGTATTTATATATTTTATGTTTGTAGGTTTGTTAATTAACTTGTTAATTGTATTTGATTATAGACTTGAAATATTGTAAAGATTTATACATAGGCGGAGTTGAATGACTTCATATACAATAACTATAAAAAGTTTGTCTCACTTTACCTTAGTAATAAATATTGAATTTAGATAAATTTGTTTATGATATGTATCAAGATAAATTATTTTTATACATATTTTTTGTGAATTTGTACATTATATTTATAGTATGTATATATGCTGTGAATTTGATCATCTGACTTTGTTGGAAATTGATATGCTTATTATTTGGCTACTAGAAATTTGTATTTACATAAATTTTGCTACTTGAATTTGACTGAAAAAATGTACAAAAAATATATAGTAAATACATGTTATAGTCGTTTTCTAAATCGACTAGAAAATGAAAATATAAGTTTGAAAATATACCATATGAGATGTCTAATAAAAAAAAAAATATTGCTAATTTTTATAGTATAATTTTTATAATAGTAGTTGTTTTTAAGATATTAGATTTTTAAAAGTGTAAAGAATAATAAAATTTTATTATTTTAATAAAGATGAATGATTGAAAATAATTTTTTTATTCTTATGAATTTTTTATTTTAATTTGAACTAGTAGAACTTTTCAAGATTGAAGTAGGGTAGGGGTTGTCGCATCCCCACATCGAAGGGCCGAAGGGCCAAAAGTCCATATCTTTTCATCATGTATTCATGTGACATCATAATAAATAAATTTAAACATTTAAATGCCAAATAACTCGTAAATGATAAGTCAACCGGAGGCTAGCCTATTTGAAAGGTACATCTTTCATCGTCATTGATGACACTTCTGTTTATTAAAGCCATTTTCATCCTCTCATTAGAAAAGTGAGCAATGAAATTTCCTACCAAAATTTTGTTTGCGTACTTAATTATGTTACTAGTTACGTAATTATGATGGTGACACAAGTTAAAATAAAGGATTAGATGAATAAAGAAGAAAAGAGTTGGACACGTATTAGTATTATCTTTTCGTAAGAGGGTGAATTAGTTTAAATACTAGAGGAAGATATGACTAGTTATTAGAAAATTTAGAGGGTCTTGCATAAAATAATTGTGGTCTAGAAGAATCTAATAGATGTTTTATTATGGTTATTACAAGTAATACCATATCTTTATACCTAATAACAACTTGCATTAAACATAATGACTATCTAAATCTACAAAAATATGAAAGATGCGGGGAAACGAAAAGACATTCAGAGATTGAGGAAGAGGCATTCAGGAAGTGACTAAGCCCTCGTGGCGAAGTTCTAGTCAATGAAAGAACACTAATATTTACGCAATTAATTTTGTTAGATACATCAAAATTGTACATTTTTTATACGTAGAGAATAATCTCGTATAATTTTAACATACCTATCAAAATAATGGTATCAATATCATTATATTTGGTGAAAGTATATGTTCAAATTTCAAATGAAAAATTCATACGTAGCTTGTACATAACTACCAACTTAAATTGTCGCACACGATGGCCATAATAACAAGAATAATTATGTTAATTTGGTAATATATGTTGATACTTAAATTTAGAGGTTTAATAGGTAGGTTGTGTAATGGTTATGAGTAATCAACTAATGATCGTTACTATACTTTTTGTTAATCCTTTTCCGCGTGTGAGTTTTAACAAGTTTCTTATGGTTGGCGGGGTGGGGACACATAAATAGATTAGTCTAATAATTTTTTCCTTTCCTATATATATAAACCTACTCCTGCCCCAAAATCAACAAACACAATCCAAGATGATAAATTCAAAGTCCATTTCTTCTAGTATTCAAACTCAATACAATCTCCCTTCAAATTCATACAAGTATTCATTCATTTCATCTCCATCTCAACGTACTTCTTTCAACTTTCACAATACTCGTCACAAAAACCCGTTACTTTCCATCAAAATGGTCCCTAAGGCTGCAGCCACAACTACCACTACTCAATACACAACATCGCATGAAGAGACCTTGTACGAGTTACTAGGTATATCTGAGACTGGGACACTATCCGAGATCAAAAAGGCATACAAACAAATGGCGTTGAAGTACCACCCTGATGTGTCACCACCAGAGCAGGCCGATCAGTATACCATGAGGTTTATTATGGTCCAAGAAGCGTACGAGACTTTATCTGACCCTGAAGCTCGAGCTAGGTACGATAGTAGTATGGCAAAGGGTTTACACTTGGCCTTTTCCGGTAAGAAAGGATCACGCTTTGAGACCCGTTCAGAGGAGAAGGCACGGTGGAAATCCTCATGGGTGATCCAAGTGGCAGAGCTAAAACGGAGAAGTATGGTAGGAGATCTGGGTGTGAGAGGGTCGTGGGCAGCCCGAATCCGGGAACAAAGGAACGAGGCATGGGCCCACGGGTCGGGCCTAGACGAATAAGGGCTGGTTTAACTCCGTGGACATCTTTTTCTTTTAGTAGAATTAATAATAGTCTATTGATTGTGATATATTATAGTATTAGTTGTCACTGTTGATGTGAAGGTTCTTTTTTAGTTGTGTAAATACCATTTTCGCATTTAGGGAAGCCAAAATTGACTTTAAGATTATTGTCTGCGCTTTGCGGGATGAAATATCATTTACATCGATTTTGATATAGCGTATATAATTCATTTTATTTAAAAGAACATTTGACCTAACATTGTCAAGAAACCTTAAAACCTTTAGACTGTTCAAATTTCGGATAAGATAAATGTATGCGTTCGTAGTTATTTTGCACGTGAAAATTTGTATTTTACAAAGTATATTAACTTATTAATATTCTACTTTAATTATATATTAAGATTAAGATTAAGATTTATATGTTAATTTAAGTATAAGGGTTTAAAATCTTTACTAATTGACCGTAATTATGTATTAGCTCACAAAATGTAGAAATAAGTATTATATATTAAACTTTGTATTAATACATTTTGTAGGTATTTTAGGGATAGCATATATGCGATCACAGATAAAAGAAGTATCAATATGTTGTCTTTATCTCTGAGTAGATTTTAATTACATTATTTTGTTGATCAACCTTTGATTTGGGGGGAGGGGGGGATTCGATACAATACAAAATATTCATGTTATTTGTTGTAGGGTCCATATTTTTGTTGTAAAAACTAAAGAGTCATAGAATAATTTAAAAATTACAGTCCAACTTCAACCTTAACAGTCTGAGGTAGGTATAACATTTTATCAAAGTAAAAATACAACATAAAACAACACTCTAGATAAGAAATAACTTGATATAATTAGAGCAGATTTGACTACACTACTAATTCTTCAAATATTTAACCTCATATGATTTATAAAAGTCCTAAGAAAAGGTAACAAATAATAAGTATAGTGCATGTTTATCTCCTTTCTCACTCCAATTTACACATAGAACAAAATAAAAAATGTGAATTTTTTTGTGAGCTAACATCGTTCCTACTTCACCACTTAAAGAAAAGCCACTCTGAAATGTGTAAAATACCTATCAAATTACAAACTTAATGAAATAAATTAATATATACATATAGTACAATACAATACAATGGAATGACCTCATCGTTCGTACTAAATGTGCAACTGAACCCATTGTTCGAATTTCACCATTCGTACTATCATACCTATGATCTTCTCCTTACACATTTAAAACTGACGTAGTTCAAATTTAGTAGATCAATTGCTCAATTAAAATAGAATATGATAAAAAAAACCCTTATAATTGAATCAATACCACACAAAAAATCCATATAAGACAATACTTAAGCTTTAAAAGCAATAATTGGTATAACAAAACTCAAGCTTAAACACTTAAATTCGTCAACCCATGACCAACACGGATGAGAAAGAACCATGGACTAATAGCATATCTACTCCCTCATAAAAGTATAGTGTGGTAACCAATATAATTTTAACTCAATACCTCAAAATATAAATGAGCTAATACAAGTTCGAGGTTAAGCTATCAAACGAGTTTATCGAGTTGAAATTCATAGACGAGCTATTTGAACTTGAAAATTAGTTTATTAAAATAATATTTTATATAACTACACGATCATCAATTTCAAACTCGAACAGTAACAAAGTATTCAAACTCAAGCTCGAACATAATTCTTTGTATTTATTTGAGTTCGAGCCGAATTTAAGTCTAGTAATTATTAAACGTATAGAGCTTATAAATCCTGATATTCGATTCGACTTGAACCCTTAACACTTAACAGGCCTAACGTAGCCATATTGAAAGTTGATACACATTGTTATCTCTTATTCTACAATAGTTTTGTAAAGGACTTTAAAAATGTATTTAAAACTTTTTGAATATGTACTATGTGTGATTGTACATGTATAGTTATGTGGTATGTTTGGCTACCTGGTTAATTGAAATTCAAATAAAGCTTCAACTTCTTGGGCCTAGTTTATGTTTATTTATATATAATATATAAAAAAGTTAAAAAAATAACAAAACACCAATCTTCAATACTTCAAATAAAAAGGTTATGGGCCAATATTAATAATATCATAATTCAGAAACAGGCCTGAGGCCCATAACTCAATTTAATAACCTGCAATTTCTGCTAACATTCATTTCAACAAAAATGGCGACCAATTTCTGGACATCCACGCACTAGTTAGGGTTTCATCTGTTAACAGTTTTTGACATTTTATTATTTGACAATTAATCATCGCGTTTACTGATTTATAATTGTGTTTTTTTTTATTGTTATTTTAACCTCTGTGTAGCAAAGAATTATTAGACCAAGAAGAAGTGGATGTTGTGCATAATCTTGATAAAGAAAGAGGGATTACACTTGATGATTTTAAGCTCATCAAATTACATATGACCAATTGTATGTTTCTATTTATTTATCTGTATCTATAAGCTCTATTTGCTTATAAGTTTATATATATATGTTTTGATTGAATTATGATGTTTCTTATGATACATTGTTTTTGTATGGATTTTGATAGAAATATAAGTTGGGATTTATTTGGGGCTGTGTAGATTACATAAATTTACATCCTTTTGTGTGGATTTTGTGATAACTATCAATTCTTTCTGTCTTTCATTGAAGATTGGAAATTTTGATTTAGGCCCTGATGTATGTGAATTGTATATTGTTCTTTACAATGAGGTTTTGTTTGCTATACTAGTTAATGATGTGATTCTAAAGTTCCAACCTTTTCGTGTTACGTCATTACATAACTGGATTTTAAAGCTTTCCCAATATAGGAACTGTTCATGAACCGTAACCTTGATCAATATGATAAAGAACTTGTAGATTACTTATGTTTAAGTGTATATTGATTGTAGAATTTATTTTAATCTTGTACTACTTTTATTTTTGTTGTTTCTTCCAGACATTGCGAGATTGGCTCAAAATGTGAAAGTGAGGCAAAGGTTAGCCTCAAGTTTTTCGTTTTCATAAAACAGATTTCAGTGTTGATTTTGTCATTAGTCATTACATCATTAATGCATTCATAAAATTTTCTGTCATTTATAAATATTGTTACTTCACACGGTTTCTCAAATTCTTTATTATGTTGCAGTAATGGGTTCTCAATTTCTTATGTTACTATTTCAGGGTTGTGGCGACTGCTGTAACATATATGAGACGTGTTTATACAAGGTATTTCTGTTATCTTGAATTCTTCTTTAGCTGCTTAAATGGGCGGGGCAGGCGAATTTGGTAAATCGTCAAAACAAGTAATTTTCTGTGCATTCAGGAAAAGTATGACTGAATATGACCCACGTTTACTGGCTCCATCGTGCTTGTACTTGGCGGCTAAGTCAGAAGAAAGCACTGTGCAAGCAAGACTTCTTGTATTCTACATTAAGAAAATCTGTAACTCCTTTATTCAAACTTAATGTTATGTAAAACTTTATATTTGGGAACCACAGTAAGTATTTGATCTTTGTTTGCAGATTCGGATGAAAAGTACCGATGTGAAATAAAAGAGATACTTGAAATGGAAATGAAAATTTTGGAAGCACTAAATTATTACCTTGTTGTGTTTCATCCTTATCGTTCGTTGCCTCAGTAAGTATCATATGAGTCATTGGGGTAGCTATTTAAATCCATTTGGGTGATTCTCTCATATGGGTCAAGTTAATTAAATAATTTAGCTACAAAACGGAATGGGTCAAATGGGTCGTGAGCCCTCCAAACTGAATTTTAAATCCTTACATCATGTGGAATCTGGGGCTCCCTTGCCACAATCATAAAATAGGCCCATTTTGACCTGTTGCCCAATTATCCCGTTTTGCCACCTCTAGTCACCTCATACGGTGCTCATTTTGAGTTTTGTCTTGAACAGGTTGGTCCAGGATGCTGGGATGAGCGAAGCAACTCAAGTGACCTGGTAAGTACTTGGTCATCAAGTAGTTTGACTTTTTCCAAACATGGTTTCCTTGACTATCTACAAAGCAATTATCTTTATTCGTTGTCGTTCCAAACAATTTCATCCTCTTTGACATTTACTAGCATGATTTTTTCTTTCAATATCATTGTGGTGCATATATGTAAGTTCTGAATTTTGATATAGTTTTTTGAATTGTTTAGGGGACTTGTGAATGACACCTATAAAATGGATCTAATTCTCGTACACCCACCACATCTGATTGGATTAGCCTGCATTTATGTAGCTAGTGTGCTCAAGGAGAAAGATAATACCGCTTGGTTTGAAGATCTACGAGTTGACATGAATGTGGTATGCTTTCTGTTATATATATCTCCAACAGATGAAAGGCGTTAAATTGTATAACTTAGATAAAAATGAAACATTTCAAATGGGTCAAACACTCAAACCCATGTGATTGTCCTCTGCTTTAACTGAATGAAATGTTAGAATCATAGGGTTGATTGGCGGACATGAGGTGTATATGGGACACAAGTTTCTCCCTTACTGAATCATGCATACCATGGGTATGTTTGGCACACAATCTTTTGGAGCCCTAAGTTTTGGTTTTTAGAAAATTAAGCCCTTAACATAAAAAAGCTTTGTTTGGATATGAGAGCTTGGGCCTTTTATTTTGAATTAATAAGCTCCTAAACGGAAAGCTGGTTGGGGTAGCTATTAGGATGTAGTAGGAGCTTTTGAAACCAAAATTACATAAATACCCTTGAATAAAAAAAAGATCTTGTTTTTATTTCTCTGACGTTACTTTTCAGTTATACCTACAATTACTTTACCAGACGTTTCTAGCTCAGAACTCTGAATAAAAGCTATTTCTTACAGCTCACAACTCACAGCTTACAGTTCTAGCTACATTTAAAACATACCCAACGTCTGCTCTAATTACGTCACTCCTTAGAGATGTATGGACCCATTTTTTCTTACTTTGTGATTTATTCATCATATGTTTGACAGGTGAAGAACATAGCAATGGAAATACTAGATTTCTATGATACACATAAAATGATAACTGATGAGAAAGTGAATGCTGCCATGCACAAGCTCTCCATAAGAACATAGAGACAGGGGTCAACTACACAATTCTTATCTGTAACCTAGATTGAAGTGGTTACCATGCCTAGTTTTTATTATGGCTTAGTACTTGAAGTTGAAGTAGTGTAGCTTCAATACTAAAAAATCTTGTTGTTGCCAAACCTTTAAATTAAAAGCAAAAATACCTCATTTCACCCTAAAGATTAAAGGGGTGTGTTTGATATTTGAAATTTTGTCGTTGTGTTGATCACTTCACTGCTGATAAAATATGAACATACGCTCAGGGAATGCTACTTAGGCAAAGCGGGTTCAGTTTAACATACTGCTACGTTTTCAACAATTTTAACATAGTTTTGGTTATAAACCTGCTTAGAAAACAACTGCATAAATCCGATTTCGGAGAATCTGGGCTGTATAAACATTGATTGGATTACTAAAAGTTACATATGGTTAATGTGTTTAAAACTCAACTTCAGTTTACGACTTGTTAGTATTTTAGAGTTGATGAGGTCGACTAAACTGTGGTCCAGAAATTGAACTGTGCATCACACTCTAAATAGCCGTTTTATATAGCAAAACAAAATTTTAACACATTATCTTTTATTTTTTCCTTTTTCGACAACTTATTTTGTCTTCGTTAGCAAATAAAATCAACGTTATCTACAGTTTAGAAAACTAACAGAAGATGTACAAAAAGACATACGCCATAAAACAAATTAAAACCATATTAGAAGCATAAATATACCAAATCAAGACATTTGGTTACTTTCTACTTCACATTGTCATGACTATGGTCTTTTTGTAAATTGACAAACAAATTCATTCTTGCAAACTTCTTGATGCAATTTCTTTGTCATGCCATATTAAGAACTCGGTTTAAACTCGCCTTAAAACCAAAATAAATGCCAAATTGCTTCAAAGATGTTTCCAATCAAGCAGTAAGAAGTATCATATCTTTTCAGTCGAATCTTTCCACATAAGATATAGATATACGAATTTCAATTGAAGAAGAGTTGTAATGTAATATACATCTTCATGATATACGTTTTGTATACCTGTGGTGCGAACTACTTTACTCAAACATGCATGGGCAAACGGGTGGATGATAGTTGAATTGGGAGCGGAAGTGGAAGTGGGCAACTTGGTTGGTGGAGGGATAAAAGTGGGTCGGCCCGGGTCGTGAATAAAGTATTGTCGGGTCTAACTATTTTTTAGTGTAATTGTTTGCAACTTGCAAAAAGCTATTAATATCATTCAAATTGCAATTTATATTTCATGAAACTTGTATAAAGTTGTACGAACCATAACGGTTCTATATACAAAGAAAATTCATTAGTTACCTGATTCCAAAGAAAATATAGATCAAAATTTAAATATCAATTAGAAACATATGAAAGCCTATTGGTGTGAGATCCGGAATCTATGGAATAAAAATATATTTTCGTTTCCATGGTGGGTTGGTGGCATTCATCATCAACATCATGGTCAACATGTCATCATTTCATTTGACCCGACTCGACCCCAACTGGATTTCATCAGGCAGTGGGTGAGTCCTATAAATCCAAAGAAAAAATTACACGACTTGTCCATGTAACTTGGACTAAATTACAGGGAGTATTTTTAAACATTCTTTTACGTAAAAGTGATAGCAAATTATTTCATAAATTGTCCTTTACGTTACTAAGTATTATTTTTATCCTTTAAAAAATTATGAATGTAATATTGTAAATCACAAAACTATCCGTATAATTTTTTATCTTTCAAATTGTAAATTTATTTAATATCTTTTTAATGTTAATATTCATTCAAGTATCAATTATTTTTTAATAAACTTTGCAAGCCAATTTAATTATTTTAGTTGATTTTTTTATAATAATTAATTTTGTTTGACAATTTAAATGATCAGTTCATTTATACTAGTTATGATTTTACATATCTTGTGTTCAGTTTCACTATCTACATCTGGTTAAATTCATATACTTGTTTACAATTTTAGGTTCAATTTTTTGCTTCAACTTTGTATATTTTTGTCGATTTAGGTTTTGTTGTTTTAAAGTTTCATTTGATTTTATTTTTCTTTTTATTTTCAGATTTTTAGATCCAGTCAATTTAGAAAATGATTAGTATATTCATTTTTTGATGATAAATGATGATCAAATGTGACAATTATTGATAATGGTTCTTGTTTTATGATGTTTATAGTGAGTTAGTGTAGATGAAGTCACTTACACAAACCAGAATAAACAAGTTCATTTCAAGAATAAACATAAACAATTCTAGAATAAAAGAAAATGTTAAATAAATTTAAATTTTAAAAAATAAAAAATTACACATATAATCTATGTAATTTATGATATTATACTTGCAATTCTTTAACATATTAGATGAGTAATTATTAATGTAAATGACGATTTGTGAAATAATTTGCAATCAAATTAATAATTAATATCAGCAAATTAGTGCTTAAAAAACGACCCATGTCATTTGTTTAGAGACTACATTACCACCACCAAACCAACCTTCCCAACCTTATGTATACATACACATTTCATGTATCTATACATTTACAAACACTACCAGATCTTGCAGAAGGGTCCCACTTTCAAGTGATGATAGAAAGACACAACCGCCTATGACCCTTATTCCCCAACGACTAAAAAAGATCCAACGTTGGGATTGGATCTCCTATTATTATTATTATTATTATTATTATTATTATTATTATTATTATTATTATTATTATTATTATTATTATTATTATTATTATTATTATTATTATTATTATTATTATTATTATTATTATTATTATTATTATTATTATTATTATTATTATTATTATTATTATTATTATTATTATTATTATTATTATTATTATTATTATTATTATTATTATTATTATTATTATTATTATTATTATTATTATTATTATTATTATTATTATTATTATTATTATTATTATTATTATTATTATTATTATTATTATTATTATTATTATTATTATTATTATTATTATTATTATTATTATTATTATTATTATTATTATTATTATTATTATTATTATTATTATTATTATTATTATTATTATTATTATTATTATTATTATTATTATTATTATTATTATTATTATTATTATTATTATTATTATTATTATTATTATTATTATTATTATTATTATTATTATTATTATTATTATTATTATTATTATTATTATTATTATTATTATTATTATTATTATTATTATTATTATTATTATTATTATTATTATTATTATTATTATTATTATTATTATTATTATTATTATTATTATTATTATTATTATTATTATTATTATTATTATTATTATTATTATTATTATTATTATTATTATTATTATTATTATTATTATTATTATTATTATTATTATTATTTATCTATTTATTTATCTATTTATTTATCTATTTATTTTATATAATTAATTTAATCACTTTAAATATACCAATAAATCACATACTCTTCATCTCTATATAATTCACACAAATTACACAAACACATATCTTATTTGGTATCACAACCCCATCTTCCATATCTCTAACCAGTGGCCACCTTTCTTTCTTTTTATTATTTATTTGATTAATTTGGGATCTGGGGTTGTTTATTTTTCAATCTTTTTAATCAAAGATTCAATCTTTATAATTAACAATTCAATCAAGAAAAGGGTATTGATTAGATTTGGAAATTATATTAAATCCAATTTGGGTTTTTTTTTTTTTTTTTTGTTCCTTTTCCAATGGGAGCTTTAGATGAGGGTCATTATAATGTGGTGTTAGAAAATGGAGTGAAGCTTGGTAATGGGTTTGAGAAAGAAGCAGAAACAGTGGGTATTGAAGATGCTGTAAAGGTTTTGTTGCAGGGTTTGGGTGAAGATATTAATAGGGAAGGTCTTATAAAAACCCCTCTTCGTGTTGCTAAAGCCCTTCTTGAAGGAACAAGAGGTTAGTTAGTACCTTTTTTTATATTATTATTATTTGCGGTATTTTACTATATTAGGGTGTTTGAGATGCATATTTATAGGTTACATTATGCTTATTCTGAAAACCGTAGCACTTAAAAGTAAGCAATTTCATATGTTGAATATTTTGTTTGAATGCTTCTTATTTGTGGGGTTACTAATACGAGTGATTTTTGAGCTCTGTTTATATGCTGGTTGCACTTTTAAATAGATTTGAACTTTAGTATATGGATGCATATATACTTGGGAGGTGTTTGGATATGCGTTCTTAATGTGCAAATTTTGACAGGACAAAATTAGAATTACAATAAGATGGTTAGATAATCAGTTGGTTACATGTATATGTAGTTAGGTAATTTTGAATTTTCCATTTTTATCTCAATGAACGATGGTTACTAATTATACCTGCTTTAGATAATCAAAAAGACTAGTCATTGTTTTTGTTGAACAATTTTAAACTAAAGCTGTAAAAATCTAAATTAAATGCATGTTCAAACACCCCTTATTTTGGATATATTGAGTAAGTTTGTGATTTGGCTGTTGTTCCTTGCTTTATGTATGCTCCCTATGAAGGCTTGTAGGCTTGTTTGGTTTTGGATGTTCGTTGTAGTTATTGGAGCACAAAATTTGACAGAGAAGCATGAAATAGGAACACAATATCGGTTTAATTTTAGTAAAGGATCATGTCAGTAGAATGCACGGGCCTTTGAAATTTAGCGTCATTTGTTGTCTTAATATGTTGGCGTTTCTTTATATCATGAGACGTAAATACAACATACTTAGATTATGAAAAACAAGATTTTGTCACGACGTTATTTGATGAAAGATTCCTTACAGGTTATAAGAACTTTGGTCAATAAGGTTAGTTTCAACCTGTGTAAAAGATTCTTCGCTTTTGTTTTGGAAAAATCACATGCGAATAAATGACTGAAATAATTTGATCATATTGGTAAATAGTTTCTAATACATGTAAGATATTAGTTGTGCTTCCTACTTCTAGATTAGCAAAAAGATAACAGTCGATGGTGAAAAATAAATTAGGCATGTAGTTGCATTGATATGCCAGGAAAAGTGTATTGTTTTTTGAATTGCCTCATATGTCTATTATGACGAAAATAAACCTTTTCGTCTTTAGTTTCCTGGATCATGTAGATATTAGATACTTCGAATTGTTACCTAAAATGGTATTCCCTATTTAGTGATTGGGCTTTGAGTTGGAGTAATTAATGAGGTAGGTTTAGAGAGATCGATTTTCTTTTGTATTATGTTTATTTATGTCTTGTTGGAAAAATGGTGGTCAAGCAAGTTGGGTAAGCGGTCAACACGCGTAAGTTTTATTGGCTGAGTCGGAATGACCTGCCAATATTTACAGCCATCTTTAGTACCTTAACCATTGTCCACAGTTAGAAGTTATATAATTATAACCTACTAACCTTAATTGAACCATTTCTTTCTACACATATGAGTTGAAAGTCAGTTGCCTTGGTACTATATATACTAGCTTTTGTCTTTTTATTTTTTCCTCTATATGGTGAAATATAATATTGCATTGGTCCATATCCAAAGTCTTTTCTGGCGAATCAAGCAATCCTCTGTGTCTTGTTTTTGTTTGTGATCTAGAAGTAGCAATTTCGGCCCATTTTACTTTATCTGCTCAGATGGTCCGGATGAGCAAAAGTTGTTTAATTTTCTGCCCTTCTAATCCTACTGGATCATTTTGGTGTTTTTTTCAGGCTACAAACAAAATGTGAAAGACATAGTTCAAGGTGCGTTATTCCCGGAAGTAGGAGTAGAAAGTGGAAATGGACATGCTGGAGGTGCCGGTGGGCTTGTTCTTGTTAGAGATCTTGATCTGTTCTCGTACTGCGAGTCTTGTTTGCTCCCTTTCCAGGTCAAATGTCATGTCGGTTATATCCCATCTGGTCAACGCGTTGTAGGCCTAAGCAAACTCTCGCGGGTAGCCGATATCTTTGCTAAACGGCTTCAAGATCCACAGCGGTTGGCAGATGATATTTGTTCTGCTTTACAAAATGGAATCAACCCAACTGGTGTTGCTGTTGCTCTCCAGTGCTCACACATTCACTTCCCCAGTTTCGAGTCCGTGTTTCTTGAGTCAAATCACGAGAGATGGGTCAAAGTTTTAGTCAGATCCGGATCAGGAACTTTTGGGAAAGACGATTCCGCCACTTGGGTTGACTTTTTCGGGCTTGTAAGATGTAGAGAGATAACTTCAGATACTATCCGTTCTAGACATTCGTTCAATGATTCTTGGTGCCCATCACGGGCCTCCTCGAAAGTGGGATCTGTGACTTCCACAATGGATAGTGCTGCGGCATCGATTATACGGTCATTGGGTCAAGACCCGTGTAGAAAAGAACTTGTGGGAACCCCGAACCGGTTTGTAAAATGGCTCATGAACTTTAAAGATACAAATTTGGAGATGAAACTTAATGGGTTTGCAACCATGTCTTTGAGAACTGTTGGGCATGTGAATTATAAGGAACACATTAGATCAGAGGTAAATTTATCTTTATGGTCACTTTGTGAACACCATTTACTACCATTTTACGGGTTAGTTCATATTGGCTACATATCTAGTGAAGAAGTGAACCCTATTGGGAAATCTTTACTACAATCCATTGTACACTTTCATGGTTTTAAACTTCAAGTACAAGAACGCCTCACAAGGCAGATTGCAGAGACGGTTTCACCATTGTTAGGTGGAGATATAATAGTTGTTGTAGAAGCAAATCACACATGTATGATCTCCAGAGGGATTGAAAAGTTTGGTAGTAATACCGCTACCATTGCTGTTTTGGGTCGGTTTTCAAACGACTCAACAGCAAGATCACAGTTTTTGCAGATGATTCCAAGCTGTTCTTTGTAGCAAGCAACTCGGAAGATGATTATATATGATCCAAATTCCTACATTTTTCTTGATGTTTTCCATATTATTGTATGATCTTTAGTGGAATCCATAGACGATCAAGAAAGAAAGCAGTGCGTGTTAAAGATCGTACGGTCATGGTCTGGGGGTTGTTTTGGAGGTGATCATTTATACTTGTATCCTTCTTTTCTAGGAAGTTTTTGAATTTCTAGGATTAGTTTTTGTGCTACTATAATATGTTACATTTTTGCATTCATGGATGTTGTAACCCAAAAGCTAGAAAGATGTCACAAGCTATATAGTTAGTACTTATTTGGATCAGTTTTAGTTTCTTTATTTTGTTTCTACCCCTTCTAATAGACCAGGAACTTCAACTTTAATAATGTAGCTGGGAGGTGTTCTAATGGATTAATACTAGATTTTTTCATGCATGCAACGGATAAATTTACTGTTAAATTATTAAAAATCATAAAACAGTTTCATTTAGTATTAGCTCAACTGAGACAGGGCATTTATTTTAACTTTTACTTACATCATCAAACACTTTTATAAGAACCCATAACATAATACAGGTATATGGAGATCGGGTATCGAAGCATCACAGAGATGGAAGCCCACAAAGGGTAGGTATCACGTTTGAAGGCGAATATGCCAACAATTGTGCAAGGCATCAAGATTGACAGCACATCATCGGAATAGGTCCAAGATAATTGGTTGATGTATACGTTAGTGAGCACGCTTAACAAGCCTAGAAGGTTATTCATCACTAATCCATTGCACATCTGCATGAAAGGGACTCATGATGTTAATTTGCATCATTTACAGTCAAACATAATATATAAGAAAGAGTTGCAAATATTATTTGCTAAAGCATTCGTACCTCTGAAAATGTCAAAGAAGCATTCTTCGTAACATTTGGTACTCCAACGTTAAGGAGTGCCGTGATTACCATTCTAGCATTCATTGCAAGCGGATCCATAACAAAAGAAGTAATCCGAAATGATGTGCGTGCCGCATTTGAGAACTGCATTACACTTTGCATGAATGTTTCTGAAATCAAGTATATGATACCGACACCAAAAACAACATACAAGATTTGCTTTAGGTTTCTCGATTGACTTGGGTGCATCAATTTCCTTCCAAGTATCCTAAAAAGTTAGAGAAAGATCAATCAGTAGACAAAAAGATAGAATACTTTTAACTTTTACAGGCACAAATCAATAATTTATTTTTGTATATATAGTATGGCTTAGTATGTCAGAATTCTCTAATTAGTGTATCGAGTGACTTATCAAACACTTAGCCGATCATTTTGTCTCCGGTCATCTTCTCAGCGATTTTCTGGCCACTGGACATTTTTTCTGGCCACATAAAATAAATGTTTTATTTTTTTTCCGGCCACATGAATTTGTACATAGATTTTCCGGCCACACTAATTAGAGGTTTTTACGAGTTCAATACATTTAATTGAGGCACGTAAAGAACGATACACACAATAACATTTTTAACAAAATTGGATGCATTATGAAACACTAAGCCCCGTATAGTACTCTAATTGGTTACTTCATCCAACTTTGCTATAGCTCGTTCGGGATCTGTGATGCTTGATCATGATGAATGCTTTATTAATCCATTTAACAAATCTGTGAACAAATTCATCTTTCCCTATGGCATGATTTCTGTCCTTGTCGAAGTCACTTACAATTTTGTTCAACACTGGATCATTATCCAGCTCTACTCCAAGGTGGAGAGTCCCAATGAATTCTTTCAACTCATCTCATTTTATTTCATCATTACTATATTTGTCGTATTTAGAAAATATCCTTTATGTAAAGAAACCGACATTGTATATCTATAGCTATTATTTAGCTTTCCTATTTAGATTACAACTGCCTTACTTAGTTTCTTAATTGCTTTGTCTACTGCTTTGTCTACAAGCAATTCTTGTATTTAGATACTCCTTCCGATTGAATGAAAACATGCTTCTGAACCATTTATTTCTTTATAGTATCATAGCAAGGTTTATAATGTGGTATAACCAACCGTTTCTATATCAACACAAAACAGTAATAATATTTAATCACTTTAATTGTTGGGCATTTTAAAGGATTGGTTGAAATATTAAAGCTTTTAATATTTACTTGATTATTGGGCCTGTAATTATTTTGTGCATTATATAGTTCAAAGTCCTCATTTCTAAACTCATCAAACATTCACTTTTTTTTTACAAAACTTTCTCTAATCTTTAGAAATAAAAATGACATCATCTTCTCAAATTTCGAATGATGATTTAGCTTCACACCCTCCTTCTCCATTAATGGAACTTTTTTATTTTCCGAGTCAAAGGGTGAAGCAATGCAAAATCAAATTTACAAATGGACACAAAAACTAAATAAAGATAAAAGTATGAAGATATTTGTAAGCAACTCAAAGAACTCGAGAAGTATATGAATATAAATAGAATTTTCATTTATTTGTATAAGAAATAAAGTAATATCTGGTTATTAAATAATTGAAAATTAATTTTGGGGCACGATCAATTTTTAATATCTACTTTTAATTTACAAGTTTAATATGAATGTCTTTTAATTTGTTTCATGTATCTACGTTATCAATTTTATTACTTAATTAAATAGTTTATATTATCAACTATAGTATTCGTAATATTAATAAAAATATTATAAGAAAAAAACTAATATATTATATATCATATATTATATACATAACAATACAATATTATTATTGTTACGCATTATAATAAAACAAGACATATGTAAGGCGATTTTCTAATTAAAACTGCACTAAAATTTAAAAATATTAACTATTATTGTTTAATTCACTCACTGGTTGCAACTAGATAATAAATTAGCATATTGCATAATATGTAATACTCTCTATATATACATATATATATATATATATTTATATATGGTTTAAGACCTATAAATAATTGGACCACGTACTACATTTATTTATAACAAACAAAATTTCTTTTTTTCTTATTTAGAGTAGAGAAATCTACTCGTTCATCAAGATCACCTTCTAAAATAGATTTCATTTCGGATAATCGAATTAAATGTTATTAAAAGAGAAGCACATATTTTATCAACGAGATTCTTGAAGATGATAAAAATAAGAAAGAAAAAGTGAAAAGAATGATTGAAAACATCAATTACTTACATGTACGTGCAAAAGTAAGTAAAAATGATTCATGTTTTTAAAAACAAAACTCCGCAAAAAAAGCTACATAATCAATTAATAAATGATCACCTTAAATGAGTAACTAATAATAATAGATGAATATTAATCCGTACTAATTTTTCAGTCATTAATAATATTTAAACTATAATTAATGATTAATACAATATTAATTATATTGAAGAAAGTCAGAAAGAGCCATGTTCAAACCAATTAAGATCCCCTAATAGAGTTAAATAATCAGTGATGTAAGGATCATCGATCATTACATTACATAATTAATAATTATAATAATAATACATATAGATGAAACTTACGTACTCAGTTTTTCGTCATTATAAACATGCACGTGCGGAATATTACAATTTTTTGTATTCCATACGGTAAGAAAACATAAATAAAAACATGGCTCAAAAGGTTTATTAAATACTTAAAAAGGGTAAAACGTATAATTATACGTAAAAGTGTAGAACCTGGTTACAGAAATAAGAAACGAAACAGAAACATGTAACATAAAATATAATAACGAATCGATTAAAACTGAGGCCCGTGTTGCACACGGTTCCCTTAAAATATATTTCGCTTATGTTTCTTAGGGTACAACGGATAAAACTGTTATACAGCCGGAGTTGGCCAAAACTTGCCTGAGATTACAGCAGTAACAAATGTGTGTGCAGAATAAGAGCCTCAAAACCCTTTGTATAATACCAATAAATCGTTCATCAATAAACTGAAATCTTGTAATCGAAGCAACAAAGATTATAAGTGTAACTGTGATGATTTTGTTAATCAATTCCAAAACAAAAACGGGTCAAACTGAGTTCAAACCATGGGTCATGGGTCCGGTCAAAAAATTGCGGATCTCCGCAGGTCGCACCATGAACCAGGAGCCCCCCCCCCCCCCCCCCCAAGCGCGCGCGTAGGTGTTGTAGTATAAAGTGGTGATAAGCTTGTTGAACTAGCTTCCACAAAAACCCTTATAAACACCTCAAAAGTTGGGTCAATTTTCGATGTGGGACAAATCAAAAACTCAGGATTTTGTAGTTTCAAACACCTCATTTTGAGCTTCGATATCCCATTCATCTCTCATTAACTTTGGACATATAATACGTCATTTCGAAGCTCTTGTCAACACCTACACCATCATATAAAATATTACATATAATTATTACATTAACATGTAGATAATTAGGTCTAAAGTTTGGGAAAAATGCAGTTTGTTTTCCCAATTTTTCAACAAAAAGTAACTGTATAGACAATGTAAAAGGAGGCATGCATGTCTAAACCGAATAAGATTCCATCCACATTCACATCCACATGTTAAATAACCATTACCCATCACAAAAATGCGTCACTAAAAGGTGATTCATAAGAAAAATCGTTGTAAAGTTAAAAATGTGAGTTTCTAATAGACTATAAGGCGGCTTTTAGTGCTAAATAAAATGTACGTATTAGAAAAATCGCCTTATGTATATCATAATGTGGCAATTTCTTTCATAAGTGCCCCGAGTGTTTTTGAACCAACCGTTTCTATATCAACACAAAACGGTCATGATACTTAATTGCTCGGGTTTTTGGGTATATGAAAGGTTGGTTTAAATATGAATGCGTTAAATATTTACTTAATTGTTGGGCTTTTAATTATGTTGTGCACTACATAGTCTAAAGTCCTCATATCTAAACTCATCAAACATTCACTCTTTTTTTACAAAACTTTCTCTAATCTTTAGAAACAAAAATGACATCATCTTCTAAAATTTCAGATAATTGTACTTCCACGCCCTCCTTCTCCAATGATGGAACTTTTTTATTTTCTGAGCCAAAGGGTGAAGCAATGCAAAATCAAGTTTACAAATGGACACAAAAACTAAATAAAGATAAAAATATGAATCTTTGTAAGCAACTCAAAGAACTCGAGAAGTTATGAATATAAAGAGAACTTTCTTTTGTTTGTATAAGAAATAAAGTAATGTTTGGTTATTAAGTGATTGAATATTAGTTTTGGGGTACAATCAATTTTTAATATGTACTTTTAATTTACAAGTTTAATATGAATGTTTTTTAATCTGTTTCATGTATCTACATTATTAAATTTATTATTTAATTAAATAGTTTATATTATTAACTATAGTATTCGTAATGTTAATAAACAAATTTTAAGAAAATTAATATATTATATATCATATATCATATATTGTATATTATATTATATATATAACAATACATTATTATTATTATTATTATTATTAT
The DNA here is from genome assembly GCA_963921325.1 of Logfia minima. Classification (NCBI taxonomy): domain Eukaryota; kingdom Viridiplantae; phylum Streptophyta; class Magnoliopsida; order Asterales; family Asteraceae; genus Logfia; species Logfia minima. Next base: position 6,412,932 of record OY992775.1, on the reverse strand, counting down.
TATTATTATTATTATTACACAGTATAGTAAAACAGGACATATGTAAGGCAGTTTTCTAATTAAAACAACCCTAAAATTTTAAAAATATTAAATATTATTATTTAATTCACTCATCGGTTGCAACTAGATAATAAATTAGCATATTGTATAACATTTAGTATATATATACATATATATATATGGTTTAAGGCCTATAAATAATTGGACCACGTACTACATTTATTTATAACAAACAAAATAAAAAAAATTATTATTTAGAGTAGAAAAATCTATCGGTTCATCAAGACCACCTTTTAAAAAAGGTTTCATTTCGGATAATCGATTTAAAAGTTATCCAAAAAGATACATAGATTTTATTAATGAAATTCTTGAAGATGATAAAAAGAAGAAAGAAAAAGTGAAAATAATGATTAATAACATCAATTATTAAGGATTCATATTCTTAAGAACAAAACTCCGTAAAAAAAAGCTACATAATCTTATAAATAATATATAAGAATCATAGTTGTGACATCATCATCTTAATTTGAAATCTAATTAACCAATCAGAAGTCATAATTTAATTAAAATATATTTTTTTAAATTGAGTAATATTAGGGATTTGAAGACATAATAAATTATGATTTTAAAAAATAAAACAAATAACTACTTTAGGGATAAACATAGTAAACAAGATAATTAGTAAATAATACTACTAACATTATTCGAATTATATACTATTAATTAATTAATGAATTAATATTTTTTATATTTATTAAAAACGTATATTCGGGAACAAAAAGAATCGGATAAAAAACCATCGTCCAATTTATGTAAAATTTATTTAGGTATGTAGCTTTGGGTTTCAAGTTAATTAATAAGGTTTCAACGTTTCATGAGCATGTCTATGACTTATGATTAATATAATATAATATGATTTATTAAACAAACTATATTAATATTACAATTTTTTTGTATTTTCATGAATGTATGGAGTAGGTTTTAATTTAGCATTGAACAAGACATATTTTGTGTAGTAAGATGGATAAATGATTTTAATTGTGATTAGATGCTCTATTATCATAACTTTATGTAATAAATAATGTTTTTAGGTAGTTTCATTTCAAAAACATAGTTTAAGAATTATCTAATAATAAGAATCAAGTGGAAGAAGATAAAACTTAATTAAAGTTCAAATAAATAAAAAACGGTTATTTATTCAATATTAGTGTGTATAGCGGGTATTTTAAGTACTCTATTATTTTTTGAAAAAATTATTAACCCTTAAGATATATAAAAAAGATATATGATTATAAATTAATTCTTTACATTTATGTTAATAGTCTTATAGGTGATTACTATTTAACTTACAAAAAGTTTATGTTTAAAATCACCCTAAATTATATGCAACACACCTTATTCTACTATTTGTCTTTTCTTTTTTCTTTCTATTTTTGGTTGCGTAACGATTTCTTTGAGGTTTTTAATAGTTTAATATTGTTTGTTATATGAAGTGCTTCGAATTTAAGATTACTAATCATATTTCATGAATTACACTTGCAATTATTTTCAAAATGTTCAAATATTATTATTTCGTATTTTTCAAAATAACCTGTGTGTATATACGGGTGTAAAAACTAATCAATAAATAAATGATCACCATTAAATGAGTAATTAAGAATTATAGATGAATGTTAATCCGTACTAATTTTTAATTAGTATTATTTAAGCTAGAATTAATAATTAATATAATATTAATTAGATTGAAGAGAGTCAGAAGAGCCATGTTCAAACCAATTAAGATCCCTAACAGAGTTAAATAATCAGTAATGTAAGGATCACCGATCATTACATAATTAACTAATAATAATAATAATAATAATAATAATAATACCTATAGATGAAACTTACGTACTCAGTTTTTCGTCATTATAAACACGTGCGGAATATTACAATTTTTCGTATTCCGTATGGCAAGAAAACATAAAAAAAGACCTGGCTCCAAAGGTTTTTTAAATATTTAAAAAGGGTAAAACTTATAATTATACGTAAATAGACAACGTATAAGGGGGGCATGCATGTTCAAACCGAATAATATTCGATCCACATTCACATGTTAAAATATTATTACTCATCACGAAAAGGCGGATTCAAAAAGAAATACTGTTAGCAAAGTTAAAAATATGAGTTTCTAATTGACTATAAAGCGATTTTAGTACTAAATAAAATGTTGTTAGAAAAATCTCTTTATTTATATCATAATGTGACAGTTTCTTTCATAAGTGCCCCGAGTGTTTTGAACCATCATATCTATATCAACACAAAACGATCATAATACTTAATCACTTGGATTGTTGGGTATCTTGAACGTTGGTTTAAATATGAATGCTTTAAATATTTATTTAATTGTTGGGCTTTTAATTATGTTGTGCACTATATAGTCCAAAGTCCTCATATCTAAACTCATCAAACATTCACATTTTTTTATCAAACTTTCTCTAATCTTTAAAAGCGAAAATGACATCATCTTCTAAAATTTCAGATAATTTTACCACCACATCCTCCTTCTCCAACGATGGAACTTTTATATATTTCGGGCCGAAGGGGTAAAGCAATGCAAAATCAAGTTAGCAAATAAACACAAAAACTAAATAAAGAAAGAAAAAAGTATGAAGATCATTGGAGACAACTCAAATAACTCGAGAAATCTATGAAGATAAAGAGATATTTTTTTCGTTTGTATAAGAAATGTTGTACTATTTGATTCTTAAGTTGTTGAAAATTAGTTCTGGGACACAATCGATTTATATTATGTACTTCCAATTTACAAGGTTTAATATGAATGTCTTTTAATTTGTTTCATTTATCTACCTTATTTAGTTTAATAACTTAATTAAATGTTTTATATTATCAACTATAGTATTCGTAGTGTTAATAACAGATGTTGTAAGAAAAAAAAAACTTATATATCATGTTATATATATAACAAAATTACTATTATGCAATACAATAAACGGGACACATGTAAGGTGGTTTTCACCAATAAGTTCTGCAATTTTTTGGTCAATTCTTTTTGGGCGGTGGTAAAAGTAAATAGGGCGGAGCTTCCATTTAAGACCGACTTATTTTTACATTTTTTATAGCAGTTCTATTTAGATCCGTCTTATTGTACTTATTTTTATGTAATTTTTACATGTTTCAAATGTTTTAATTTAACTTTTCATTATCACTCTCAAAAGTTCATCTCAACATTACACTAGAAGACTTTGGCAATATAACAACAACACCAAAAACCATTAAAATTGCGATTAAAAGTTCGACGCATTGAGCAATTATTGGAGGGATTATTGTTTAGACGCATCAAGGAAGTCCTTTATAGCTTAAAGACCACTTATTGAGATATTTTGGGTCGCTTTTCTTTTGTTGAGGGCTTAAAGTCACTCATATTTGTTTTAATTGAATGTAAATGTGATGTTTGTCATTTAGCTCTTTAAATATTACTCTGTGGTAGTTGCTAACATGATATCCGACACACGGACCATATTTATGCAAATGTTATGGAAAAGGGATTGTTAAAGACTCTGTTTATGGGAAGTGATGTTTGTCTGTATGTTTATTGATTCGTTATCCATGTGTGGTCCTATACAACGTCTAAAGATAGAATTTTTTTTTTTTTTGAAAAATGTACTAAATGAATATGTTATATTTATAAAAGAAAATTCTATAATATAATATTGAACCTTTGATTTGTGAATTTGTAGATTTGTGAACTTTCTTAAAAAAGTGTGTATATGTTATTATATTTAGGCAATGTTATATTTTTTTGTTATATGTGTAAAAAAAATGGAAGATTTTCAATTATTAGGCAAAGATAGGCTTACTTACTTTTTATCTTGTAGGGTATACTATATATAAACAAGGAACAAGGAAAACGAGGTAGAGGTGGTGGTAGATGAGGATGGCGCATGCTAATTTTTACATTAGTGATCTGAACTGTCACATCTAATTGATTATAAATGGTGAACCATATGGACCAGCCCGATCTGATTTGGTACTTGGTTGGTAACGATGTTGAAGTTTGTATTCCCTACTATTTGAAATGGAATAAAAAGCTCGTTGATCGAAAGGACAAAACAAAAGTAACTACAACGATGTTGGACAATCTATGGGACCGTATAAAAGCTCATTGGAATATTAGAGACAATTGAGCCAAGGAAACCATGTTGAAAAAGGTCAATAAGTTATGGAGGGGGTTGGAGAGTGAGCTTACCACAAAGTTCATTGCTAATTATCTATCCTCATACGACTTGTACAACTTCTTGTCCAAAGAGAATTGGCCAAGATTTGTAGCTACGCGAACCTCTACTGTTTTCTTGGTTTTTCACATATTATACAGACTTTAAATTGTTAAATTTTATCGTGGTGAGATTTTTAGCAACGTGAACCTCTGTTGATTCCTTGATTATTACATATTGACTTTAAATTGTAACTTTAATTTTTTTTTTTTTTGCTCTTTTGTGAAGCAAATAAGTGCTAAAGTCAAGGTAAGTGCGGATAAGGATACATATCCCACCCATGTTGGACTATCAGTCCATGCTGTCTTGATGGAGTGGTATTATATAAAAAAAAGGTGATTTAGAATTTAAACACCCTATTTTGAAGGATATAAAGTGCAAGCGCTCAATTTTGTGTATATTGGCGAGAGAAGTGGGTAACAGGTAAACTAAGGAGAAAGATTTTACGGAAAATCTTGAATAGGTGGCAAAAGATTTGGTAAGATATATAATAATAATTTTTATTATCAACTGTTTTAACACTATATTTTTATTTCATTAGCAGGGGTGATAGGAGCTGGAGATGCTCGATAGTGGTACAAATTTTTTGGCGGGTCATGAACCCCTTGAAAAGTTGAATGGAAAAGAGCACAAAGGGTGGACTCGGGCAGTAGTATTGTTGGGGTAAAAAAGGCCCTTAGATATAAAAAGGGTGAAAAGAGGAAAATGGTCACGGTTGAAGATTTTGACGCTTCAAGGAAGAAAGTGGTTGGCGATCAACAACTCCTTATAGATGATCAGCAAGCCATCAATCAAGAACAAGCATCCATAATAGAAGAAAAAAAGTGCCATATAGCGGTAATTGAAGTAGACATTATCGGCCGAGAGGATGCCACTTGATTAAACATTAGTGCGGCTTGGATGAATGTGTTGAAGACGAGATAACTCCATACATTCAAAACTCCTTGCGATAGTCTCTACTTACTAAATTTCTTTAAATTTTTATATATAGAAGTCCGCACCGTGACAACTTATGAAGTCGTACGATGACTACACTAATAGATGGGCAAGAGGGATCACACACCTGACTGTGAAGGAAAGACTACAATTGGGTCATGTGTTTGTACAAGTGGATACCGTTGAAGACGGTTGTGAAGGATTACCGATCCTAGACCAGTAATCTCTTGTTTAAGAGACCCGTAATCTCTTGTTTAAGAGATGCCAAAAGTGAAGTTGGCCATGCATAGCGCCCAAGGTATGCTAACTTTAATTCGGATTATTAGGAATATTATTTTTCATTAACCGTTTTCTTTACATGTAGCTTGTCGTGTCACCACCTGAGTTTATGAGTCATCACGACTTATCACCTAGGCATCATGTAATGCATGATTTTATATTTTTAGTTATTTATAAATTAAACTCTTATATTAATCTCCTAAGTTTTTCATTAACCGCTTTCTTTAAAAGTATCTTGGCCACAAGACGTCGGCACACGAATGTATGAAACATCGAGACCCATCACCTAAATCGGCACTCGACAGGAGTCGCTCCACCACACTAGAACTGGTATTTATGTTTTAATTTTATATAGAATTTTAAAATTTTTGCATTTCTTAATTTTATTCGTTAATTTACATTTATTAGAATACATGTAGCTTGCCTACACATCTCATGATCCTGATAAGGCCTTCACTAGTCAGTACAAACCGTGTAGCCATATGTGTGTTGTTATTGTCTTATATCTTTGTATATATATTACCATATATTGTCTAATGCTTTATTAATAAATGTAGGTTGTATCACCACCGTTACCACTACCAGATCTCAAGCATGCCAAAGAGGTCGATAAAAAAGCCCAAAGAGTTCTAGAATAAGATACTAAGCTATTGAGCAGACCCTGAATAATTAAACAATTGGGTCACCGTTTTTCCAACTACTATCATATTAATGGTCCAATCCATCTGATAGTGCCACCCCGGATGTATGTCGATGATGCTCCAATGAATGAATGGGTTGATTACGATGCAATGCTAAGTTGGATGACAAATGAGTGGCTCGATAAAACCATTGTCTTGGTGGGCGATGTAAGTTCTATAATAATGTTTGTTAAAAGTGCCTTTATGTATTTTAGTCTTATTTCTCACTATTACTGTATTTTATCATAATTTGATTTTAGGGACTTATGGGTCATTCACGAGGGGTAGTTACCAGAAAATAATGTGCATTCATACATCCTGGTGTATGCCAATCATTGTTTTGAAAAAACGAGGACCAATACAAGACTGTTACCGACCACATCAGCTCGCAGTTTGAATATCGTAATGGCAAATAGTTCTTCATTATTGCGTATAATCACAAGAAGTAGGACTAATATATGTATATATATTATGGTTTTAATTATAAGTGCTTTATTTATACTAAATTTGTATAGTACTCATTGGGTCCTATTTATTCTTGACAATGTTACGCATATCAGCTACCTCCTCGATTCAAGGATCAAATCAAAAGGGCTTAATGTTATGCGTTTGTTGAATGGGTGAATGAGGAAGAATTTTTCAATATGTATCTCTTTAAGATGAATGTTTTTAGAATTTGTTAAGTTAATAATATTTTATTTTTAGGTGTGGTCTCGGGAAATGAGATTGGAAAATGGTGAGGTGTCCCTAATAACGAGACAGATGGTAGAGTCGATACTATGTGATCAAGAATATGTTTCAAATGATAATGAGTAAGCAAAGAGAATTCCAAAAAAGTGTAAGTCTAGAGAAATATGACATGTATTTATATATTTTCTGGTTGTAGGTTAGCTAATTAACTTGTTAATTAGATTTGGTTATAGACTTGGAATACCATAAAGAGTTATATACAAGCGGAGTTGAATGACTTAGTATACAACAACATTAAGAAGTTTGCCTCACTTGATTTTGGTGATGAACATTGATCTAGATCAATTGTATATATCAAGATAAATATTATTGTACATTACATTTTGTGAATTTGTACATTATATTTCTATTATGTATATATCATATATATTGTGAATTTGGTCATTATTTGGTATTGCTGGAAATCGAAATATGCATTATTTAGATACTAGACTTTGGTACTTACATGAATTATGCTACTGGAATTTGGACGGAGAAATGTACAAAAAATATATGATATATACTTTTAAAGTGATTATTTGAAACGAATAATTGAAAAACAGTTTATTATTTTTATATTTTCTTTCCTGCTAAAAATAGAAAATGACTTGAAATAGATACAAGAAACCACCGTATTTATCCCCTGGCGCCAAAAGCATCCAAATTTCACCTCATTTTATTAAATAAAAGCCCTTCCCTAAATAAAAAACGTGTAAAATTTGCGCGAATATCCATCCTAAACCGTTTTTAAATAAAATAAATTGTTATACCTGATGATAGTGTAAGGTGATCATTTCATTGCCTTTAAAGTTGTTTCCATTTTTAAAGGGACCTATAAACAACAGCTATTTACCGCTTTAAATACACATTTTCTCTGTTTTAACTCATTGTTTGTGTAATAGTGATAACTAAATACACGGTGATTATTAAATAATTAAGAAGAACTTACAGAGTGATCATCCGTCCATGTTTACTCCAATTTCTCGTCCTAAAATAATATCAAGAATACAACATTAATTTAGTACTAGATCTGTGTGAAATATAAGAAAATAAACAATTACTGCAAAATATTTTTGTACCTTGCAATTTAAAAACTTTTAGGTCTATCTATTGTGAAAATAATTTGGTACATTCAAACAAGAGTTTTGTTAACGAAAACATTATAACACGTACAAATAATTGTATCTTAACCAATAATTATGAAAATATTGAGTGTGTTTCTCATATGAGTACAAATTTTTGTACATGTCTTGACACCTTACTGAGGACGGTTGTCGTTATCAGTTCCCTCCAAACAACGGCTTTCATCAATATATTTATCGATATATATTATATTTTTTCTGATGATAAAAGAATGGATCTAGACAAGGGTGTAAATAGGATAAAATAAAATATAAACAATCAAAAAGTGCTATTTTAACTAAATAAGTTCATTAAATAACTTTTAGCTCATTGTATTGGACAAACCTAATTTATGATAAAAATAAATATAGTTTAATTAGTAACTCTTTAAAGGATTAATTGCACTTAACAAGTTTTATTTAAAAAAATTAATAGTTGAACTTCTATCAAAATTACAAAAATTTATATTTTTCTTATACTACGTGAAAAAATTTGAATAATAATATGAATTATCTCTGTTGTCATAATGGTTCCGCCTCTTAACGTGGATCTAGAGTACGTTGCTTGTATAGTCATTGACCCTGATCTTTGTGAATAAACACGAAAATAATGTATCTTAACAAACATCGTGACAGAAAAAGATGGGTTAATTGCGTAATTATGATTACGTACTTTCCCTACCACATACGTTAAGGGTTATTCTTTATAGAGTTAATTAATTACATCAACGTGCAGTGTTATTGTAAAATGAAGAAATCTTAGTCAACCCCCAAGGTTCACAATTATGATAAAAGTCACCCTTAGCTCTAGGTAACCACCATTTCTTGATTTTAAGTTTTAACAATGGTCACCCTTATATTTATTTAGGCAATCAAGGCGCATATACATTATCAATGGAAAGTGATTTGTACTTCTAATAACATTTAAAGTTACGATATTAGCTAAGTATAGGTTAAGTACGTTGCATAAGAAAGTCAGGGAATAATAAATAAATAAATAAATAAATAAATTTATATTTTAAGTAGTTTAATTAGTCAATAGCACATATCATATATATGATATCAACAGTGCAAATCGTTCATATATATTCTTATATGTTATGTTGTGGTTAACTTGTTAAAACTAAAAAAGTATTACATTGATATATGCATTTTATTATCAGTATTCCAATTATAACTTGAAAAACTACAACGAAATTAAAGAATGCATGTTTATGTGAGGCAGGTAGTTTATAGCTAATTTCACTTTCCATTTTATTATTTATATATGTAATTAATTAATGTAATGGTGGGTGATTAACTAATATTATATCATCGAAAACCATTACTTCATACATGGTATACAGCAAATGATGGATCAACTTGTCCCAGTCTCATATATAATATATTATATCTATATTTATCATCTATTTTATAATTTGAGTTCTTAATATAATTAACGATGTAATAAATAAATGTTTAATCTTTATTATTATTACTTATATATTTATACTTATGTTATAAACAATCTATAATAATAATGATAAACTTGCACCAATTTTTTCATATGACATGCCACTATTTTATTATAGATATTGTGCTAAAGTACCTATAACTTGTACCAATTTTTTCATATGTTTCTTCATTTTTCATAAATTACAAATTCATGTGAAATAATATGTTCTAATCGTTTTATAACAACAAAATTCCAGTAAACAAATTATAATGTGTGTGTGACTTTTTAGTGGAGCAAATGATTAAGTTTGGTTGATTAAATAAATTTCTTGAATATCACAATGGATTATTCTAATGGTGGGTGTTTGTTAATCATATAAGGTTAGATGTATAATGGTCACCGTGATATTATCTTAGTAAAAAATATAACAATTGAGAAATATGACTATAAAGTGTTTTAGATGTGTATGTTTGGATAATATAATATCTAACTTGGTATTAGTACTTTGTTATAAAATTTCTTAACTATGTCTAAAGTCATCAAATAAACATATAATAATTAAAATTGTGACCATGCAAGAAGATAGTTAGCAACAAATAATTGATAATTGGTAAGTTAAGAAGACCTGTGCATTGCACGGGCCAAAAATACTAGTATACTTTAAAATTTGAGTTTCATCCTATTAATGTGTTAATGTGAAGTATTAATGAATACTATAAATGTGAAGTTTTAATAACTCTAAAAAGAGCATGTATGACCAAAAATAAAAATCAACAAAGTTTTTTAATACTTCATTTCTTTATATATACAAAAGTTATAGTAGGTTAATTGTTTTTGTAGGTGGAATTTTTTAATATCTTAGCACATTTATTACAATGTTAAAAGTATTTATCAACAATGTCAAAATACGTTTTCAAAATGGTTAAATTCTTTATTTTGTCTAAGTTCTCAAAGATAATATAACTTTTAATAGAGACTTTTAAACATTTAGCTAGCGATTATAACCGTAGTTGTTGGGGTAGATTAAGGTAATTAAAGGATCAGTCAAAAGTTAGCTCAATTTTTGTTTATTTTTTTACATTGGTAGATACTAAGAATCCTTTTTGGTTTTGTGTTATATTAATTATCTTGAGTTATGTTGAAACTGTTTTTGGATGTTGTTGTCCATCGATTGTAAATGTATTGTTATTAAACAAGATAAAAACTTACCAGGAGGTACGTAGTATTGAAAGAAAATTGTATCACAAGCTATTAATAAATACCGATTTGGTGCGACTCAACCCAACCCGATCGTTATCAATTAACAAGTTATACTTAATAACTTGAACAACCTTTTTATCCATACTTTTAACTCTTTACGTTAAACATCAAATTTCAAAAAAAATTATATAATATGTGTGCAACGCACGGATTTGACTGACTAGTATTTATAAGAAAGGGGTGTGTTTTACTGTAGTTGTCTCCCTAGCTGACATGTGCTCTCCTTATACTGGGCCAGAAAATCGTTTACCATTGTTTTTATAGAGAGAAAATGAGACAATTAACAAGTGGGGCGTACAGATGGAGTGGTTGCGGTGTTGCATATTAAGTCGGCCCTCCTGGGATCCCGAACCCAGCCAACAACAACCTTCCCCCCCCCCCCCTTTTTCCCCTTTTTTGTCACCTTCTTTTATCCCATTTTCTTTTCATTTTTTTATCCTCTTTTTTTCTTGCCCCTTTTATTCCTTTTTATCTTTCATTTTATCAAAACTTATAAATTTCAAATATTCTTTTATATGTTTCCTACAACATATTGACATATTATTTTATTAATTTTTCTTACAACATGTTGATACATTATTTTGTTATCATTTTTAGCAAAATATTTTTAATTGCAAAATTTACATATAATATATATTTTTTAACAAAATTTGTTTGTATCAAGAATATCTTTAATTGGGTATGGTATAATTTATATTAGATTGGTGAAATTATTAAAGATTACATTCTTTTGTATACAAGGTTACATGACATATTTGCACAAACATAACAAAGTGGCAAATTACGAACATTAAGAAAAGGCTAATACGATATTGTGGCTTATGGGGCTCACAAACACAAGAGTGTTACTGTTTTAACACATCACGTCTATATCAAGAATATCTTTAATTGTGTATAGTATAATTTATATAAGATTGGATAAATTATTATAAAGAATAAATTCTTTTGTATACAATGTTACATGACATATTTGCACAAGCACACAAAGTAGCAAATTACGGACACAAAGAAAAGGCTAATATGATATCGTGGCTTATGGGGTTCACAGACACGAGAGTGGATGAGCAGAGTTAAGACGTGAGAATGGCCACATGCAAAATCAAAGTAAGTGAAAAAGATATTAATGTTCCAAATGTGTAGGATAACCAAAGCTTATGTTTTCACTAATTATAGTTTTAAGTCGACTATATTTCCTTTCACTTTACTATATTAGAGAAGTTATTGCTCTTTAAGTAGTAGTTATATTCTAATTTATTTTGTGATCCCGTGATTGTCTTGAGAGTTAAGATACCGTGTGAATCATTTGCCCACAAATTTGCTTTAAGTATATTGGTGAACTAATAGATTTCATTGCTTGATAGGGTGGAACATATTTCAAAGTTCATTTATAACTTCCATCTAAGGTGTATCTGTTCGAAATTTTCAAATGTCATCTCTTCAATATAATGACTATACTCATCATCTAAATATTATTTTTACTTTTTTATGGTAATGTACGTATTGTATTTATTTCAGTTCTTAGATTGTAAACAACAATTCTATATGGGCCGTGCTTTTGCACGGCAAAAACGTTACTAGTATATATATAAGAAGAGACCACATTTTACTGTAGCAGTCCTAGGAGTTAGACACGTGTAACATTCACGTATTTTTAATATATATTATAGATATTACAAAGTCAATAATAAAGGTTAGGTTAGCTGGTTGGTTTGTTTCCCTGCCTTACATACTGGAAACTCAGGTTCAAATCTTGAGAGAGCACAATTTTTCCTTTTTTTTTTTATTTCTTCTTCCTTTTCAAAGGAAAACCATGTTAACTAATAGATGACTTAAATACACTTCATCACTTAAAAGGTTAACACATGACACTTAAATATTAATTATTCCAGAACAACATTAAAAAAATAAAACAAATGTCTTTAAAATTTTGTTGTCACTAATACACTTCAAATTTTACACATCATTAATATAGAAATATTCTTTAACTAAATAATCAAAAGTTATAATTATGTCAATTAACAAACAAATATATCATTTAAATAGCATTAATTTATTGCACTATTTCAAAATTTAACACATCTAACTCAAGAAAAATTCTCTAAAATTTTTATCAAAACTATCAACAAATATTTTTTTTAAACAATAATAAAACTTATAGTTACATCTATCAATTAAGAATGTTTATCATTTAGATACTTCATCTTCCAACACAAAACATATAAATAACTAAAAATATAAACAACCTTAAAATGATATATACTTCAATTATTTAAATTTAAAGAGTTAACATGCATTCATCATTCATGTATTATACTATTACAATATGAGAGAGGGATGGAGGGCTGTGATTTAGCACAGCCATAAACGTTACTAGTATCCCTATAAATTAACCTATTAACATAGTCATCAGATCCATATAGCCACTTTCAAAAAAACTTTTCACCAAATCGTTCATGTCGAAAATGACAAGTTTTCGAGGTATTCGCTTTACTTTGATCATGCTTATGATCATTGGCATGGTGAAAGGTAGGTTGCTAGAACTCAAAACATATCCAACATCAATGATCTCAGATGGGATTCATGATACTAATCTTCGTATGGTCAGTGATTCTAATTCATCAATTTCAAGTACAACAATGTTATATGCGGAGAAGAGGTGTGAGAGCATATATGGGTTGTTGCCTTGTGCTGACACGATGCAAGAAGGCGTGTTCTTGATGATTATGTATACGTATCTTATGATGTTGGGGGAGGAATGGATACATAAAGGAAGTGAAGTGTTGTTTATATTGATAGGCAATAAGGCATTTGGTGCTAGTGTTTTCCGGGTTCTTATGGCTTTGCCAAAAATTGTCATAGTCATCGGTAAACTTCTTGATTCCATCTCTTGTTAGTTAAGATTCCTATATTTATGTGTATATATATTGAGGAATGGTCATCAGATTAGAAACTGTAGTAACTAATTGGTTTAAGTATACTAAAATATAACAAACTATGATCGCAAATCTATTTTGTAATTTGAATTAAGAAATTAAATAAGAATCTTAGGATAGATCATGAGATGAAATCTAAATAAAGTATTCATAGTTTGGCTTTTTTTGAAAAATAAAGTCTTGATATTTAGTACAGTATGTAGTTTAATAATTTAACTAGCTATCCACTTCTTTTTCCATCAATTATAACCAGTTTTTTTCATTTATTATTATATCCAGCTTTTATTTATATGAGACGTGGGATGGATAAAATATGAAGAAAAAAAATGATTTAAGATTACTCTGATGTTAACATAAAAAATCGAAACTGATCAAATATTAGATATATTAAAGATTTGGAGAAACCACATAATAGATTACCTTCCAGGAATATACTTGTATTACTAGGAATTAATCATATATAGCATATAAATCTACCTAGAACATCAGTTAGATTTACTTTCAAATCAGTTGATTCTTCAACATCCAAATTGACAACATGTATTGTTATTTACTTTTTTCTTTGCCAGTGTCTGGTGTTCTCGCTACAGAATCTGCTGCCCAAAATCAAGTGGCTTTCGGGGTCGGCATGTATGCAGGATCAACCGTCATCACTCTCACGTTTATTTGGGGATTTCACATTATATTAAGTAGAGATACGCTTCGTGGAAAGGTATCAACACAAGAAGATGAACATCAAGAAGATTCATCAACAAAATGCTTATCACTTGAACAAAAGCTTTTTATTCTGAATGGTTAGATCACTTCCTCTCATTGCTCTCAACTTATGACTTGTAGGGTCACACTCTAGACATGTATCATTTTCTTTTTTGTTGGTAAATAAATCTTTAAATGTGTACAAATATATGAATGAAAATTAATTATAAGCATTTGAACATATAGTTCTGAACCATCTAAATTTTTTGACACACTTTTGTTCAGATACTGGAGTTAATATTGACAAGGAGACTGGACGTCTAGCCGTAATTATGCTTCTATCGTTGATTCCCTTTGCCAGTGTTGAACTAGTAGGTCTAACGAAGAGTCCGATGACAATTTTCTTTGCACTCGTGCTATCAGGCGTGTCTGTAGTTACATACTTTATTTATCAGGTAATTATAGCTCAATTTTGTACGGACTAGCAGGTGAATTCTTGTTGAAATGCCCGCACCCTCTATATTGAAGCAGATTTACAAGAGGGGAAGGGGGTAAATGCTCCTCAAGAAAGTTCAAATTAAGTAATGTAATTTATTTATAAGGGCATCAACGACATCTTATAATTTTTGCCTCTAAAATAATAAAGAAAAATGATATGTAGCCTCAATTTGTAGGCATAAATCTAGACCTAAAAATGTGATTGGTAGATATGAAAAATTGATTGGATGAGATTAAGAGAGAAAAAATTTCAACTTATAAGAAAATTAAGTCTATATAAGTAGACCTATATAGCATTACTCAAAAGTAAAAAAAAAAAATTATTTCCTACTTCAATAAACATATATCCTAGCTATGTCCTTATATCTCTATGCATGCATGTATAAAGTTAATTAACTAGATGTGCACTTTTTTGCATGTAGTTAGGGAACCCATTGATTCGGGCCAGGAGTTTGGCATACTTACAGCAAGAGAATTTGCAAACGCGCTTTATTTATCATCTTCAACAGCTTGCAGAAGATAATCTTATCGATGATCAAGGAAACCCCAAACATGAGGCCTTCGAAAGGTGTTAGAATTTCCTTTTGCTATTGAGAAGTAGCAAGAAAATTTATATTTCGATCACCTACAGGTTTGTGGACAGCACACGAATTAATTTAACGACTGGAATTTAATTTTGCAGAATTTTTACAGAAGCTGACAGTGATAACGACAAGTGCATATCACATATTGAATTGGAAGGTTTGATCGAAAAGATATTTGTGAAGGAGATCGAAACTATCTCAAAAGAGTATGCTAAAGCGGAGATTTTGACACACTTTGATGATGACAACAGTGGAAAGATTAATTTAACAGAGTTTGAAAAGGGATGTACCAAGTGGCTGGATAAATGGAAGAATGTTTCAGCTAAATCTAATTCCTCTACAATTAATATATGGAAAATGGCAAGTTAATTGATCATGAACTCTGAAGTTGAGAACTTATACTTTCATACTAATATATAATTACTTCATCAACAGGTTGAGAAAATAGCAATTAGAAAGAAGAAAGCAGAGATCACACATATTGAAAAAATCATGCCAAGAATCATGAATCAATTACTCCTTGCACAACATCAACTAGTGAAAGATGGAAAACCTAACATAGAAAAGATAGAAGCGTAATTTTTCTAGATTTTTCTCTTTTATTTTAATACATCGCTCAATATGTGTTGATTCGATAACTTGTTCTGTATGCAGCATATTTTCTAACTACGACAAAGATAGTAACAATGAAATACAACGAGGCGAGTTGAAAGAATTCATTGGGACTCTCCACTTTGGAGTAGAATTGGATAATGATCCAGTGTTGAACGAAATAGTGAAGGACTTCGACAAGGATAATAACAATGCCATAGGGAAATCTGAATTTGTAAATGGATTCATTAAATGGATTAATAAAGCCATTTATCAATATCCAAGCATCACAGATCCAAACCAGGCAATAGCAAAGTGGGATGAGGTAACTATTTAGGAGTAGTATATGAATAAATTATCGATTTGTGTCTTTGAAGTATTCTTTTTCTCTACTGATTGATCTTTCTGCAACTTTTTAGGATACATGGAAAGAAATTGATGCACCCAAGCCAGTGGAGAAACCTAATGCAACTATCTTGTATGTTGTATTTGGCGTTGGTATCATGTACTTGATTTCAGGCGCATTCATGCAAAGTGTCATACAGTTCTCAAATGCAGCTAACATACCTTTTCGGTTTACTTCATTTGTTATGGCTCCACTTGCAATGAACACTAGAATGGTAATCACAGCACTCCTCAACATTGGAGTACCACAGGTTACAAAGAATGCTTCTTTGACATTTTCAGAGGTATGAACGCTTTATCAAGTATTTGCAACTCTTTCTAATATAGGAGTATTATGTTTGACTGAAACCATCACCAAAGTGGCCTAGTGGTAAGACGACATGATGTTCTCATAAGAGATCTCATGTTCGAACTTCACCGGCGGCACATCTTGGGGGTGGCCAAGGAAAGGGTCGAAAGCAGTCGTGGCGATACCCGGGTTAGGTTGCGTACATTTGAGTCAAAGACTCACCCTCC
Organism: Logfia minima; assembly: GCA_963921325.1. Classification (NCBI taxonomy): domain Eukaryota; kingdom Viridiplantae; phylum Streptophyta; class Magnoliopsida; order Asterales; family Asteraceae; genus Logfia; species Logfia minima. Next base: position 6,395,995 of record OY992775.1, on the reverse strand, counting down.
AGAGTAACCTAAATATAGAAAACTTTACCCGTTTACCCGTTTTATGTTTGACTTAAACGGTGCAAACTAACACAATGAGTTCCTATTTTTATATGCAGATGTACAATGGATTGGTGATGAATAACCTTCTAGGTTTGTCAACATTGCTCACTATTGTATATATCAAACAATTATCTTGGACCTATTCCGATGAGGTGCTATCTATCATGATACCGTGTGCAATTGTTGGCTTATTCGCATTTAGCCGTGACACCTACCCTTTGTGGGCTTCCATCTTTGCGATGCTTCTATACCCGATCTCCATATACTTATATTATCTTATGGGTCCTTAAAAGTGTTATCTGACAGATGAAAAGTTTTTACCCTGTTTGAGATGAATTAAAATGAATTAAAATGAATAAAATGTTATATCCTTTTTCAACAGTATAACGGATAGTTTACAACACTATGTTATTAAGAAGAGTTGCAACATACCAACGCAGTGACACTAGATTTAGTTTACTTCTAGTATAAACATAACATGCATATGTGAAACATGTTTACAAAAAGTAAACTCGCTATAATTCTAAAAAGAAATGTAGACTTACACAAAAACACATATTACCAAAACTAACCATCATAGATTCAAATTAAAAAACAACCAAGAAACAAAATCTGTGAACATACAAAGAAAAATCATCACCACATCACTCAAAACCTCAACCTATATCTAGATGTGATCACGGGAACCAAAAGAGTGTCTGTAATGATGAATTACAACACTAAAACCCTAATCATGTGTTAGAGAGAAAAGAAGAATAGATTATTATAAAATATAAACATTAAAATACAAAAATAAAATATAAAAGGTTAATATAATTTCTTCTTTCTGCATTTGTCAATTTTGGTCCCTGTAATTGTGAACTTCACAGACTTGCCACAAATGTAATTATCCACTTACTCCAGGCACACAAAACTTCCTTTTATTCCAAATATGACCTGCACATATAAACTATATATTAATAAAATGTGTAAAGTATAATATCTAATACACTTTTAAATAATAAAATTCTAAATAAAATTTAATTTTAATATATAAAAAGAAGAGACTCATTCTATTTCTTAATCATAGAATACACAACTTGATTGATTATGTTAAGGGTAAATTATAAGTCAAGGGATCCATCAATATTATTCCACCACAAAAGAAATCCTTAATTATTCAAGCATTTATATATTATATCGTATGTGGATTCTGAATAATAAGACTAAATAATACGACGACTTTTTTTTAGAACAGAAATAATACGACGACTTAAGCGACATATAAATTTGAATTTTAAACGATGACAACAAAAAATTAAATATTATTTCAACATCTATCTATCTAGCTATATCGTAATAATAATAACATGTAAACATGAAAAATAAACTTAGCCTTATTACTTGAAACTAGATGATAATTTATATTTGTATTTATATTTATTTATATGCACGTACAAAAGAAAGTAAAAAAGATCCATGTTCTAAAGACCATAATTCCATCAAAAAAGTTACATAATCAGTAGATAAATGATCACCATTTAATGAGTAACTATTATGAATGTTGTTAATTCGTACTAACTTTCCGGTCATTAATCATATTTAAGCTAGAATTAGTAGTTAATACAATATTAGTTAGATTGAAGAAAGTCAGAAAGAGCCATGTTCAAACCAATTAAGATACCCTTACTCCTAACAGAGTTAAATAATCAGTAACGTAAGGATGATCGATAATTATATTATATAATTAACTAATAATAATAATAATAACAATAGTAATAGTAATAGTAATAGTAATAGTAATAATAATAATAATAATATAATTATTATTATTATAATTATAATAATAATAATAATAATAATAATACCTATAGATGAAACTACGTACTCAGTTTTACGTCATTATAGGCACGTGCGGAATATACATGTTTTTTTTTTATCCCAGATAGGGGTTTTTTAAACCGAATAAGATTCCATCCACTAGTACACGAATTGACTTCTAAGATGCCACCGAGAGGTCGTCGAAAAAAAAAACTGCTCTAAGGTTAAAAATATGAATTATTAATCAATTATAAAGCGCCTTTTTAGACTAAACAAAGTGATGAAAAAATATCTTATTTATATCATAACTAGGTCATAAATTCACGATAACGTAAATAGAATTTAATTTTTATTTTGTCGATCTTTTTATACAGTCTATAGACCCACAATAAGACCCGAGATTACGTAGGACGAATTTAATTTTTATAAATGAATAAAATATTTGGTCACTTTTTTCATACAATTTGTAGACCTGCGATAACACCGGACGAATTTAATTTTTGTAAATGAATAAAAATATTGTGACCAATCTATTTATTTATAGACCCGGAATGACGCGGGTCGAATTTAATTTTTATTATGTTAATTTTTTTATATAGTTTAGACCCGCTATAATGCGGGACAAATGATTTTTTATATAGTTTATACACTCTTTAATTTTTATATAAAAAATAAAATATTTGACCTATTTTTTTAATTTAAATAAATACATCAAATATTTAAGGGGTTAAAAGTCTATAAAAATAAAAGAAATGGAGATCGTTAGATCGGGAATGGTGGAAAACAATGAATGGCTAAGATTACTCTATTATATCCTCTTTTAATTATATATATAATATATATATATATATATAACATATAGATGTAATGGTTTCTTTCATAAGTGTCTACCTGTAAATGAATATTTTTGAACCAACCGTTGTTATATCAACACAAAATGTCATAATACTTAATCGCTTTGATTGTTGGGCATTTTGAAAGGTTGGTTTAAATATAAATCCTTTTAATATTTAGTTAATTGTTGGGTTATAATTATGTTGTACACTATATAGTCTAAAGTCTTCATTTCTAAAGTCATCAAATATTTACTTTTCTTTACAAAACTTTCTCTAATCTTTAAAAATAGAAATGACATCATCTTCTCAAATTTCGGATAATGATTTAACTCAACGTCCTCCTCCAATGATAGAATTTTTCTATTTTTCAGGCTAAATGAATGAAGCAATGCAAAATTAAATTAACAAATGGACACAAAAATTGAATAAAGAAAAAAGTATGAAAATCTTTAAAAGCAACGTGAGAAGTCTAAGAATATAAAAAGAAAATACAACATTAACTTAGTACTAGATCTCTGTGAAATAGAAGAAAATAAACAACTACTGCAAAAAATAAAAATAAATAAATAAATAAATAATAATAAAAAAAAAATGTTGTACCTTGCAGTTTAAAAACTTTAAGAAAATTGAACATAATTTGGTGCATTTTAAACAAGAGTTTTGTTAACAAGAGTATTATAATATATAAAAATAATTACATTTTAACTAATAATTATGTAAATGTTGAGTTTGTTTTTGATCTGGGAACAATTTTTGTACATATCTTGACACCTTACTTAAGGACGGTTGTTGTTATCATTTTCGTCCAAATAATGTCTTTGACTTGAAATGAGTACATCATTTTGGTGAGAATTATAGAATCGGTCAACTTGGTAAAACTCTACTTTTCTCTCATATTCTTTAAAATTAGATATCTCTTAAACGCGTAGTTAAAAATTACCTCATAAAAATTAAAATTTTATGTTTTCGATTAGACATCTCACATACTAGACTTTGGACGAGCTTTTTAATTTGATTTATTGGTAGGTCTTGAAAACGACTATCACATGTGATACCCGCGACTATCACATGTGATAACGGCTAAGTATCACATGTGTTAGTCATTTTCAAAACTCACAAAAAAAATTCATCGAAAGTACCTTGTAAGATGTCTAATTGAATAGAAAAAAACTAATTTTTATAATTTTTTGACTAATGGTTTAAGAGATATTTAATTTTTAGAATTGTGGGGGAAATTTGGAGTTTTGTTATCTTACTGAAAATGAATAGTTAAGATTGATTCATTCATTCTATTCTCATTTGAATTTTTCTCCCATCAATATATATCTATCGATATACATATATATATATAATATTTTCTGACGATAAAAGAATTGATTTAGAAGTAGAGTACATTGCTTGTATAGTAGGCCTCTTCCAGCGTGATGCATCAGTTTGGAACAGACATCCGTCGGTTAAGTGACACGGTTGGCACCGCCGTGTCACTTGAGTTTCTATCGGTTTTCCGACCCAACTTTCACTCGTTTTGTTTTTGTTTTTTTGTTCTGTTTAGTGTATATAACTAAAGGTCCATTGATAGATATATGACTTAAAAATTAAAGTGATACAGTTACAGTTGAGACCGTTGTATCAATTTTGTATTAGTTTGAAAAAGTATTGAAGTACATTGAAGTGACATTAACCTTGATCTTTATAAATTAATATAAAAGTAATGTATCTTAACAAATATCGTGACACAAATAGATTGGTTTATTGCGTCACTATGATTACGTACTTTCCCTACCACAATACGTTAGAGTTATTCTTTATAGAGGTAATTACAGCAACGAGCAGTGTTGTTGATATTAAAATAAAATGAAGATATCTTAGTCAAACCCCAAGGTTCACAATCATCATAAAAGTCGCCCTCAACTCTAGGTAACCACCATTTCTTCATTTTAAGTTTTAACAATGCTCACCCTCATATTTATTTAGGCAAATCAAGGCTCGTATACATTATTAATGCAAAAAGATTTGTACTACTAATAACATTTAAAGTTAAGATATTGCAAAAATTTAATGATCGATTTAGCGAGTTACAGTATTTAGATGGACGTTGATAGATTAAGAGTAAATGTCATGAATGGTCCCTGTAATTACATAAATCTACAAAAAATTGTGTGTCAATTTTTTTTCAAGTTATCAGTCTAAAAGTTCATTTTTATCTCGTAAATTGTTCATCCGCACTTGCAAAGACTAAAACACTCCTTACCTCTTTATTACTTTTGTACAAAAAAAGTAATAAACGAAAAACGGTTACTGTAGTCATTTTAACCGACGAATAAACTATTTACAAGACAAAAATGATCATTAGTGTAAAAAAGTTTGTTGAGTGACGGTTTTTGTAAATCTGCATAAGCCACGGGGATAATTCACGATTTACTCAAAGATTAGAAAAGTATTACATTAATATATATGCTTTTTATTATTATTATTCTAATAATAACTTGAAAAACTACAATGAAATTAAAGAATGTATGTTTATGTGAGGCAGGTAGTTTATAGCTAATTTCACTTTCCATTTTATTATTTATAAGTGTAATCGATTAATGTAGTGTAATGGTGGGTGATTAACTAATATTATATCATCGACGACCATGACTTCGCACATGATATACAGCAGATGATGGATCAACTTGTTCTAGTCTCATATACAACATATCCCTATAAATTAACCTATTAACGTAGTCATCAGATCCATATAGCCACTTTTAAAGTCTTTTCCGCGTATCGTTCATGTCGAAAATGACAAGTTTTCGAGGTATTCGCTTTACTTTGATCATGCTTATGATCATTGGCATGGTGAAAGGTAGGTTGCTAGAACTCAAAACATATCCAACATCAATGATCTCAGATGGGATTCATGATACTAATCTTCGTATGGCCGGTGATTCTAATTCGTCAATTTCAAGTACAACGATGTTATATGCGGAGAAGAGGTGTGAGAGCATATATGGGTTGTTGCCTTGTGCTGACACGATGCAAGAAGGCGTGTTCTTGATGATTATGTATACGTATCTTATGATGTTGGGGGAGGAATGGATACATAAAGGAAGTGAAGTGTTGTTTATATTGATCGGCGATAAGGCATTTGGTGCTAGTGTTTTTCGGGTGCTTATGGCTTTGCCAAAAATCGTCATAGTCATCGGTAAACTTCTTGATTCCATCTCTTGTTAGTTAAGATTCATATATGTATCGTATATATATTGAGGAATGGTCATCAGATTAGAAACTGTAGTAACTAATTGGTTTAAGGATACTAAAATATAACAAATGATCGAAAATCTGTTGTGTGTAATTTGAATTAAGAAATTTAGTAGGAACCTTAGGATAGATCATGAGATGAAATCTAATTTGTATGTTAGCAACTGCAAAAGATCTATCTATACAAGTATCAATAGTTGACTTTTTTTGAAAAATAAAGTATTGATATTTTAGTACAGTATGTAGTTTAATAATTTAACTAGCTATCAATTTCTTTTTCCATCAATTATAACCAGTTTTTTTCATTTATTATTATATCCAGCTTTTATTGTGAAGGACGTAGATCCATATGAGACGTGGTATTGATAAAATATGTAGAAAAAATGATTTAATATTACTCTGATATTAACATAAAAAATCGAAAATGATCAAATATTAGATATATTAAAGATTTGGAGAAACCACATAATAGATTACCTTCCAGTAATATACTTATATTACTAGGAATTTAATCATATATAGCATATAAATCTACCTAGAACATCAGTTAGATTTACTTTCAGATCAATTGATTTTTCAATATCCAAATTGACAACATGTATTAATATTTACTTTTTTCTTTGCCAGTGTCTGGTGTTCTTGCTACAGAATCTGCTGCCCAAAATCAAGTGGCTTTCGGGGTCGGCATGTATGCAGGATCAACCGTCATCACTCTCACGTTTATTTGGGGATTTCGCATTATATTAAGTAGAGATACGCTTCGTGGAAAGCAATCAACACAAGATGATGAACATCAAGAAGATTCATCAACAAAATGCTTATCACTTGAACCAAAACTTTTTATTCTGAATGGTTAGATCACTTCCTCTCATTGCTCTCAACTTATGACTTGTACGGTCACACTCTATACATGTATCATTTTCTCTTTCGTTGCTAAATAAATCTTTGAAATGTGTACAATTAAATATATGAAAAAAAAAAAATTAATTATAAGCATTTGAACATGTGGTTCTGAACCATCTAAATCTTTTGACACACTTTTGTTCAGATACTGGAGTTAATATTGACAAGGAGACCGGAGATCTAGCCGTAATTATGCTTCTATCGTTGATTCCCTTTGCCACTGTTGAACTAGTAGGTCTAACGACGAGTCCCATAACGATTTTGTTTGCACTCGTGCTATCAGGCGCGTCCGTAGTTGCGTACTTTATTTATCAGGTAATTACAGCTCAATTTTGGACTGGTAGGTGAATTCTTGTTGAAATGCCCACACCATCTATACAGAGGCGGATTTATAAGAGGTGGAAGTTGGATAAATCCCCGTAAAATAATTTATTTTAAAAGTATTAAGGACATTTTAAAAATTTCTTTAAAAATAAAAAATGATATGTAAGCTTAAATTTGTAAGTCTAAATTTATACTTAAAAATATAATTGATAGATGTGAAAAATTGATTGGATGGGATTAAAAGAAAAAAAAATTAACTAATTAAAAAATTTAGTTTAATTTTAGATCTATGTAAGTAAACCTATCTTTATCTTTATATATAATTAAAACATAATACCATGAAGAAATCTGAATCATTGATTGAGTTACTTCATTGATATTCAAAAAGGTAAAGATTTAATTATCATTAAAAATTTTGGTTTTTATAGGTGTGCATATAACTATTTCTATTTGACAAAAATATTATCTCTCCTTTACATAATACTCATTTATATTTTTAAATATGTAATTTTAACATCTACATTTTATAATTAACTCTTTTAGTTCATGTATTCTTTTAAATAACTCTTTTTCATATAAGAATTTATAGGAATTTATTTACAATCTAGAATTTAATGAATTATGAGTAATTCTGGTATAAAAGAGTTCTACACTTAATCCTAGGTAACTGCGGGACAATAAACTGGTATTATAGCATTACTCAAAAATAAAAATGTTATCTCTTTGCATGCATGTATTAAGTAATTTAACTAGAGGTGCACTTTTTTGCATGTAGTTAGGGAATCCATTGATTCGGGCCAGGAGTTTGGCATACTTAAAGCAAGAGAATTTGCAAACGCGCTTTATCTATCATGTTCAACGGCTTGCAGAAGATAATCTTATCGATGAGCAAGGAAACCCCAACCATGAGGCCTTCGAAAGGTGTTAGAATTTCCTTTTTCTATTGATAAGTAGCAAGAAAAAGTTATATTTTGATCTCCTACAGTTTTTTGGATAGCACATGAATTAACTTAACGACTGGAATTTAATTTTGCAGAATTTTTAAAGACGCTGACCGTGATAACGACAAGTGCATATCACATATTGAATTGGAAGGTTTGATCGAAAAGATCTTTGTAATGGAAAAAGATCATATCTCGAAAGAGTATGCTAAAGCGGAGATTTTGACACACTTTGATGATGACAACAGTGGAAAGATTAATTTAACAGAGTTTGAAAAGGGATGCACCAAGTGGCTGGATAAATGGAAGAATGTTTCAGCTAAATCCGATTCCTCTTCTATTAATATATGGAAAACGGTAAGTAATTAATTGATCATGAACTCTGAAGTTGTGAACTTACACTTTCATACTAATATATAATTACTTCATCAACAGGTTGAGAAAATAGCAATTAGAAAGAAGAAAGCAGAGATGACACGTATTGAAAAAATCATGCCAAGAATCATGAATCAATTACTCCTTGCACAACATCAACTAGTGAAAGATGGAAAACCTAACATAGCAAAGATAGAAGCGTAATTTTTCTAGATTTCTCTCTTTTGTTTTAATACGTCGCTCAACATGTGTTGATTCGATAACTTGTTCTGTATGCAGAATATTTTCTAATTACGACAAAGATAGTAACAATGAAATACAACGAGGCGAGTTGAAAGAATTCATTGGGACTCTCCACTTTGGAGTAGAATTGGATAATGATCCAGTGTTGAACGAAATAGTAAAGGACTTCGACAAGGATAATAACAATGCCATAGGGAAAGATGAATTTGTACATGGATTCGTTAAATGGATTAATAAAGCCATTCATTGTTATCCAAGCATCACAGATCCAAACCAGGCAATAGCGAAGTTGGATGAGGTAACTATTTAGGAGTAGTATATATGAATAAATTATCGATTTGTGTCTTTGAAGTATTCTTTTTGTCAACTTATTGATCTTTCCGCCACTTTTTAGGATACATGGAAAGAAATTGATGCACCGAAGCTAATGGAGAAACCTAAAGCAACTATCTTGTATGTTGTATTCGGCGTTGGTATCATGTACTTGATTTCAGGTGCATTCATGCAAAGTGTCATACAGTTCTCAAATGCGGCTAACATACCTTTTCGGTTTACTTCATTTGTTATGGCTCCACTTGCAATGAACACTAGAATGGTAATCACAGCACTCCTCAACGTTGGAGTACCACATGTTACAAAGAATGCTTCTTTGACATTTTCAGAGGTATGAACACTTTATCAAGTATTTGCAACTCTTCCTAATATAGGAGTATTATGTTTGACTGAAACTATCATCAAGTGACCTAGTGGTAAGACGACATGATGTTCTCATAATAGATCTCACATTCGAACCTCACTGCTTGCACATCTTGGGGGTGGAGGGAAACGGTTGAAAACGATCGCGGGGATACCCCAGTTAGGTTGCGTACATCTAAGTCAAAGACTCGCCCTCCCCGAGTTACCTGAAATTTATTCGTTTACGCGTTTTATGTTTGACTTAAACGGTGCAAACTAACAGCATGAGTTCCTTTTTTATATGCAGATGTACAATGGATTGGTGATGAATAACCTTTTAGGTTTGTTAACATTGCTCACTACTGTATATATCAAACAATTATCTTGGACCTATTCAGATGAGGTGCTATCTATCATGATACCGTGTGCAATCGTTGGCTTATTCGCATTTAGCCGTGACACCTACCCTATGTGGGCTTCCATCTCTGCGATGCTTCTATACCCGATTTCCATATACTTATATTATCTTATGGGTCCTTAAAAGTGTTTTATGACAGATATAAAAGTTTATACCTTGTTTGAGATGAACTAAAATGAATAAAATGTGTTATTCTTTTTCAACAGTATACCAGATAATTTACAACACTATGTAATCAAGCAGAGTTGCAACATACCAACACAGTGACACTAGATTTAGTTGACTTCTAGTATAAACATAACCTGCATATGTGAATCACGTCTACAATAAGTAAACTCACTATAATTCTGAAAAGAAGTGTAGAATCACACAAGAACACTCAAGAATAGATTACCATAATTGACCATCGTAGATTCAAATTAAAAAACAACCAAGAAACAAAATATGTGAGCATACAAAGAAAACTCCTCACCACATCATCCAAAACCTCAACCTATATTTAGATGTGATCACAAGAACCAAAAGAGTGTCCAAAATGATGAATTACAACACAAACCCTAATCGGGTGTTAGAGAGAAAAGAAGAATAGATTATTACAAAATATGAAGATTAAGATGCAAAAATAAAATATAAAAGGTTTATATAATTTTCTCTTTCTGCATTTGTCACTTTTGGTCCTTATAGTTGAGAACTTTACACACTTGCCACAAATATGGCTATCCACTTATTTCAAGCACACAAAACTTCCTTTTATTTCAAATATGACCTCCATAAATAAAAAGGGTTATTTTTTTGTTATGTATTGAACTTTACACTTTTTACTATTGTATGTAATCACCTTTCACAAGTGCTATTGTATGTATCGAACTTGTGATTTTCGTATATTATATGTAATATTTTCTTTTTTGACCATTACAAAAATAGAAAGTTTCCTTTTTGTCAAAGCTAAAAAAGGAAAGTCAACATACAATATACCAAAATCACAAGTTCGATACATACAATAGCACTTTTGAAAGGTGGTTACATACAATAGTAAAAAATGTAAAGTTCGATACATAACGAAACAGTTAACCCTAAGTAAAACATATACAAAAACAATCCTAACCTAAATATAATCCAAGTAAGTTTGATCATTTTCATATATATATTTTATCACTTCCCCTCAATCTTAGCTTGGAACAAGTCAATAAGACCAAGACTTTTACACAAAATCTTAGCTTGAAACATGCAATTTGAGCACAATATTCAAGTTTTATAGTTTTAATTATACCTGCAACTACCTTTTACTATGATGAAATAAACATCAACTTCTAGATGCTTAGTTCTTTCATGAAACATAGGATTGGTAGCAATTTGTATTGTTGACTTGTTACAACAGTACAAAGGAACATATAAAGCAGACTTCATCTTTAAATCATCAAGCAGTTTTATAATCCACATAATTTCACATGTAGCATTACTCATAGCTCTATATTTAGATTATGTTGAAGATCTAGAAAATACATTATGCTATTTACTTTTCCAGGAAATCAAGGAGTTACACATATAAACACAAAAACCATTTACTGATGTTCTAAAAGATATAGACTTTGTGTAGTCTGCATCGACATATGCACTTATATTCAAATATGCAGACTTAGTTATACACACTCCTATTCCTGGAGACAACTTCAGATATCTTAATACATGTACAAAAAGTGGCATATGAGATTGTTATGGTGAATTCATAAATTGACTAAAACAATGAACTACAAAAAAAAAAATTCAAGTCTAGCCATAGTTAGATAGATTAATTTGCCAACCAATTTCCGATATTTAGTGACATTTGTAAGCAACTTGTTACTTGCAGTTTCTTCATTAGAGATTAATACATTTTCATCGATATGAGTTTCAAGAGGTTTGCAACCTAATAGACCAAACTCATTGAAAACTTCAAGACAATACTTTCTCCGATTCATACATACACCATTATCCATCTCTAGAACCTCAATACCAAGAAAGTATTTTAACTTCCCTAGATCTTTTATCATAAACTTTAAACTTTGTTATGCCTTAAAGTTATCAATTTCTTGTTCATTATTGCGAGTAATAATAATATCATCAACATATACAAGTAGAACAAGAAACGAGTCTTTATTACACTTAATATTTAAAAAGTAGTAAGTAATCCTTCAACAAAACTATTATCTTTTAATACTTAGGTTAACTTTTCATTCCATTTTCTAAGAACCTACTTTAAACCATATAATGACTTAGTTAGTTTACAAACTTTATCTTTACTTCAGACAAGTAACCTTCATAAGGTTTCATCATCCTCAACAATTTCTCCATATAAAAAAGTATTATTCACATCAAGTTGATATATTTATGGTATCTAGCATTACTGGAAATATAAAAACATCACGTAACATTTGTTTAAAACTTTCTTTTATCTTTGCAATACAACTAAGTCTATCTTGCACAACCAAGTTAATAATATGCGCAACACATCGACTATGAAAAAATATACATTTGCAAACCGATTTATATTTTAATTGTAATTGTCCGACAGCAACGGTATTATTGGACGCATTATCTTGAATATAACACCTTAAATCATCAAATCCAACAAACAATTTATTATCTTTTGTCAACCAATGCACTAACATGAGATTAACACAATACTCTAATACAAAAAGTACACAATACAAAACTATATATTCATTTAGTTTTTAATTCCTGGTCTTTCTAATTTTAGCTTAAGTACCATTGAGATGTCCAACACTAATATTTAATTTGGACATATCAACTATATTATAAAAAAAAAAAAAAACTATTCTCGTTGCAAAACATATGTTGATTTGAATGTGTATTCACTTTTTTATTTAAATTTGAGCAAAAAAAACTTATTAAAATTTGACACTAGTTGCAGAATCATTTTTATCATTTATAAGACTCATGATCTTCATAATTTGTTCATTAGAAAATGATAGGCTAAAAGGCACAGACTTGTTAGAACTTTCAGTTACGTAATTATTAATATTAACCACAAACTTAGGTACATTATAGTTGGTCTCCTCTTCTACCCTGGAGGATAACCCACAATTTCTTAACATCTCTCAATATTATGCCCAATCATTCCACACTTTGTACATTTTAAATAAGGATTAGGTCCTCTTGAAAATCTTTTGTTGTTATTAATGGTACTATTAAAAGTTTTGGCAAAAAAATGAACTCCGAGAATTATTAGAAACCCTCAATAGAGGTAATACCTCTATGAGATTACTCCATTGATATCAAGGAAAAATCACACTTGACACTAGGGAGAGGATCTCTAGTCAAGATATTACTTCCAATTGGTTGATAAGTATCATCTAATTCCATTAAAAATTGCATTAACTTTATCAATTGATTTGTGATTCACAAAACCAGTAGAAACATTACATGTACAAGTGGGAATACTTATGGGAAACAAAATATAAGAATGAAAGTAGAGTTGACTAACGTTAAATTCGTAACGACCATCGACCGGAGATCTTATGATTTGTGTAAAATAATGGCTCATCCTCGAAACGACAAATATGCAGTTAGCTACAGATAATTTATGTCAATAAAAGTAAAAATAGTTACATAATTTACACTTTTAGTTCTCTAACTACACGAAATTATATGTTCAGTTCACTTTCTTAAGATACACTTGATGCATCTAACCTTATGTAGTTTGTTGTATATAAGATTTCCCCTAATTGAAATGTTTAACTACAAATAACAAGATGAACCCGTAAACAGCCTTACACCAAACTAAACAATTAAACATCAGGGCTTTCCAACAACGAGAACGAGGATAAACACGTTAATTGAAAATCATTTTTCTTTTTCCCTAGGGAGAAAATATGCTATATTATATTATAATACATCATTTCTTGTCATAAAATTAAGAAAGATGCAACTTAAAATGAGACATCCATATGCAAATGGAATCCTGAAACCCATATATCATTTGGATTTGATCATCCAATTTTATATATCATGGGACCAAAACACGAATCAAAAATAGTTTTTGATTCAAAGAAGTTATAGAAAACAACTTCATGTCATTATCAACACAGAAGATCTTTTTTATATCAAACAACATAATAATACAAACAGCTGCAAATTTCGTGACCCATTTGATCAGAAAATATCAGAATTCATGTACGAAAGTTGAATTATAGGACACCATGTATAATAAATGACGAAAAGCACCCATAAGATACATTCGATCTATAAGATCGCGACCAAGTTATAAAAGTTTATTGTTATTGTTATGTTATGGACTTATGGCTCCACAACCACCTTGCCAGTAGCGTGCCCCTCGATGCTCTTAGCCCAAGCCTCTTCCGCTTTACTTAAAGGGTATCTCGAGTCAATAACAGTTTTCAACTTCCCTTCTTTCACCAACTTTAATAGGAAACTAATCTCTTCTGCATTTGGACTCAAAAGAAACGGGATAATTTGTTTCTTCGAGAACGTGATTTTGTTCATTGCATAAGTCCAAAACGTACCGCTATTTGGTGTTATGACGATCACTTTCCCAGTCGAGCTCAAGTTAGGCTCAAACGTTGACCATCGGGTACCAGTGGTGCAATCGACCACAACGTCATATTTTTGACCGGATGGGCTTTTGAGGGCGGCTCCTTCTGGAGTTTTGTAGTCAAGAACCTCATCAGCTCCTAAGCTTTTGACAAATTCAATGTTGCGGGGCCCACAGGTTGCTGTCACATGGGTGTTTCCGAGTTTGGCTAGTTGGACTGCATAGTGACCCACACCGCCTGAAGCGGCAGTTACTAGCACATTTGTACGTGGTTCAGTTTTGTCTAGCTTTATTCCGCCGGTTACGGTGAGGGTGTGGAGAGCAGTACCCCCTGCAATAACTAGACTTGCACCTTCTGCAGCTGATACTTCTGGTGGTCTTGGAACTGTTGAGACTTCCTTAGCTACAGCATACTCAGCCAGTCCTCCACCCGCACCCCCCTGTCATCCGGTCCACAAAATAAATCACTTTACTTACGGATAATTAGTTAAATAGACAGTTCTAGTATTCTCATGATTACAGTAGGTAAGAATGTAGTTCCACAAAAAAGGATTATGAAAAATGTGGTTTAGTATAATAACTTTGATCATGGAATTAGCGTCAATATGAGTGTTACTGGGAGAGACGGTAGACTCTCGAAAGCAAGCCTAGAATTTGTACTTCATTCGTATATCCAATTTTCAATAGAATTTCATCTGGGTCCTATCAGAATGGACAGGATAGGAACTTCCAATACAACATGAACTTCTTGTGTCATTGTTACATACTGAAGATACGAGTAGTAGTAACTTAGCATCTGAATTTCTTCTAAATTAAGTTCCACATCCTATATTAAACGGGAAAAAAAAAGTAAAACAGAAAAAAGATGAAACTCACAAGGGAGGAAACAATTTTGTCACCAGCTTTAAAATTCTTCACTCCAGGTCCAACTTCTACAACTTCTCCTGCTACATCACCAACTGTTGCAACAAACTAATTAGGTTATGTATATACATACACACACATACAAATGCTTTCGGGATTTAACATAACTGATAAAACTATGACTGGGTTTTTGTATAACCAAGGACTAATGTTATGTAATAGCAATGTAGTTATCCTGGCACACTACATTGGTCATTATACAAATGGCTGAGGCAGTTAGTCATTTAAGATTTGAAGTTAGTAAAAATTTCCATTTTCCCCATATTTGGTATCATAAGATGGCAACCTATTTTCTCAAATATCCTGCATTGGTTAGTGCACAATTCATCAAAAATAACAAAAATGGAACATGTTCCTGAATTTAGTGACTAAATTAGCATGACAATTTGTACAATGACCAGCATGGAGCACTGAGATAAGTACATTGCTACTTAACTACATTAGCCCTAAAAGTATAACAGTAGAACTGCCATGCTAACTTGTTTTTTAAAACACATAATAGGGCTGCCAAATGCAATAGGTAAGGGAACCAAGTAAAACAGTAAAAAATACATAAATAAATGATATATTTAAGAGAACTCACACCAAACAAGTAAGAAAACATTTATTTGTAAAACTTTCATTCAGTAACATCCTCAAAAGAAACCCAACATGGATGTTACTCGACTAACGCATTGCTATTGTCGTAGTTTTCAAGATCAGCTGTAGATACAAAAACGCTACTTAAAGCATGAGTAGAGAGACCAAACGAATGGTTGTTCTTTTACTTTCAGGTCTAGCTAACACATTGACAAGTCTAAAACAGCGGCATAACAACGTAAACAAATGAGATTTTCATCGAAGTATCGAACTAACCTGGTATAAAAGGAAACTTTTTAGGCAAAATAGGCCTTGCGAGACCACTCTGGATTTTCCAGTCAATTGGATTGATGCTTGCTGCTTCTATTTTCAGCAAAATATCATCCTTTCCAGGAACAGGGATAGGTATTTCAACATGCTGAAAAAAGTTATAGAAGCTTTATTAACTATTGTATATCACTATATCATACATATATTTAAAAGCCTGGTCCATACAAAATGAATTAGTCCTTTCATAAGGGGCAGGGGATTCTACTCTTTTTCAATAAAACAACAGACATAATGCCACGTTATAGATCACATAGCAAGATACTTAACATGTTTTACCAATAATAGTAGCAGCACTATAAAAATAAAAGTAGAGTACCTGCGCAAAGCGGCAGTTAATTATTTAATATAATTTTCTATATGTAAACATCGTAGTATACATATATAGACGTTTAATAATTCCATTTTCACAGTATATAGATCCCTAGTTTCTGTAGTTAAAAAAAATACTTTCTATCTATTATATCTAAAATGTCAAAAATATTATCCTTTTTTAATTAAGGAATTTAGTACATAGATTAGAAACATTTTAATGTAATCTTAATTAAGGCATGTAATACATAGATTAAGGAGAAGGGGTAAATAGGTAATTTTAATTATTATTTAAGAGTTTAAGATTCAACAATCAACATGCATTATATGTATATATATATTAGATGATGACCCGTACTTGCATTTGTTACAAGGTAACAATAGTAATTTTGTAGGTATGTTCTTTTATCTTTTAAATTTTTTAAGCAACTTTTATTTAACTCGCAATGCCATGATTGGTAACAGAATTTAAGTATGTTAAACTGTTGATAATATTCCTAATATGTTACTCTAATCAAACTTTTACGGTCAAATTTACCCAAAATTCTATTGTATTTAAAATTTATCCAACATTAAAAGTTTTCCACTGTATGTAACAAATTCTCAATACATTAGTATTGTATGGATATGAACTGATGAGGTGGTAGTGACAGGGAAATTGGTATAGTTGCCACAGCAGCAAAAAATATCGGTTATCTAATAAAAAAGTTATTTGATACATACAATAACAGTATAAGTGCAGGCCAATTTTGAGTAAAATTTGATACACTTATTTAACTCTGGATTGAACAGTTTAACCTAAACAAACTCTACAGAATCCGGAAGATAACATAATCATGGAAATCAAATAGAGATAACAGTTAGAAATTACAACAATATACCAACTCAATTAGGTTACAAAATGAAAATTGAATAAGGTTACAAAATCAAATTGAATTTAATATAAATATACATAAATATTTTTTTAAAATAAACTAAAAATGAAAATTGATTGTAAAATACCTTTAAACCGGCGGAACCTCCGCCGTAACAAGTGTACCAAACCGCCTGCATCAATTTTCCGGCCATATATTCAACCGCCTATACAATTTCTGAGCTACTGGTTCGAATTTTGGCAGTGAGTGGAGTGAGTAAAACGACGGCAATTATGGAGTTTTATTTTGAGATTGTGAAAGTGATTTATGGAAGATTCCACAAGTTTTGAGTTCACGTCTATTGACTATTTGACTCTGTTTACATCGACTCACTTTTGTATCATTTAGTAAAGTTAATAGTTATTAATAAATTATTAACTATTAATTATTATTAAATTAACACTTAATAATAATTCATTCGAGATTTAAAAAATGTTTCGCGTTTAAAAACAAGGATTAGAAAACGTTGTAAATTCTAATTGTATGGATAATGGACTCTTATCTACTAGTTTGTTACCATCTGCTTCTATCAAAAAAAATTCAATGTATAGTAGTCATTTGATTATGAGCAATAAATAATGTTTTTCCTTCGTTTTCACTCTTATTTTTTGTTCTTTCATATTACAACACGTTATCAGTAAAATTTAATTTTATAATAAGATAAATAGTAAAGTTTTTTAAACTTTGTTTTTTTGTTAATATCGTCAACTTTTTTATAACGTAAAATAATGAACTATTGTGACTACATAAAAAAAATGATAAAAATAACATAACTTCATATTGACAACAAAATCTCTTTACAAGATTATGCCTAGATGAATCTCAAAACATAATATTTAACGATGAAAGATTTGTGGAGTATGTCAAAACCTAGAAGAAAGGTTTGACCATCAAAAGCAATTAATGCTTTCAAAAACTCGCATTAACTAAATGTATCTCATGTTGCAAGATTATAAAAGTGTCAGCGTACTGAGTACAATTCTGCAACGGTGAGTATTGAAAGCTTTTGAGTAACTAATGTAAAATAGCCATAAGAAATAAAATTTAAATAAATGATGCAGTACTTTCTCCCATATTCTCTAAAAGGAAAATGCAAATAAAGCACATACAGTCATAAATTTGAAGTTTAACGAATCTCGTTTATTATATTGATTGGCATGACCGGTTAGACCATTCTGAGTCAATCATGATGTGAAATATATAGATAAATCATTGCTTTTTCTATATAATTATCATACACCGAACTACTTAGTCTCAGAAAAGTTAATACATACCGACTAGAGTTGAGATTCAATCTCTTAAAATTTTGAAAATAATAATTGGGGATATATGTAGGACAATATATCCATGTAATATACCATTTAGATTTATTTTTCAAAACTTTATGCATCGTCTAAATGTCCATGCAAATCGCAACCTAAAGTTTGCATTATAAAGTGACTCGACTATTAACATTGCGAACACATATTCCAAAATTTTATATTCAATGTCAGTGAATATATATTATGCTGAAAAAAAATATTAAGCGTCTTAAGTTGATTGTAATTTTTTTTCAACATATATTAGTTCATACATAAATTGCTTTTGTTGAAACGCTTAATTGATTACTAAATCAACAATTATGATGAGAGCAATGTTGTTACTCGTAGTTTGGGGCCATGTTAGTATACATAAAACAATATGAGATCGAGCCAATGGAATTATGATTCCTCCCCATTAAAATTGATTTTTGGTCATGAAAAATATATTCATATCTAATATCTTTCTTATTTGTCTGTGTGATATATATCTTAGTTGTTCTACCTTAACTCACAAACTCAAACTATGAGACCAAAAAGAAGGTTTGAATGCCTTGTGGGGGAGAGATTAAACAGTTTGAACTGAAATATCAATATATAACATTGATCCTCATAGTCACAAATATAAACTTGAAGTTCAAATGATAATTCATCTTCAATATTTTCCAAACACATTTGTTTAATAAGTTGTTAATACTCCTATTGAAATGGCTAATAAGCCAATTGAAACGTGATTAAAGAATCAATTCCAAATTAAATCCTCGGAAAAAACGAAGCAAGGAGTTAGATAGTCAAATCGAGGAACTAAAGACCCCATTAAGTATTTAGTAAAGAAATACTAAACATGAAGGTTCTAAAAGAATCTGGGGTACCCATAAAATAAAGTGATCTCAATATTTTGCGTATGTCTTGATAAATGAGGAATCAAAACAAATGACATGTCGTTAATATATGTTTGTACCGAATATATGGCACTAGATATTGTGAACGAAGATCAGGAAAATATTCTTGACAAGAAGTTCACATATTCTTGGCCAATATAAAAAGACACAAAAAAATTAAGAAATATGGAATCTCATCATAGATTTTTGGACTTGAAGTCAATATACATGCAGGTGTAAAACCTATTGTATAGATTGGTCTTTATGCGAAAGCGTAACGAGTCACAAACTACAAGATATAAGGCGAGAGTGTTGATACAAAGAATTTTTGCAAAGACCAATATTTGATTACGATGAGAAATTCTCTCTTGATGGATGCAATTATCTTATTGATATTTTAAAAGTCTTTCAACAAAAGAATACTTGAATTGCGTTATTGGATAATTAGAGCTCATTTGTTATTGAGATCCTTCAGGGATATAAAATGGTTAAAACATGTATCGACGTTTATTCAATTTGAATAAATCCTTATAACTAAGCTAAGTGGGCCACATATGATATATTGATTTTATAAATATTCTTGAAAAGAATATGCTATGAAAATAATTATGTTTACCCATGAATTTTCCAAAAACATTTAGTTATGAGTATTTTTAAATTCATATATGCTTGGAATTTTTTGAAGCTTCCAAAGGGGATTGAATACTCAAAAATGAATATGAAATGAAATGTCTTGTAAAGATATAGTTTTATCATAGATAAATAATCATACATCCTCATGATCCAATGATTGTAAGATCATTTGATATTGACGCTCCTTCCGATCCTCTAAGGATGAGAAATTTTCCGTCAAGAAGTACCATATGATAATATCATAGGATGTTGATATTTCCTAGTCATACAAGATTTGAAATCATTTTTTCAAATTTGTTAGTGAGGTATAAATGATTTCATATGGAAAGACATTTATTGTCTTGCATGAACATAACATACTATCTACTTAAAGAATGGAACATCAATGTTGATTGATCCATAACTTATCTTGGCGGAGTTATTTTTTGCTCATTACTTGCAAAATATAAAGAGTGGTTATTGATCAACAAAATCATGCAAGTGACGAGATCAAGTTATGTGATCATTAGGAGGAGAAAATACATATTGTTACACTCTTTTTCCCTTGATCATGATTTTGTTTCACTGGGTTTTCTTGGCAAGACTTTTAATGATGCAACATCCCCAAATGTATTAAGAGAATTATGTACTCTTTTTTCTTCACAAACACTACAATTTCTTGGAGGTCGACAAATAATCATTAACTACTACATCGTCAAACAGTGTTGAATTTATTGCACCTTATGAAGCCGATCGATGTAATGTTTTTAATAATGAATCTAAATAGATGTATTAGGTATTATGATTATTTTTTTAAATTTATTAAGCATTTTTTTTCTTATTAATAATTAGCTATTATTTTTGAAAAGATTGACCCACATGGTCCATTTGACCCATAACCTGAAACTGACCTTTTAACTCGAAAATGACCCGAAAACATGTTAAAATTAAAATCGGAATACTTGAATCGAGTTTGGTTAGCGGTATTAGAATAGGTTGAAATACTCAACCCGATTTAAAAATCGAATGGGGTTCAGGTTGACCATTTCTGAGTCGATAACCTGAACACGTCAACCCGATCAACCCGAACTAATCCGAATTGTCACCCCAACCTTATTTGAAGGTCTTAGCTCATTATAATCAAACATGTTTGTTGTGCAGAAATAAAAGTAAAAACTAAAAAACCTGTACTCTCTTGCATATTTATTCTCTGTAACATATCTTACACAAAGGAGACGACGAAATATAAACTTGTACATGTAACATGTCTCTACCAAACACAATGACACTAAACTCAACAAGGCTAAAGCCTTCAACACTCTTTATTACTGTAAAACTCGAAAATACACATAAGATACAACAATGATGACAACTATAAGACCAAAAAATGACCCGATTTAGAGTAGTTCAATCATCTTTAGGTTACGGCTCCACGACCAATTTCCCGGTCGCATGTCCCTCAATACTCTTAGCCCAACCCTCTTCAGCCCGACTTAACGGGTACCTCGAGTCGATCACACTTTTCAATTTCCCTTCCTTCACCAACTTCACAAGACGCTCAATCTCTTCTGCTTTCGGAACCACAATCAAGGGTAGAAGTTGCTTTTTTGAGAACGTAACTTTATTCACCGCATAAGTCAAAAACGTAGGACCACTCGGGGTAATGTCGATTACTTTCCCTTTCGAAGTCAAATTGTTCTTAAACGTTGACCACGGGATACCAGTAGTACAATGGACCACTATATCGTACTTTTGACCCGACGGGCTTTTGAGTGCAGCTCCTTCTGGAGTCTTGTAGTCCAAAACCTCGTCGGCTCCTAAACTTTTGACTAACTCGATGTTTCGGGCCCCACATGTCGCTGTGACGTGGGTGTTTCCAAGTTTAGCGAGCTGAACTGCATACTGACCAACACCACCTGAAGCGGCGGTTACTAGGACATTTGTGCGTGGTTCGGTTTTGTCGAGCTTTAGTCCACCGGTTACAGTAAGGGCATGGAGAGCAGTGCACCCGGCTACGACTAAACACGCAGCATCTGCAGCTGCAACTTCTGGCGGTCGTGAAACGGTTAAGCTCTCATTAGCTACAGCATACTCAGCCAATCCACCTGCGCTACTCTGTCATCGAGTACATAAATATACGAATGTCATAAAATTTCATCTCGTAACATATGTTTTGACTATGTGTTCGCTTTCTTTTTGTGTCACTTGGTCATAAGAATTATTATCACAAATAATAGAATTAATGAAGATGAAACTCACAAGGTAAGAAACAATTTTGTCACCAGCTTTGAAATTCTTCACTTCAGGTCCAACCTCCACAACTTCTCCTGCTACATCAAAGACTGTTCCAACAAAAAAAATATGGTTAATTATGTATATACATATCAAGGAAGGATGGTTTGTAAGAAACACAACCTTTTTTACTTATAATATTCATTGTTAAACATTTAAAACAAGAAAAGTATCCAAATATTGAGTAAAAGGAGTATCATTGAAATGTTTACCAATGAATATATAGGCCAAAAATCGCTCTCAAAAAATTCACTTCCCTGACCACCCAATTATAAGCGCAAAAGTGGGTAGGTCAGATCGATTGAGTTAACAATTTAGAACAGTTCGGGTCAAGTTGACTTATCAACATTATTTGTCTTCCTTTCAAACGTCATATAATCTAAACATAAGTTTAGGCAAGAGTAACAATTTTCTTATAAGAGACCTAAGAATAAAGGTTTCAACGATTGGTATTTTTCGTCTAGATTATGAACCCATTCTCTATTGATAAAAACAGTTACACAACCAATTACAAGCCTAAATGCAAGCAATATGGTCTACTGACCATATTTGAACTCTTTGACCTCATGAAATGATTCAAGTATTGAACTAACCTGGAATATAAGGAAACTTGCGGGGTAACACAGGGCGAGCTACACCTTTCTGAAGTTTCCAATCGAATGGATTTATGCTTGCTGCTTCTACTTTCATCAGAATCTCCCCTTTGCTGGGAGCAGGAACTGGGATTTCAACATGCTGCATAAGATATCAATAGCATGAATAAACAAACTGCAACTTTTATGGTTTTACCAAATACGCCAACTTTGATTTCAATAATCTCTTGCAGTGAGTTTGATTTTACCATATGTAAGTAATTGATTCCTGTCCTACATCTATAAAACTCTTTTTAACAACTTAAAGTGATTTGAACATAACCCTATAACTATATACCAATACTAATATACTTGCAATCTGTTACCATTGGTAACAACAAAAGCTAACAAACGTTGCTATTTTAGACCCAAGAAGAAAAAGAAAAGTTTATTGGAGTATTATTATATCAGTAAAATTTACACTGATTATTACTCCCTCCGTCAAAGTCTCCGGAAATAAAAAAATCATTCAATTTCTGATAGTTTGATTAAATATCAAATTTTACCCATATATTCAAAGCAAGTTTGATTAAAAATATTTAAGAAATGAATTATTGAAAAAGATAAGTAAAATTTTCTAACCAACTAACGAGTTGGATCAAAGCTAACTATTGAGGCAATACAACATATGGAGTATATAATTAGAAGCAAAGCTAAACGCAAATATTCCCAAAAAATTAAACAAAACAAGAGAACGAAAACCAATCTGAAACCAACAATTTAGGTGATTTTTAGTTGTATTACCTTCAGACCAGCTGAACCACCGCCATAAGAATCGTACCACACCGCCTGCATCAATTTTCCGGCCATATTAATTAGCTACCGTTTTAATCGTTGGAAATGTATTACTCCGTACAAGTATTTAAATTTAAATGTGAATGAATTGAAGTAACGTGAGTTCATTGATCTTTCTTGAACCACCACACATTAAGTCGGTTGTTTGACTAGAAGATTTTTGTATTTGACTTGGATACTTATCTTCCTTTTGACCTTTCTGGTCAGCGTGTTTTTATTTGATTATTCTAAAATTATATACGATTTGAGTTGATGAGAATTTATTTTAACTGAGAGAAAAATGTCACTTATTTTAGCCAGAGACAGCAAGGATTAAGATTTAACATAAATTATCCTTTGTTATACCTAGAATAATGTTATTAACATCATCTATTTTTTCTTTTTTAGTAAATTACATTTTCAGTTCCGGAAGTATATTAATTATTTCACTCTCGATCTATGGATTGAGCTTTTTCAAATTCAGTATCTTAATTTGGATTTTTGTTTCATTTTCGTTCTCTCATTCACATAAAAATACTAAAGGAAAAAAATAAAAAACCAGGAGTAAAACGAAAACCTGATTTTAAGGAGCTAAACCCATAAAAAATTCAATTTATGGACAGGAAGTGAAACGAATAACATACCACAAGAAAATAATAGAACTAGAAACTTATACAGTTTAGTAAATTTGATCAACCTGTATATGTTCAAGCATAGGAAGAGGTGTATATTCATGGATATCTATCAAGCAGTGTACGTAGATTTTAGCAGGTATTCAAGCGGTGAACGTTTAAGATCATTTAAAGAAAATTTTTATTTTGATTAACGTCAGCTACAAAGTTCCAATACTTTTGATAAGAGAAAAAAAAAAGGAAATAAAAAAGGAAACAAGACCTTTTTGTATTGGGCTTTAGAAGAGACAAATATGTTTAGGGCTTCAACAATGTCTATGGGCTGGTTATAAGGGTCGTTATTTGACGTCGTCTTGACCCTTTCAACACTTTATTGGGCACATGTGAATATATACTCCGTACTGTTATGTTATTTTGGATATGTGCTTGTGATATTATGATTTCTTGTTATTACTCCTCCCATCTCGAATTTTATTGTTCACGTAATTATTTTATTTCTTTTAAAAAGATTATTTATTTGTAAAAAATAACCATTAACATTGAACAACTTAATTTATTCTCATTATTACTTTTAATCATATATTTTATAAGCGGTCAAATTTGCCTTAAATATGAATATTCTTCCAACCTATTCTAAATCTAACAAAATTTGTTAGTGGACAATATGAACGGGACAGACGGAGCAGAGGGGAACCGCTATGGCGGTGAGGTAAACACGTATTACTAATCAAAAAAATTCACATAGTGTACAAAATGTTAATTTTTGTTATTTTAGTAGAAGTGCAATTAGGAAATTTCTTAAATGCAACTAGTTCTTAAGTTACTAACTAAACTATATCTATATTTACTATAAATTAGATTTGCTCAATATAATGAGCATATTTTAATAGTCTTATTTAGCTAAAATAACATTATAATATATATATATATATTGAAATGGTACATTTATAGTTATTTATATTTTATTTAAATGTTATGAAAAAAGAATAGTACTACTTCTAAAAAACTTCATCCCAGTTCTACCTCCAGGAGGGAGTATGAAATAAACGTGTAATGATTGATGGTAGCCAGGACCACATGATGATAAACATAACCATATTTTTTGAAGAACAAACACAAAGTTTACCTTCCAAATAGTTTCTGGTCAGCTTTTTTGAACATTTATGGCACCTTTCAACAATTCGAACATTTATAGCATCTTTGTAGTAAATTCCATCGTGATATACAGTTAGATGCAGTAACATGGTTGAGTGATAGCCTAAGCTTATAGAAATACAACTAATTAAAGTTTGATATGTGTAGTGTGTATTCAACTGTTCGAATATATAATGTATGTGAGAAACTTGTTAAATTGTCATAGTTTGGTGATGGTATCAACTTGTAAGGATGTCACGTAGCACCTTATAGATGACACGCAACAAAAATTTCATAAATTACATACCATAGCAACAATTAACATGTTTTTTTATACAATACAAGCCCGAATAGTTGACTACATTCTACAAATGTCATACTTTAATTAGTTGCATTTTGACGCACTAAACCATTGAGTGATGACTAATACTAATATTCAGTATGCTACAAAAATGAACTCTGGAAACTAATCATAAAAAACCCTCACCAGAAGCAACGCAACTCTGCTATTTCCTCCCTTCACCAGTAAATCTAATTTTTCAGGTCAAGCTACTGTAAAATATGTTGAATTAAAACTGAATAACTAATCATGTCACTCAAACAATTCGTGACATATTTTAGATTACTTTAACAGGTACTCAATTAGTTTATGGAGCAAATAATAAAATAGTTCATGATTAAGAGTGACTCTCTACCAAACTAAACAACCCCCTTTCTTAAAATATTTCACGTATCACTTTGAAACTTCCTTTCTTAACTGGAAGTACAAGCATCAACCATTATTAAATCGGAGAAAACAGGGTTGGCAAAAGGCCACCGTCATAGAAAACAAAATGTTACATAACTGTAGTATAAACCTTTCTAAAGATAAATCTAGAGAAGTCAGAATGGGTTTGTTAAAATGGGTCGGGTCCACTTGGCTCAAGATCACAAACATTGTACACTGAATTGATTAAGATTAAGAGAGTGTAGATAGAAACTGAAAGTTAAAGTTAAGAGAAGTTAAATACCCAAAAAACACGTTAACTTAATATGTACCAACAAGTTAAAACCCCTATTTACAAAATAAAGCTAAACCAGATCGTACTATAAACACTAATATCGACAAGTTCATAAGAACTTACTAAAGGAGATGGTTTTTTTTCGTGTTAGTTGTTCTCCTCAAGGTTATATACAGTCTTGACGTATTCTTCTGTATCCCAAAGAAATGACCCAAAAGCAATCGCCTCCAAAGCAAATCTCTTCAAGGTTGAAAATGATGTAGATATAACTTTATCAGATTCAACCTCACAAAAAAGCGCAAAACTATGTTTTGCTATCAGATTTAAAGCCTCCTTAGAATAAGGTTGAGCACATTTCACTAGTGAATCAGAGGCGAATCCCATTAAATACGAACTCAATTTCTCTCGTTTCTTTTTACCATCATATTGTGTTGTTAACATCGTGTTATGGGTATGACCAAAAACCAAATTCTTTCTTCTAAAATTGTTATAGATCATATCATCAATGGGGTCCACAAGGCTCATTTCTAGCTGATGTCTTAACGAAGCGGATTTAAGAAAATATCCAAAGAGTATTGAAGAGGTATAGATTTGAGAAAGATTGGCCCGTTTGATTTTGGTTGTGGCCCAACTGTCAGTGACACTAAAATCTGATCTCCATCCTGTAATGGAAGTTAGATGTTGTCTTATCATCTCCAAAACCTCAAAGGTATGAATCGACTCGAGTTCCCAGTCTTTTGACGGCAAGATTTCAAGTCTGTTATTGTAAATACATTTTGAAAGACGCGGAATAAGATGGACTTTGAGTTCGGAGAATTTGTAGAGGATTAACATGTACATTACATCTTCTACAGCGGTTTGACATTCATGTTCTTTTAGCTCAGCAATCCTCCTGTAAATATAATTCCATTAACAAATTAGATGACCAAAACTACAGCTAAATGCTCATGCCTAATAGCCTTAGAGTTATAAATAGCTCTCAAGTTCACAACTTTATGGAGTTCTTTTGTTGGTAGTTAGTCATTAAATAAGCTCACACTTATTGACCTTCAATAAATGATATGCCATAGCCTGATTTGAATGACTTTTTTTGCATTAACTCAATGAAAAATGTATCCAACTTGACACAAATTGCAAATGCTAATGATTACCAAACTTTTGAGTATTTGTTATCGCATGTATGATGTAACTGACCTTCTATAACTAATCAGTAACGCTAATAGTGATAATGTTGTAGCCGACATGACAATTTATATTGTTGTCACATCAGCGAAAACATTGATATAAACCGTAAATTATCAGTTTATCAAATAACTTGGCACATCAGCAGAAAAGTTACAGAAACAAAAAACTTACCGGTTGATAAAACTTAAAAGAGTTGCAGGTCAGCACAAAACTTACAAAACTTGAAAACTTATTGGTTAATAGAAATAGTCATCAGTTATCAGATATATACAATAATAAAAAGTAATCTATTTAAAGTTAATCAAGTTAAATAATCTAGATTTATAAAATTCAATACAAAGTACAACAATTTGTATCAAAATATATGTCCATAAGTTTTCACACTATGTAAGACTGTTTTACTTCATAGGATAAACAGGTAAATGGATAAGGTTTTCACTAAAAACGAATTATAAATGAATACTGAATTATAAAATTTAACTCGAATCAAGTAAAAACGCAAACCTATGAAGGCAAGCTTCAGTCGAATCGG
The DNA here is from genome assembly GCA_963921325.1 of Logfia minima. Taxonomy (NCBI): domain Eukaryota; kingdom Viridiplantae; phylum Streptophyta; class Magnoliopsida; order Asterales; family Asteraceae; genus Logfia; species Logfia minima. Next base: position 6,367,614 of record OY992775.1, on the reverse strand, counting down.
CGGTTAACTCCATACGTTTATACGCTTCATCGACATCGTTAACTAACTTCTCCAACGTCTCCGCAACAGCATCGTGAAACGATTTCCGCTCATTTAATAACACACTTGACAAAAACCTACCGGCCGGCGTCACTGGTTCAATCGGAGTATTCAAACTACTAAACTCACAGTAACTCGCAACTACTAAACGACAACGTTTCGTTACTGATGAATTGAAACTTGAAAAGGATTTAAAACTTCCGGCGTAACGACCGTTCGCCGGAGAAGAAACGGTTAGAAAACGAGTGTTGAAGGAAGATGAGAGACTATATTCCATTCAGCAATAATTGAGATAGGTTAATGGATAGATACAAATGGTTTGTATGTATAGGTTGTGTGATGAATATTTATAAAGAAGTTGAAAGGGGATAAGGATTTGGTTAACTGGATAATAGGTTATCAGTTACTGGGACACGATACGGTGGGCCGACCCAATAAGGACGTTCTCCTATCTTATCACTTTTTTGACCTACGTATTTACCAATAAAATTGTCATAAATTTTGTTATATTTGGATTAAAACAAAAAGATGTTGTCATTGATGATATGATATATATTTGATTGTGAGATAATCATCAATTCATGGTATTCATCATCATCGTTAACAAACGACTAAATAAAGAAAACAAATACAGTAGTAAGTTTTAGGTAAATCGTCAAAATATGAGTAAATTGTTCTATGATTATCGACTATATAAATTAATTAATAAAATTATCAACATATAGATCAATTCTAATATTTTATATATATTTTAGTGGCTTTTTACCTGACATCTCCTATTTCTACTCAATTTATGAATAACATCTTGTTAGAATCGTAAACAAATCGTTTTAAAACTTTTCATAATCGATTTTTCAGAATATAAAACCCGTCAATAGTTCGTTTCTTATTTATGTAATTTGTTCTAAATTTTAATTGATTAAGTGAATAAATATAATTTGTGGTAAGGAATGAGATGATCGAAAATACCTAATTGTCAAGTTCAGACATATTAGTCCAATAATTAGTAATTATTGTTAATGACACTAATTTCGAATTTACGTAGGAAATATCTCTTGTTGACAGTGACCATTATTTGGAAACAAATATAAGGTTGATGGTATTTTTGTCTTTCTTATTATTTAGCATATTTCTTGACAACTTTTATATATTGTGGGTTATAATTCCCCATTATAGCTATAGTTAATGAAGATATCATTTTGGACCAATATAGTATTCTTGTCCTAGTTATTAAGTGTTTCAGTTTGGATATATTTGTCCATGATAAATACTTTCCTGTTATTTTGTTTGTTGAGATTGCTTTTCATAAGACCATAGTAAGTATGACATAAGACTATGACAAATACTTATTTGTTTTCAATAATTTACACCAACTTCACTAAAAAAACCAAAAGGAAGTTACTTTATTATGAGTAAATTTCATGAATCATCTACTTAGTTTATATAAATTATTTTTAATTTTTTTCACTATCAGTCAAAAAGCTTTATTTTAATTTTGTAGATGATTTCTCATTCATTTAACTTGACTATAATATTGTTATTCTCTTATTTTTCTATTTATGAATAAATTTTATAATTAACAATATTTTAGTGGATTTAAATTGATCATTAACAACACACCATAAACAATCTCCTTTATATATTAAAGAAAATGTTATGTACAAAGGAATCTTGACCTTTTTATTTATAAATAAATAGTGGTCATTAGATGATTCTTTAAAAATGATTTTCATCCATTGATTTACAAGTCAACGGTGTTGAGTTCATAATTGTCTCTCTCATAAGAGAGTTTAGCATCATTGACCAAAGTACCCTCAATTGATTAATTTAATTACCCGTCTTTTATTTTAAAATTCCGTTCGAATTTCTTTCAATTTATATTGTTCAATCATCTCATTAAATTCAAAATTCCAATTCATTTTCACCTCTGCATATGGTATTATAACTTAATCAAGTGTCAATTTATGTCAATTTTGTTTATAATAATACCACTTGCTAACACTAGCCTAAAGTTGTGTTGATGATAAGGAAAATTTGTTAGTGATCCCACACAAATGAATGGCGTTAGACCTAAATGAGATGAACGACCCGTAAACCCTCAGACTATTTTTGCAATACAAATATACACCGATGTTTATTACATATAAATAACGAACATTTTTTTGTGCAATAGTATTTTTAGATAACTTGATTGTTTTACACCAATACCGCAACTTTACTTCTATTATCCCATGAATTCATCCTTATAATCAACCTTTACTCTATAACTGGTGAGCAAAGTTCGTTGATAAAGATCCCTTCTTATATTCAAATTCAAATATAAAATAAAGCATCTAGACTGTAAAATATCAAACTTTTTTTTGCTGGTATGTTGGAAATTAAGATACGCTTTCAGATACTTGTGTATGTGCATCTCTCCTTCCATTCAACACATTTTTATAAATTGTCAACTGCACAAATATGTCAACTTAAAAATTATGTAATAAAATAACAATATAATATATGAATTAAAACTATGTGACAGTCCCACAAGTTATAATCTAATAAACTTTTAAAATTGATAAAAATACAGTAGATATATATATATATATATCAAATTCATATATACCACATGACAATTCATGAAATTTAATCATTTATTAATAAAAATATTATCCAATATTCGTTCTTACACAGGATACAATTTGCCCACCACCATCATGAATCCTTTTTAATAGTCACAAATCACAAATTTAAATTATAACAAAGGTCACTTGCCTAGTTAAAATACAGTCACCATCAAACTTAACCATAATATAACTTCTTTCCAACGATAAATTAGTGCACCCTAGTCCAAAAGATACATGTCAAGGTCTTCATTTTATCAGTATTTCCTAAACAACACAAAACCGATCCTACTCGTCCAATTCTTCCGACTTAAATCCTCATAGCATAGCACTCGGGAATTTGCACGACCCGAAACCTGAAAAATACCATTTTAGCTAAAAAACTTAATTTGTAATTATAACTTTAATTTAAACTTACTATATGTATCATTGCTAAACATGTTACTATAAAATAATAATAGAATAGAATAGAATAGAATAATTTAATTTTAATAAAAGAATTACTATAAACACACTTACTTGGATTTTTGGCTGTTTGGACTGCAAGCCCATCGAAGTAACAAGACCCACCAGATTTCCTAAACTGGGCCCAATAAGAACTAAACGCATAATTCGCATGCCAAACCAACGATTCCGGTTTAAAACACTTCCCACCAGGTCGGATCGGGTCACAAGTACCATTCCCCTGCCCACAAGCATAAGACAGAGCATCACCAAGAGCCGTCGTGTTAGCTCCCCGCGCCACCACACACCAAATCTTCCCTTTATACGGCATATTATTCGTCGGTTCCGGCAAATTCTTCTTGAACTCCAAAGTCTTACCCGATAAATCTATCTCGTAAATGCTCGACCCGTTCGGGTACAACAACCCGAAATGGCGCTCCGTACCCGGACCCGTCTTCAAATTCTCATTATACAACGCGAAAATAAATGACGGGAATACCACACTGGGCTTTAACGGCGTACCACGTGCGGGATTCTCCGTTAACCGTTTGACCACATTACGGTTGTACACCGCGGCATTGTGAATATTCCCTCCGATTTGGTCGATATCGCCTCCATTGGGCCAGCCCGTTTCCGCGATAAATATACGGGTTTCCGGGTACCCGGCCCGTTCCATAGCAAAAAACAAAGCATCAAGCATTTGTTCTAATAAGTTAGTATAAAGCAACCCGGAAACCGGGTCAGTGTAAAATTTAACATTCGGTTCAAGCAATGCGTACCCAAGTTCAACATTAACTGGGTCAGCTACCCAAGCGAAATAAGTATAAATATCAATGAAGAAAAATGATTTGGTCCGGTTAATAAACCTCAGTAACGGCACAATAACCGAAGCCGTTACACTTGAGCGGAATTTTCCGCTCGAGGGCGGAAACGAAGTTTCCAAACAATCCATAGCTAAAGGTGTACCAACTTTTATCTTTTTTAATTTATATTTAACTAAAGATTTTCGTATACGGCCCATGGCCGGTACGAGATTAAACCACGTGACATTGTCGGGCTGAGACAAGATCTCGTTCCCGACAAGAATGTAACGGATTCTGGTATTCGGGTAGAACTTAACAACGTTCGATCGGACCCATTGGTCCGCGAGTGTTTGATTGGTGGATATTGATGTTATGAGTGCATTTGGGACCATTATAGATACTTGAATGCTGGTGTTTTGTAAAGATTTAAGGATTTCAGGGTTTGCATCGTAGATTTTGACCCGACCCGCTTTTAGGGTTTTGATTAGCTCCACGGATTTATGTGGTCTTGGGAGATTGTTTCCGAGTTGCCCGTAGTTTACACCGGGCTTCGCTGCAATACCAGCACCTGTTTATCACACACAATAAAACAAAATAGAAAATAGATAGTATTAGAATTAAAAGTTAAGCTGTTTTTAAAATTTTAAGGTTTAGATAAGCTCATTTTTGATGATTTATTAACTTAATTGTAAGTTAAGTTAATAAATTTAAATAAGTCGGTAAACTCATTTTTAACGATTTATCAAAACAAGACTCTAACAAGTTTATTAAACGTTAAAAATGAGTTTACCTGAATACGCCAAAATTAAACTGAAAATGTTACTAGATAATTAGTAAGTAGTATGAATATGAATGTATGTTAACTTACTTGAAAGAGGAAATAGGAGACACAAGAAGGATACGAAGACGATGAAAGCCATTTTGTGGGTTTGTTTTGGTGATTGAAGCTTTTAAAGTAATATTTGGGGAATTAAAATGGGTAGATGGGAAATTTAATGAAAGATATAGAGGATAGAGGACTTGTAGTTATAAGACCGTTGTAGGTATAATGAAGGTGTTTAAAAAAGGGGAAAAGTGTACGGAGAAAAAGGGACAAAGTACTGATAAAGATTGAGAGAATCTTGTGGTAAAGTCTGAGGTGATGTATGAAAAGTGAATCAAATTGTTTTAAGAAATGGTTGCTTCAACATAAAGATCTTAATTTGTATAATTGTTAAGAAAATAAGTTACATGAATATGCCAAAATCAATGAACAATTGACACATAAGCCATAAACATTGCAGACGCTAGTTATCAAGTTAAACAAATCTTCTTGGTATTGTACTTGTATAACAAAACTATTGTCATTGTCATATAATAATAATAATAAAATAATGATAATAAATAATAATAAAATAAATTATTGCATATATATCATTGAAGGGAGGGATGGATATTTTATGAGGTGGTGTCAGATTATTTTGAGAAGTTCAATGTTTATAAAAAAAATTATGAAGATTATTAAAACTAAATTTGGATCAGTATATTTCGGAAAATCTCTTGTTTTAAACGAACCTTGGACAAAGCATGGTTGTCTAGGAAGAAGCGATGGCTAGAAATAGAAAAAAGATTAAAATAAGGTTTAGAAGTCTCGAATAGAGAAACGAATAGAGAAAAGGTCAACAACACTTTCTATTAAAGGGTAAAAAAGTTATCCCTTATGTTTGTTTTATGCATATCGTGAACATATGATACATTTTTTTTTATAGTTTTTGTCGTGATAATGACTAACGAGGACAAACAAAGACATTGATACGATAAAAGTGTTATCTTTTTCTTCTAAACTATATATGTTAGGGCTTCATTTTGCACATAGACAAAGACAACCTATGTAATTGCTAAAATAACACAAAAATCGTTAATACTTTGTATAGTAATATAAGTGAAACATACAAATATAACCTTATTTGGTTGATCAATGATATAGGGAATAAGAATGGATCTAAAAATTCATGCAACGTCGTATATATTCATCCAATGTCCTATTACCAAATGATCCTTTTGACCGATTAACAAATACTCCTATGGTAGTTGTTTTGTGATATTAAATCATCTAAATTTCAATACATAAATCGAAATGTTGATATAATGATTGTAAATGGTACCACCATATGTATGTACGACACACAAACAAGCGTGACGAGGGGCATAGATATAGCCGTTGAGCAAAGTTTGTGGGGTTCGGGGAAAAAAAAAAGGTTTGTGGGGTTGGAAAATGTAAAGCACTGACCCTCATTTTCACGAATACTAGTACTCGTTATTTTGCCCAATATTATAATAGAGTTGGTATTTTCTGATAAATTCGTTAAATTTGTTAAAAAAAATTTGATACATTAATAATTTATACCGTACATATAAATAGTTTACAATTTTAATAGATTTTTTAGTAGATTTATCTTTACCTTATAACTTATAGTTTTTTTTTTTTTCATTTTCTTCTTCTTATTATTAATTAATAATTATAATTAATATAATATGTTTGATTCGATTTGATTTCGATGGTCACAACAACGAAATTAGTCTTATGCGTAATATCTAAAGGAAAAAAACTTATATTTTATGTGATTAGAAAACCTGGAATTTTATTAAAAATACAATTCACCATTCTCAAGAGATAATGATCTATTATAGTTTGCAGGCAGCCACCAGTGAAGTGTGTTTTGACATACGTGTCTGATAACAAAGGCCAATTCTGCTTTATCATTTTTCTAGAGTAGATATAGTTAACCATTATTATCTATATTTTTTTTGTTTTACTGGAAACAGAATAGATGTCGGCATGATATTTGAACAGTTAAAATGTACTAGAATGAGTTATAAGATACCGTAGAGTAAACATTATCTCACTCTATTTATATTTGTATTAAATCTGTTGGATTATTTTTTTAAGTACGAGAAAAGTTAGTCTATTTGGTACAAAATATTCAGGAGTTTTAAATTTTTAATTTTAATTAAAAAAAATAAAAAAAATCTTCTTTAACATGAACAAACAGTAGTTTTAAAATTTAATTAAAATTGTAAAATTAAAAAATTCTTGAACGTAATTTTCTACAAAATTGAGAAGCTTTCATAATCAGAGAGTATTCATATATTATCATATTGATGTCATTTTATATCATTTTACTCTTTAAAACTACAACAACATTTAGTTTATCAAAAAGTACAAATAAAACTACAATCTATAAGTATTTTACGAAACAAATCCTTAATAAACTCGTTATAAGTTTTGAACATTTCCATCAACCACTTATACGTTTAATTATTTTTTCCATCTCATTTATTATTTAAGAGTGATAACACATAAAGCATTAAAGCATATTTTATAAAAAGGAAATTATATAAGTGATTAATTTGAAACACATTGTAATAAACAAAATACTTGATACCTCTAATTTGATAAAAATCAGTTAAAAGACTCACATGCTAATCAGAGAGTGACATGTCGATCAAATTCAATATGCGTCCAATATGTCAGATTAGATCCTCACATTTCGTCCCAAATGTAACATGAAAATTAATCGTTCTAATAAATGTTCACATTTTTTCACTAAAAAGGAGGAATATAAGACCTCTGTCAACGGGAATACCCTGCTCTCGTCTTCAGTTGTATTTTTGACGTCTTCTGTTGACAGCAACTTGTCCTCTTCCGTCCTTCAAGCTTCGTTCTCCGTTTCCATCTTGAACAAGAACTCCGAAGACTGACAAGTGTGGGACCTCGTCTCGATCTCGATGAAAAACATCATCTTTCACGTCCACCGTAGGGAGAGGTCTAAGAAGAATTCATATTAGTGTTTAATCTAATTAAATACTAGCCTACTACCCGCGCAATGCGACATCATTGATAATATTATGTGTGCTCATATGTTATGTGAGTATCTTATTTTTGCCTTTTGAGTGTGCTTCTGTGGTCATCAAGTTGAGAGAGACAAGGGAGAGGTGTGTGTAATTTTAGGTGTTTAGTGTGTGTATGTGTTGGTTGGTAGTTTTTATAGGTGGGGTAAAAAGAGAAAAATAGATGGTTAAGATCAATTGTAGTTTAAATTAATTGTGAGGATCCATTTTACTTAGTCTTATATTTTAGGGATTTGAAAAGAAAACTATGTATTATAAAGTAGTATAGATCACGTAATTCGCTCTAATCGAGTGACATGACAGTCTTTAATTGATCCTCGCATATTTTAATTTATGTTGTTGAATTAAAACGAATTATCGATAATTTTTAAACCATAGATCGCTCGAAATTCATATAATGAAGTCATATCTTTGATCGTATAAATTACACCGTGTAGTTATATACTTATATCTTCCGCAGTTAACAATTGGACCGGGTTAGTAACAGTCTGACCAATTGGGCCGGGCTAGATCACATAATTAAACTAAAACCTCTTTTTGTATTGGTCATCTGTTGAATTGGGCTTTCGTAGATCATAAAGATTGGGTCTTTACTTGAGCTTATTTGCTCAATGTGATTTCTGTGAATGACGTGGCGATATATGATTGGATATTACACGTCACAGAGCTTCAATTACTTGTTAACAAAGAAGAAGTCAAACAACCATTTTTCACTTCACTCTCGCAAAAAATGGCGAATTTGCGTTTAAATTCTGCTGCAAAAACGAGCTTCATATTAATCTTACTAATTGCAGCTACACTAGGTGAGTATAATCGAAATTTAATCAAGCTATTATACCCTAGTTATTTTAATATTCACTGTTTATGTTTATGCACAAATTTCATCATTACTGAATGGTACATACTTATTTGTGTAAATTAAACAACAATTTGATGTATTTTGAATAATCAAACAGTTTCGGCGAAATCCGGTGATGTGACGGAGTTACAGATCGGCGTCAAGGTATATATACTGATTTAATTGTTATTTTTTAATTTAATAAAATAATATACACAATTAGTTAGGGTTTATTTTGTATGTATATAATTAAAATAAGCCCGGTATATACATATATATATATATTCCTAGGGAGTCATTGTTATGCAGAACCTGTCCTGGTAACGAAGGACATTTGTAATGTCTTTAGGGTTTAGGAAAGCTTTCATTGTATAATTAAGGCTCTAGTTTATGGAAATGTGGTTAAGATAAGACTCAGTTTTCAGTTAATATGGATGTGCATGAAGACTTGAGTTAGTGGAGAAATAGGTTCACTTGGCATGTGAATACTACATAGGTTTTCGGAGTAGCGAAGGATGGAACGAAATCAGATACTTCGTTTTTTTCTGATTGTTTGAAATGTCGTAGATTTCGTTTGCACTGTCTTGTGATGGATGCATTACGTGCAATATTCATTTTGTGTGATCTTTTACATACCAGTAATATTCATTTCGTGTGATCTTTAACATACCAGTATCTAGTTGGTAATTTGGTTATATTTGGCGTGGCTGTAATGCTTTATTTTAATTGCATATAAGTAGTTCTTCAATTTTCAAATGAGTGAGTAGCATATACATTTGATTTATTTGTAATTTATTTTGTATTTTTGAACCTTGGAACTATTATTGTTGCAGCATAAGCCAGCATCTTGTGAGGTACAAGCACACAAAGGTGATAAAATCAAAGTTCATTATCGGGTGAGATGATTTATTGCATCTCGTTTGTTCCTTCTTTTCCTTTTTGTCTTTTCTGAGGTGTTTTGTTTAGTTAGTCATTGATCTCTGGTCTACAAACTTGTTGCGAAACTCAAAAGTAAATGAATGCTTGTCTTTTTAAGAACAATCATAGTAGATGCAATTGTGGTCAGTTCTAGTTCTGATATCAAACCATCATCATAGTTTATTGTAAATCTGCAGAGAGTTGGTACAAAGTAGACGCCATATACACATTTATGTTTAGTGACACTTGTTCTATATAAGATTGATTACTTCTGAAAATTTGCTTACAGGTGAAAACAAAGACTAACTTTCACTAACTTTCACTTGTCTTGCAGGGAAAGCTTACTGATGGCACCGTTTTCGATTCCAGCTTCGAAAGGGGAACACCATTTGAATTTGAGCTTGGTGGTGGTCAAGTGATAAAAGGTAGGAAACCAAATGACTTCCATTTCTTCCCTCTTTTTCGGAGATGAGTAAAAGCTCGTCTCGTACTCAATCAATCGTGGTTTAAAGGGGGCAAAGTCGACCCATTTGCTTGTGTCAAATTTTTCGCACAGTCAAATGGGTTGATATTTGACCAAAGTATATTTGAATACTTGTATTGTTTGAATGGAAAAGGCACACACCATTCACCTGTGTTCCAATTCGGATGAGAGTCCACAACCACTTGAATTTTGAAATTATTATTGAACATGCCATAAATAAATCCATTTCTAGGATCATTATAAAGCATTATGCAATAAACATATGCTTAAAGAGGCACGTGTATACATTGTGTTTGCTTACTTTCTGCATCAATACGAAAGATGTGCTTGTTGATGTTTATTCATCAATTAACGATTTGATCTTTGATTTCACAATGTACCCAATCAAATGAAATATTATAATTTAACAAACTTATCTATGCAGGATGGGACCAAGGACTGTTGGGAATGTGTGTTGGGGAGAAGCGTAAGCTGAAGATACCTTCCAAAATGGGTTATGGAGATCGGGGTTCACCTCCTAAAATCCCAGGTAAAGCTTACTCCTTTTCTTCTTTGGTTTCCCAAAAGCAAGAAAAAGAAGAATTTATGACAATTATAATATATGAATTGTTATCTAACAAGTACAAATCAAATGACTTTGTTAAAGTAGTAAACTATTGCTTCTAACAGTAGGTCTTAAATGGATCCTGATAATTTTCAAGAAAACGAATAATATTGTGATACTAAGCTAGTGATGATTTTGATAATGTTAACAGGTGGGGCCACACTTATATTCGACACAGAGCTTATTTCAGTTAATGGAAAAGGTGCAGTTGGAGGAGATATCAACAACAGTGAGCTTTGATCTCAAGAAGCCTGATACTATGAGAGTGTTGCCGGCTTGGTATTTGTAGTTCATTTTTTGTAACTTAAAACTTTGAAACGTAGAAAAATGATTTGAATCAAGCACGAGCATACTATAATGATTTGTAAGTTTTAACTCATGAACTCGAGTTGTATGTTATTTACACCCTTTTACTCTAATTGCCTAGTTAAGGGTTAGAACTTAGATACTGTGAGCATTTCGATGTCTATTGAACAATTTATTTAACTATGTTATCATGTTGCAATTTTTCTATCAAAGACAAACTACAGTTTAAATAAACCAATATTCTGATAAATGGCTTAAAAAGTTATCACTTTTATATACATGATTCGTGAATAGCCCCTTTCCGAGAGGCCATATCAATATGCATTTATTGGGGCACCACATATAGTCAATGATAAGGGGTCATATTTAGCCTATACTCAAGTTCGATAACAAAACGTAAACGTGAAACTAGTTATTCGTGTTCAACTCATGTACATCATTTCTAACATTCTTTATTTTATTTATTTCTTGAATATATCGCCTTAAGTATTTTTTAAACATTTAAAAGTATATAATCACATTTGGAACTCTACTCATACTCCTAAAGTCCTTTGATCCCACAAAATGAAAACATTAATTAATAGCGTTAGATAAATAAAAAAATGTTATTTTATTTGATTTTATGTATTCCTATAAAATTATGTAGAACAAGATACTATTGATCTTTGGAAAGAACCGGTAACGTAACATAATTCTAATAATCCGTCCACAACTTAGAAGATGTGATAACATTGGATGATTCACTCCGTGTTAAATATACTTTAGACACTTTCTTCTAATTGCCAGGTAAATAATTATTGATAATTGTGATCTTATGCTATTTAAAGTAAAGATGCATCACTTGTTAACAACTGATATTATTGACAATAGTTGATGACAAATATTAAACGAAAAGGACCAAAATAAAAGCTTCCATAAGTTCATGGGTGTTAATTAGAAGTTGGTAGTTGGTGATTTGATAGCAAAACTTTCTTGGTGAGATACACTTCAATATCAACTTTGGAGTGCAATCTTTTCGGATACTAATTTTTATCGCCTACACATTGTTCGAGATTACACCATATATCATTGCTTTGATCATATAAAAGATTACGATTAGACAATTGAAAAAAGAATCAGAGTGAACAATACCCGCGTCGTGTTAATTAAAATAGATTCACTTTAATTATATGTATGAAATAAATGTTTATTAATTATATTTTTTATCAGTCAAATAATATATATATACCTACTAAGATTTCTTTTGATCAATTATAATATTAAAGTGGATACTTTATAAGATAACTCATAATAACAATATAAACTTTAATAGTTAGATGGAAATTGTATAATCAAGATAAATAAGGAAAAAGAACACGATATTTGTGTGATTTGGATAGACATTTGAATTTAGAGTTTATTGTTTCGCGATGCGTTTAATTTTTACATTTTTATATCGTATGGGATTAAGTTTGAAATTTTTTATTGTATGAGGTAAACTTACAAAAACTCTCTATTGTATATTGACTTACCTTTTTTTTGCATAGACAAAAAAAGAAACTTTCCTTTTTTGAAATGGAAACTTTCCTTCTTTGAAATGACCAAAAAAAAAAATATTACATACAATAGAGAAGTTCAGAAGGTTTACCTCATATAATATAAAATTTCAAAATTAACTCTATACAATATAAAAATATGAAAGTTAAACGCATCACGGATAATAAACCTTTAAATTCAAAGATCTTGAAATATTTCTCTGTCATCCTAAGACTTCCCATTTATGGCTATATAGAATGAAGGCAAAAATCTAACCAAAATAGATAGTGAATAAATAAATAAATAACACTCTTTTTAAGGTAAGTGTAGTTTAGTGTTTTTTAATTTTTACACCTCTCACTTACTCTTTATTTTTTCTTATTAAAAAAGAAAGATGGGTTGAATATCCTATCCTAAAGTTGCATAATTCATAATACTATTGATTTATGACCAACTTAAAATAAAATATATTGCATAGAAATTTACCTTGATGCCCTAGATCGAGGAATGAGACAACATCAGGCTAAATTTTTAGTGTTTTGGTTGGACAAGGAGACAGGATCATGTGTGGACAATGGGAAGTTGCTTTCTAATGAAAAGGACTAAAAGTGGAAAAAAACTATGAAATCACATAAACATGGTTGGATGCCACAATGGAAAACAACACTTAAACCGATCCATACCTTAAAGTTGATAAATACAATGCTTATCTATTTTGATTGGACTATTGTTAAATATTCTATTTGGCTGAGTTAAAATATTCATTTGAATTGTATACATCGTTTTAAAAACTATCGACTATATTTTTTGTCAATCAAATATCATTATAACTTATTAAAATCTCTTTTAATTAATTAAAATATAAAGTAGACATTTAATTTTAAACAAACAAATATATAAATTTAGACACTTATAATGATACGAAAAGAATATATACCTTCAAATATAAGCTTATATATATATCATTTGAAGTGAAAAGCATTTGTCTCATACCAAATTTCATGAATTTTATCACACTAACAATTTTAACAACTCGTTATAACATCAATTTAATTTTGACATATTTGACTTGAGAAGTCAATGGGAGGCATTGTCGGAGTAAATACGATAGATTAATTCTTATAGCGCATGTAAACAGTGAATTCTACCTCTAGCTTACTAAAGTACTATTTTAGTAATTGTTAATGATCAAATATGTAAGTTTACAAAAAAAATTAAGTAAAAAATATATATTAGATTTTATGCATCTAAAGAAAGTTAGAAACATGTTACACTTTTATCTAATTATATTTTTTTTATCATAAAAGAAAATAATAAGAAAAAAATGGAAGATGAAAAGCAAGTGAAGCTTAATATTGTGGTAAATGGAGACCCACTAATGATCATAGAGTGTAACCACCACCATCACACCTAATGATCATTTTCTTTTTCTTTTTTCTTTTTAGTGAAACCAACTAACTAAAGGTCAATACAAATTTATAACGGTTATTACTTCATGGAAAAGAATGAATTTATTGTTAGTTTATAAATTAAGTTTTTGCTATTTAGTTCTTAGGACTATATTTAAGAATTAAGTACATGTATAAATTGCGGTATATTAAGTTGATTGAGATAATAATATTCAGTGGTTAAATGATTATTATCAAAATATAAATAATTAATATATGTCTGAATTTATTAAACAAAACATTTTCTATAAATAAAATTTGAAAGCTAAAAGTAAATTAAAATAACAATCTTGTGATGTCGAGCTATGAACCCAAAGTTTATTAGATTTATTTAATGATTAACATTTGGCATCTCATTAATGTTGAACCTTATGGTCTATATGCTAAGTTACCACCAAAATAATATCTTTTGAAGGTCAAAACTAGACATGCCCATGTGATCATAGCCCATCACATGAATAAAAATTAATCCCATTACAAAGTGTTTAAACAAATATTATACTTAATTTCACCAATCATATCGATAACTTTAATCTAAATATGTTCTCGAGATTCTTTTATTTTCAATTATAATAATTATAAATAATTAGGAAGCAATTAACAAAACAAAAGTTGTCACTTTTTGATGATGAAGATTAATCAATGATTAATGGTACTAATATTCATATCTAACGCGTTAAAACATCTCACCGTCGTACGATTAATCATGTTATCTATGTCATTGTCCTAGGATTCTAATTTTATGTATTTCACAAGTAAATATTCTCTTATGCAATTTTTATATATATTTATAAATAGTTGGATTCTAACGAGAACACAATGTTAAAATAGAAACAGAAAAAACACTTTCAATTTTATTTTTATTTGTGAACCTTTATTTGTTTCGCTTCATAGAAAAATTTAATTTGGAATCTTTATTATTTTTTGCCTTCACAGAAAATTTAATTTGTAAATATTTATTATTTTTTGACCTTACAGAAAATTTTTTAATTGTGAACATTCATTATTTTTTCGTTGACAATTTTTAATAAAAAAGTGAAGCTTTATTTGGTCGCTAATGTGTATATGTCTTTTTTGTAATTTTACACATGAGCAAGCATTTCACAAATTTTACATAGCAGTAGCAGTAATTATAAAATGTAAAATTACGAAAAATGACATATACACATTAAAATAAAAAACTAATTAAATAAATAATAAAGTTATTTGAGGGTGTATAGGTAATTTCAGAAACAAAACTCTAGTTGCAAGTTGAAATGTTTGCGTATTAAGCATTTAGACAATATGCAAACTCTAATTGCTTTGTTGCCAAATAAGCCTTTCAACAAAACCGCTAACCGCTAATCACTTGTCCTTTCAAAATACTTTCAAATGCTGACTATTAAACACACCCATATAATAATATACTAGCTAGTATGTCTTTTATTATTATATGGAATGGCCAAATAAATTTAACCGTTTTGTAAACCAACAATTATATTTTAGTTAACTATGATCCATAGAATCCGTATAATGGCATTTGGAAAATTATTTAAGTTGTACACGTAGGAAAATAAAATAATTAGAAACTACTCCATAAAAAGTGAAGCACTAGGTTTCAACACATCTATCTATATATAAGAAACATATAAGAAATGGTAGTCATCTAAAAAGTATATATTTAATTTTGAAAAGAGAAACTATAGAAGAAAAAAGAGAACGGAAACCATTGCATACAAGGTAAGGGTGTTATGGGTAATTGGCTATATTTTTGTTGGTATCATTTAAAATTGCGTTCTCTTGCAGCATGTGGAGAGTAGCTTCTCCACTAAACAAACGGTCTAAAGGAAAGAGTCAAACTGAATGTATTAATTTTTATTAATTTTTTTTATTAATTTTACTAGTCAATTATTTATATGACATAATTTTCAATACATTACCATTTTTAAAGTAATATATTTATCTTATATGTTTACTAGCTTTCAGAAAGAGTCAAATAAAACAAAACGTAATCTCAAACACCTCTATAATACTAAAACGTACGCATCAAATGATTATATACATGCACACATACGTACATAATGACACAAATGCACCCACCCACATAAATTTTTTAAGTTGTTTAAGCAAATATTCTGACAATAGTAACAAGTAGATGTAAATAGTCAACATTTGATTATGGGAAAGATACTGGCAAAGACTTTTTAACAAATTAAATTAAACATATTATTTAACTAATAATATTCTAAACAATTGTCAACAATTTCTACATAAATCTGATCAATAACGGTAATATATATAATCATGTAACGAACTCTGAACATAATTATTTCGATCAGTTTTTCAGAAGATAACTTATTTAAAAAGGGAATAAAAACACTAGTAAATAAAATTATAATTCTTATTCTAGACAGACCTTTCACTATATGATTGAGTTTTTATTAGTTTTAATATAATTTATATTTATATTTATAAGGGACAATTCTGCCACCTAACCATTTTTAAAAAAATAGTGATTAAATCACTTTTTTTAATTTTAACTCTTATGTAAAATATATCATTGTCAAAGAATCTTTTTATTAGTTAAATCAATCCAATAACGCAATTCATAATAAAATAATAAGGGGTAAAGCTGCAAATGGCCAAAATATTAACCTTTTTTTTTGGATAATCACACTCAAAAATTGAATTTTTACTAACCACCCCCTATGAATTTAAAACTCAGCATCTTTTTTATTACCTGTACATCCACTAATATCTTTAACTTTCTTTTGTCACACTAATATAATATATTTAAAAGGTTTTTGTGGAAAAAGTAGACTACCCATAAAAAGTGGATGATATTTTCTTTATTTTTCTTATCTTTTTACTTGTATAAAAAGTTGGATTTGTGACAATTTGTGTTCATTGGTCTAGTCAGTATTCACCAAAGCCAACCTGGTTACCTGGGATTCTTCTAAAAATTCCTATTTTCTATCATTTTTTAGATTAAATATTAATTAGATATTTATTATTATAAGACTATAATAACTAGTTTTTTTATTCTTTCATTGCTGTAATCATGAAGAAGAAAGAACAGAAGGTTCTGTTTTTTGGTTAATCTGTGAAAATTACAGGACCACAAAATGTGGCAGAAATTATGCAAATAAAATGGATTGTTCATTACAGCTCAATCATAACAATCATTTTAAAATTTAATAATATATTTTTCTAGTTAAATCGATCAAGTTTACATTAGTCATCTTATAATCATGTGATGTATAAACCCATATTGGTATCTTAAAATGACTAGAATTTATAGTAAACTTTGTTCAAATCTCGCACTTTTATAACGTTAAACTTATATTAGCGTACGTTGGTAGATGGTGAGTGGTGATTTTCGCATCTTATAAAGAGTAACAAATGTGAAGATTTACACATCTCAATATCTCTCTTTTAACAAAATATATATTACAAATCGAGTGATGTTTAATGAAAGAAAATACACAATTAGACATACTGCAAATACAAAATAACCATAACAACTTTATGAAAAATATTACAAAACAATTAACTAGAATTATTAGGAAGAATATTGGTTCAATTAGACCTAAAAATGGATCGATTAGTGCTATAACGGTTCATTTTCTTAAATATCAACCGTATATGATCTCTTTTCTATGTACAGAAGTCTTTAATAGTTGTCTTCAGAGCTCGATTTTCATATTGGATGGTTGATCATGAGTCGTTTGAAAAATTGACGTATCAAGATCAAGATTTTCACCAAAACCCATTCGAACAATGCTTTGAAGATCATCTTGACTGAATCCTGGAAACTGGAAGAACAACATTCAATACCATGATTAAATTCGACAATAATACTAAAGTTTTAGTTATAAAGTTTGTAACTTTGTGATCAAATTTTTACCTGAGGAAAAGGTTCAGCGAATTCTTGAACACATTGGGTCCTTGGGGCTGACCCATTGAAGACTGCTTGTGGGTTCTGATGATAAAATGTTGATGCTTGTTGAGATACATTTCCACATGATAGATTAACCTGAAATTTGATACATACCCATGTAAGAAACTTAACTTAAAGAACGCTTTTGAAGTGAAACTGCGAGGTTTTTAGATTTAAGAAATGGACTTACATTCTGCAAGATTAGGTCATTTGTGTCAAAATCTAGACTTGGATTAACAGTAGCTAACTTCATGGAAAGAAACTACATAAACATTAGGAAAACAAGTTAGACTGTTGAATGTTTAAATGATCAAAAACCGCAATTTTATCTTGCGTTACCTCAACTTGTCTTTGCAACGATTGTACGTAATTGATTATTTCATCAAGCATAAGTGCTTTTCCAGTAACCTAAATCATCGAAAGTTCACAATTTTAGTCACTTTTTCCTACAAAAACTCTCAAGGTACTCAAGGTATGCATACTAAAAACAATACTTTTAGCCATTTTAGTCGCTTCAAATGATCAAAATCAACCTTTTTACCATGGAAAATCATCAAAGTTGGAATTTTTAACTCACCTTGTCACAATTTGGTACCAGATTTTGAAGAAGCTTCATTCTTTCACTAATCTTTTCTCTTCTAACCTGAAAATTAAACACAAAGTTGTAATTTTTATTAGCACCCAAACATTAAAATTTAAAATCACCAATTAAACCATTATTTAATCAATAAATGTTTCAAAAGCATACTCTTTCTGCTAAACTATGGCTATCTGTAGCTTGTCCTCTTCTTGCTCTAACATGAATATAATCCTTTGGTGGCTCAGGTAACTTTGTATCTTCCTCCCTTTTACCACCATTTTCTTCCTCAGTTTTCTTCAATTTTTTCGAATTCGAATTGTGTTTGACTTCTTCCTCCTGAAAAAATAAAAAAGTTTCGATTTTTATTCAAATTCGAAGGCAAAAGTTAGTGAATCCATCTGGGTATTTTGTAATTCTAATGGGTTTATTACCTTTTTGGTAATTGATCCAATTCCCTTCAAAGAACCACCTTTTCGTTTCCTCGAATTCAAATCTTTATGATTCTTGGATCCAAGTTCCCCACTTGGAATTTGCTCAGAAACAGAGGATTCTTCATTCGAATTTGCAGCAGAGCTTGATAATCTAATTAATTTCATATTAATCTCTTCTGAATTCTTGTTTTCTTCGAATCCTACTGGATATCGATCGATTTTCAATGCCGGACTACTCAAAACTCGAGGGAATTTTCCTGTACCCGGCACCGGAGAAGCATCATTAGAATTTAACCCCAATTGATTACTTCTACTATTAAGACTCCTACTACCAAAACACGAAAACTTTGCAGCTCGTTCAGCAAAACCAGGATCCGTTGCGATCAATGGTACATTCGGATTCGATTGTACCGAATTGCTAATTCTGGGTATGTTTTCATTCACAAAATGGTCCATAATTGGTAAATTTAATTTGTGTGGTGATGAATCTAATGATATGTTATTAGAAACAGGGGAAACAGGGGATGTCACCATTGAAGACAGAGCAGATTCAAATTGTGCATACTGATCTGATTTCTCCCAATTTAGCCGGGAAATTCCGCCAGCGGGAAGTTGATCCACCGGAAAGTTTATCTCCGGCATCAATGACATCAGTTTCCACTGCGGTTGAGACGACGGTTCGAATTGTAATCCAGAATTCAGGAAGAAGTCTCTGTCCATAGTTGAAGATAGAATTGGTAAATTGATGGTAAAAAGGTAATCTTTTTGGGTTAATTTTGTTACCCAAATGAGGATATAAGTTCAAAAGCCGGGAAATTGGAGGGTAAAAATGTAATCTACGTGTGTTAAATTTGATACCCAATTGAGAAAATGTTCAAAAATTTGGAAATTGGAGGTAAAAAAGTTGTCTTTTTGAAGTAAAGATAGGATTAAATTGTTAAAAAATTGAAGTGTTACATTATATTTATATGCGTTTTAAGTATGAAATTGAAGTGATGAAATGAAGAATGTGGGAGTTGGGTTTGATAATGAAAGTTTGGTGTGTTGGTGATGCAAATACAAGCAACAAAAAGATTATGGATTGAGGGGGAAGGTTTTAGGCTGAGTTACAATGAAGTTATATAGAGAATGATTAAAATTATTTTATTTTATTTGTTATTTTTATTATTTAAAGGTTTAAGGAGATATTGGGTAGGGTTGTGTATTTGTGGGGCTTAAAGTTGGAAAAAGTGTAAATTGCCGGGCCTTGAACGTTAAAACACCAAAAGGTTTCTACTCTCCACCCTTGAAATATGGGTTGTAACTAAAAACATCATAAATATATTATTATTTGGTTAGTTAATGGTGTTGACTGTTGAATGATATTAAGAAAAATAAACAATGTGTATGAAACCCTGGTAACAGTGATAGTGTATTTTGAGATTAATACCTTAGAAATATATCTTGAATTGAAACAGGAACCTAAAGAATCCTAAGTTCTGTTAAAAGCTTCTAACATTGCTATATCCTGGTAGTGACAACTTAACTAGTAATTCCAATGATAAGCAAATTGGTAAAAATTTACTTGACAATAGTCAGATTTTCATCTGTATGACACAGTTCTAGTCAAAGAATGATACAATGACTCCTACTAAATTAACGTCTATCAATAAGGGGATGATGATGCTTGAATACAAGTCTGATCGTGTTGAGTCTGCAAGTTATTTATATCGGTGTCTTGAAAGACAATGATTGCCTACAAGTACGATAAAACAAAGTAATGGGTTACTTTGTCCACAGTCAAATGCGTTACTAATCCAAGATGTGTAGTAAACACGATTATTGTAACTTAAAATAACGATAATCATTTCGTAGTGTTAACTAGTCGCAATATTATTTCTTGGGTATTTATTTCATGATTATATTATTTAAAGGCAAAAGATGAATTGCTACAACAAAGTTAGTTTTTTAAGTGTAAGTACATAAATGATCTAGCCAATACTATATAATTAAAAGCTTTGATTTGTGTAGTACATAGTGTCTAAAGAGCCATTGGTTAATGTACAATATGACTTTGATCTTAAGAGTCTTTATCATCATTATGCATAATAGTAGTAATTTACCTAGAAGTAAATTTTATAAAAAAAATATTCATGAATATATTAATCTATGTTATTACTTCATGTAATAATAATGAATACAAACTACTAAATCATTTTATACGACTACTGAATAATATTGGTATTAAATAAAATATATACCAAAATATTTAAACCAATGACCAACTAGAATGTCCTTGAAGGATTGAAAAAATATTATACCAAATTATTTAAACCAATGACCAACTAGAATGTCCTTGAAGGATTGAACCAGACCCTTTATGTTTAGCATTTACACAAAACGCCGTTTAAATCAAAACAATCATATAAGTAGATGATAAATTTAGAGTGATATATGTCGTGGACCGACATATATGATAGGTGGTAAAGTCTAACCTTTATAATAAAATAACTAGAATGATGTCCGTGTAAGTTGGCGGTAAAGATAACGATAGTAGGTGACGATATTAGTAGTAAAAAATTAAAAATTATTTAATTGTTTTATGTGTTTTATCTAGTTTATTATCTTATTTTATATAATAAAGAGTTGTATTTATATATTATATAATATTTATAATAATAGATTATAAATTGGGATTAGTTTTATTAATGGAAATATAATAAATGAGTTAAGGGTAATTTAGACGTTTCTTTATGTTGAGATTAATTTTAAGATAATGATAAAAATTCATTATATGTAGTTAGAGATTGGAAATATTTATATATTAAATCTGTAAAAAATTTGGAATATATATATGTTTGGTTACTCATCTATAGCTTACTGCACGTAATAATTTATATATTATACTGTACGAAACTGCACGGTGATTTTCCCTTACAAAGTTATAAAAATAATAATGCCCGATTGTATTACAGGTCAACTAATGTCAGACACGGAAATAATGGGAATAAAGTGTAATTTCCTTGAGGTTTCATTTGACGGTAAACTAATTTAGTGTAAACCCGTGTTATCGAGTTGTCTTTCGCGTAAGTTAATTAAGCCCTTCAAGTTTTGATTAATTTCATTTAGACCCAAAAACTTTAACAAAAGCTTTAAAATGTCACTTTCTATCATGGATGACAACAAAGGATACATGCATATAACATACAAGTCATAAGATGTCATTTTCTCATACTGTATGTGTTACTTCTTGTATATTCGCTCCTTAAATTCAACTTCCTCAAGTCTTAATTATTATCCAATTTTATATTAGTATTAGTATCAAATCGTAATTATAATAACATAAGAGTAACTTACCAATCAATAATTCATAACCTTAAGTCTCCCTTGAGACAAAATGTACATAAATGGTTTATTAGGGTGATGAAAAATCTCATTTAACAGTGGTGAACGGTGAACCGTTCCTTACGTGAATGCCATGAAAAGTAAGAACGTTTTCTGAAAGGGTTGTTTAACCGCTCTAGAAAATAGGTATAAAGATTTGATTACGCTTTATATTTATCTGTATCTATAACCCTTATAAAGCATTTAACACTTTTTTTCTTAATTTTTAAAAAGGGATATCGAAAATTACCATTTTATCCCTCCAATTATTTCTTCATTTATTTAATATATAAATAATTCAAATTTAAATATCTTATTTCTTCCTTTATATCACATTTTTTAATTTACAATTACAATAATTTAAACTACTATAAAAGAATCACTTTCATTTAAAAAGTAGCAATTATTATTGCATTTATGTACCATTAAATATATATATATCAACATCGATATACGAAATCTTAATTTATTGTTGTACGTGGAGTTTGACACCGGTGTAAAATGAGATTAAGTGAGGTTTAAAAATAAGTTACCATTTTTACATCGAGAGTTCCTATTTCTTGACGTGTTGTATGCATCCCATGTGGGACGAGGTAGGACAAAAGTTGTAACAACTTTTAACATTATCATTTGTAATTGTACTTTTAAGCTAAATTTATCTTATTCCTTGTAAATGAAGTAAACATAGTTATTCTTTTCATGTCTTTATTATTATTAGAAGAATAAATATATATAGACCCACACAAAGACTTGCATTTACTGAATGATAAAAAACAAATACATTTAAACAATGGATTTTATTTTATTTTATTTTGTGAACACAATTGCACATTTTTGGTACACTTTCTGAAATATACCAAAACTTATCTATAGTGGTTATCAAGCAATTAAGATCGAAACAGATTAATTAACTGACCTACTATTAATATGTTCTTGTTTAAATTGCGGTTACAAGAATAACTATACATGCATAACTAATTAAACAGTTTTTTTTCTTCAACTTAACCTCCTATATAATATAATATAATATAATATAATATATATATATATATAACATCCCTATGACCCTAACTAATAAAAAATCATATTCACATATTTAATACCCATAATTCTATAACTTTTATTAAAAAAAATTGTTGCAAAAATTAACTATAAAAATCCCTTGCCAAGTTGTGAAGTGATTAATTTTCTAAATAAACAAACAAAATATTTAAAAATAACGGGTCTGCATTTCAAGGCGTAGTATCTCTTGTATCGATGCAAATTTACTTTGTCGGGCAACTCGCTCCGAATAATCCTGCTATTACTAAATTAACAAAGCGGGTTTCTAGTCAACCCAAATTGTGTTTTGGGTTGATTGAATATTTGGATTACAAGTCAAAATATAATAAAATACATTTATATTTTATTACTACAACATGGAATGTTAATGTGGTAATATCGTATG
This sequence comes from Logfia minima, assembly GCA_963921325.1. NCBI lineage: Eukaryota > Viridiplantae > Streptophyta > Magnoliopsida > Asterales > Asteraceae > Logfia > Logfia minima. The sequence goes on along the minus strand of OY992775.1, from coordinate 6,343,978 downwards.
TTACCCTTCATATGCTATCTTATATTGCACATTTCGCATATAATATAATAAATAATATATATGTTACATAAAGTTACGTGTATATCAATAAATGTACACATATAGTGTTATAACTTATAAGTTGTAACATGTACATCACTATGATGAATTTGTGATGTAATCTTCTTTCAAATAAAAAAATACTTAAGTTTGATATTTAACTTCAATATATTACATGAGTACCCCATTAGCACTTTAGCGTGTTTGGGCCGGGTCAATGATTGCATTGAAGTCCGATTCGTTACCGGCTTAACCGGCTTTGGTCGAGTTCACATAAAATTAGCTAGTACTCGTGATCTCCTCATATCACAAATATGAAACTTTTTTAAATATATAAATCAACTTTGTTTAACTTTAATTAATTTCACAAGGGTTTATCAAATCGATTTAAGCACACTTTTGGGTGTTTCAATCATTTAATTGGATTTCATTCAAGTAAAAGAGAGAAACAAAAAGTGTTCGTAACTGATTCGTATCATGTTCCGCATTATTGTTTGAAATTTTTCTTTATCATTTTGCGTGTACTTAATATTTTTATTATTGTTAATCTTTCCACTTTCAAGTTTATAGTTTTTATGAAATGTGATAGACAATTGTTATATATATATATATATAATATAATCACATATGAATAAATATATAATCTAATAGTTCTCAATTTTATGTGGTTCTCATTTGAACCTTTAATTATATATATATATATATATAGTCAGGGTTCCGCACAATGCGACGGTAATAAATAGAAAATATGATAATGATCGATAATAATAATCGATTTAATGATAATGATTGTAAAATTTTATTTCGATTTCATTTGTAATTTATGTTATTAAAATAATTATATTTTAATTATTATTTATTTTATATTTCAAATAAAGATGTATCAATTAAAAAATATAAAATGTTTGAATGTTTGTTGAATATTGTATAGGGAAGTTGTTACACACGTTTGTTATAGGACAAATGGGTGTAAATGTAATTTAGGTCTTTTCGATATGTTTTTTAAGGCAAAACGTGAAAATGTTTTATAAGGACGTATAGATATATATATATATATATAAAGGTATATATAAGGAAAGGATGCAGATGGTAGCTTCAAGGAGATAAACAAATCTCAGCAATTGATTTCATCATATAGGTTGTTCAAGGAAAAAATAATGCACATACAATGTTAATTTCATCAGTTTTTGTGAAAAATCTAAAATTAAAACATTTTTCGTCAAACAAACATTCTCATATGTTGAATTCATTAAACGCATTCATAGAGTTCATCATGATACGTATTAATCAAAAATTATGAATTTTGTGTATAACTTTTGAGTTTATGTGAAAAATTTTATTTGTTAATTAAAACAATAAAATTAGACTAATTTCATCATACAAAACCTATAAACAAGCAATTAATTAAATTATGGTCGTCATTAATCATCGAATTTCACAAAATTAAAATTTATAATGAGTTTAACATTCATTTTGTGATGAATGCTACTCAAAATTATAATGTTATAAAATTATTATTAATCGTTGTTATAAGTAATGTGTAATCATTATTTAATACTCACCACTTAGTGATTGAGTTCGTTAGAAGGTTAGAGACTCAATTATTTAAGAAGAATATTAACTTATAAATGTTTATTATACATTGATTAATATTATAACATTCATTTATGATGAATATCTACATCTAAAAGTTATTATACACTTATAAACATCATCACATTGATTTTGATGAAAATTATAATATTAATTCATGATAAATTCTAACTTATATTGATTTTGAGATATTTTTTTGTATTTAAACACACATATAATTTTTATGAAAAAAGCTACTGAATATTTTGTGTAATACGACAAAAGACTTTTTTACACAAAAAAGAGAGATGGAAATATTCGACATGTCTTTTCAAGAAACAAGTCTTAACAAGTAATTTAATCAAGTTGTACATGTCATAAGTTGAAATTCGATCTAAAAAGGGTATAATTTTATTAGATATTGTGACATAAGTTATAGTGTTATACACTACCATAGACACATTGAAAGCAATTGATTCATTATGTTCAACACAAGATGGTTAATTAGATAAATTTAATTATAAAATTTGATAATTGGGTATCAAAATTTAATTTTTAATGTTGTGAAAATGATGCATGCATAAGCTTGGTTGGTGATCAACCACAAGGATATATGTGTCAAGTGTGTCAACCTCATTAATTATCGGTGATTTTAGCATCAATTATTCAGTTATAAGGTCACTTAGTTTCTTTAAAATAATAGATTAATTATGTCATTAAATCAATTGCTTGTGTATTATATCCAAATATAGTTTTGTTAGTCCAAAATAACCAACTTGAGTTTAATATAACACATAAAATTGGGTATACAACAAAACAAAATGGCTGAATTTCCACGTTGAAAATAGTGTAAAATATTGTAGTTCACGCTTTCTCTATTGTGGATTTATTGGCATTACCAAAATTCTCCACGCTTCAAAGTGCGGACAAAATAGAGAAAAATTCACACATAAAGCTGTGGACAAATCTGGAAAAAATTCACCCTTAAAAGCGTGGATAGATTTGGTAAAACTCTACGATTAAAAGTGTGGACTTCTTGTTGAAATCTACACAAATAAAGACGTTGATAAATAGCTGAATATTCCACATTTTTAATTCTATATATTTATTGAATTTCTATATTACAAATATGTTTTTTTGGATGTGTAAGGATCAAGTTCAATAACAGAATTAAACCAATTCAATATGCTATAAGATTCAACTACAGATTAAATAATATAATACAAACACACTTGTACTGCTTATCGTTAAATGTCTAAAAAATCTAAACCGAACAATTGAAATACTACTTGAACTATTTTGCCAGGCTCTTCTAAGATCCAGCTTTGATATAATCCAGAAAATAGGTTCACAAGCCCTGCATGAAATGAATAAGATGACTTAAATCAACTTAATTAAGAGTGAATTGTGCAATAGTTGAGACACAGAGAGAGAACAATTCATGAGCCTAAACATAAATGGCTAACTATATGTATCAACAAAGACAACATGCCAACTTAAACAAGACAAATATTAGAATGTCAAATTAAGTATCACATGGAATTCAGCATATAGAGCAAACAATGACAATTACCTTGACCTTTGGTTCCTTATAAACAGAAGTTGAAGCAAAGTTTATGGATTGCTGCAAAATCAAAAAGAAGAAGTCAATGAACAACTAAAATTATATCACAACCACCTTAAGAGTACATATATAAATATCTTAGATATAGAAAGCTACTCTCCATTGTCTTTGGTAATATATGAACTGCAACATCCCTAGTTTTATTTATGAACTTATTAGTTTTGGACTTGTCATATATATGTAATACAATACAATGATACTTTCAATAGAAAAGCGAATCGACTTGTGCAACAGTAGATGGGTTGAAATGGCCACCTCTAAATGTAGAGTACAACCATTTAAAGTATATACATCTAGAAGCATATAAATCATGTAGCGGTATAAGCTATTCTTATGTAGTATGAGACCTATAGTCCAAACTGCAATTCATATAATTTAAGTTAAGCTTTTTTGCTTGCAAAAAACAAGGGAAAAAGTGCAACCAACTTACAATATCCGATGTGAAACTTCCAAGACTTTCAAGAATGGATGGTGCAACTTAAACTTACATATTTTGTAAATGAGTCAGCTTGGATATGTAGCCAGGTAAAAGTCCTCTTAAACCTTGGTTGTCTAGACCTCTAATATCACAAAGTAGATACAGAGTTATACATTTATATTTTGGTGGCAGATCTCAACAATCAACAACATATTCTCATGTCGAGTGGACATACAATAGCTTACAGTACATCAATGTACCATTTACTTTAGCCTTCTAATATTTCGCTTCAAACTAAATACGCATTGAAATTTATAAGCAACTTTTTCAGTTATTTGCACAAATAACTTAAACCTGTAGAAGATGGGACTGCTGCTCTTGAATCCCTTGAATACATGCACTGTATGGACAATTTTCATGTGATACACCTTAAGATAGTTAAAAAAATACTATAAATTAATTCAAGTTACGAACATGGTTAACTAATGAAGATGTGCATAAGATACTTTAAATGACTCAATATTACTTTAAAATGGTTACCGTATAACAACAAATACAAAGTCTCCAAAATTCATATTAGATTATCTTATATCTGCATGATGCAACCATATAAAAGATTTGAAATCATGCACAGTTGGTGGACAGTAGTTGTTAGAGAACTTATGTCACGCAAGTGATTATGTGTTGATTTATTAAATTCAAGAGCTAAAATTTGTGCATCCACATGATGATAACTGTAGCATTTCCAGATATATCGAGATTTGAAGATACACTTAAGAAGTCCCTATATCATGAAAAGTCAAAATTATCTTCTTATCCCTTGCATTGATCAATAATATAAGGAAAACGAACCTACCACATATAGAGACGATATTTTTGTCTATTGCCTCTTTGTCATTTTCAACTTTCTTGGATTCCCTGCATGAATCACCCAGATACAAATATACGCATCTAACATTTTAATCAAGAGAATGATTAAGAGTTCAATATATAGACACTTCAAATATTCTGATCACTAGTTCATCAATAGTCTGTTAACTTCAAACACTTCAATAATGACAACAATAATTAATTTGATGACTAACAAACTGATAACTATACTCTATAAGTAAACAAACACATGAACTTATTACAGGCATCACGATGAGTTCCACGTAAAAATCAAGAAGAATTAACTTTCGAACCCTAATTATTGGTTCATATTGGAAGAAATGCAACAATTAAACAGCTTGCCAAGTGACTAATAACATCATTAACACCGAAACCCAAAATGTATTAATTAACTGAGTGAATTGAGACCAAATCAAGCATATGAGAATCTTAAGAACAAGCCTTGTCCTTTCAATTTTGATTTTGAACGGAAAACCTGAATGAACGAATTGACGGACGATATCTGATTCAAATCGATCATTCCCAACTATGGGTGTGTTAGTAGCATATTAGTTATGTCATGTCAGTATTTTCCTTACTAATTATGGATGTGTGACTTTGATTTCTGAGTCCCATACATATTTAAATAAAATACTTTTATTAAAATTAAAAATGTTACATTGATTAATTAAACTAAAACATTACATTAATTTAAATAAATCATTATAATAATTTAAATAAAATATTATAATAATTAAAATAAAATGTAGCTACATGAACAGCCACATGCCCACATATATGATATATATATACGGAGTAAGTTATGTATAAGCCCATTAAATAAGTGGGCTTCAGGCCCATCTCAGTTCTCACCATAAAAACTAATTAAAATAAACTATTTTCAATGAATGAGGAAGAAGGAACAAAGATGTTGCATTCGATCAACGAACGCATGCCGAAAAACAGATATAAGAAGCACTTGATGCCAAAACCAAAGCTACACAAACCCAATCCAAACCAACCAAAATATAGTAGGGTTAATCGCTTTAGGCCCCCGTAAATTCGAACTTGTGACGACTGTCGGAAAAAAACAATTACTACATGAAACCAACTTTGGGATGCGAAACAACTTATTCATAAAATTAAATAAAAATTGTTGTATAATATCGTCATAGTAGATTTTAATGTATCCTCGATCGTAGACAATAGATGAACAAATAAAGTCATATGTTCTCAATTTAGCTATCCAATAATTGTTTTCTTAATTTTTTTTAATGAACTAAATAATAAATTAATTAAATTACTTTACTAACAAACTGTACAAAATGAGAAGAACTAAATATGGCTGTTAATCTTTAAAATCTAGTTAACCTTATCGATTTGTTGATATACATGTAAAAAAAAAGAAGTGTCTTGATATTATATCAAGTTTCGGGTGTGCCCTGATATGGAATTTTCGTATTCAAATTCGAACTAAAAACCAGTCTAGTATATCAGTTTAAACCAAATTCAAATAACTCAAAACCAATTAATCTGAACTTATTTGGGTCCGACGATTTTTCATTTTAAACCATTTAATGAACACCCTTACAAGTATGTGACTATTACCTGATGAATTACAAGAGACAAAAAAAGAAGAATGAAAACAGTATAACAGTTTTAGTTTACTCTTGAAGTTACCATTTTAGGTATAAACAACAACTATTTTGTTCAAATTAATAAGTTTAAATGAAGCTTAGTTTTAGAAATGCATTTTATCTTATTTTTGGTTTATTCTAGAATAATTGCAGGGCTATATGTGATCTAAAAGAAATTAAAGCACAAGGATTGAAAGTGTGATAGTTGATTCTGGAAGAGCTTGTTGCTGTATACATCAAGTGAAGGGCTCAGGAGTCATTTCTCAAAGTTAAAGGGTCAAAGCTGGATTCTGCATTTATATATATTCGATGTATCATTTTAGGGTTAATTACTTTTACACCTGCTTCTATACCGAAACCCTAAATCGCACTCAGTTTCTGGTCTGTAATCGTTTGCCATCATCCTGGTGTCAAACTTGTTTAAGCATTTGATCACGAAAATCGTGTTAGATGCTTGTGTCTTTGTAAGTGTTTTCTGGTGTGGCGTATTTGTTCTAGTTTGGTGTCAAGATTTATGTTCATCATTTGGTTAGTTTTGAAGATAACATTCAACAGTATATGTATTCTATGTTTTGTTCATATTATGTAATCCAAAAGATGATATTTTCTGTAATAAACCTTAAACAAGACTTAACAGCTAATGTTTTGGCATGCAACGCTGTTTTGTTACATAAATAAATAAATACCAGTAAAAAAAACAAAAAGACAGCTGGAATGAAGCGGTACTAAACAAAATAATTTAGTACGGTACGCTTCTTTTAATGTAAAATTTATAACCATAAAAAATGATTGTACCTACTTTACGTACTTAAAAAATGTGTTTATTATTTTTAATAAATAACATACCAAGGAATTTAATAAAACTGAAATAACGTTTTTGTTTTCTAGCAGTTGTATTGTTAATTCACACGAACATTTTATTCATCAATCAATTGATTAGGAACTGCTTCAATTGATTGAAATTTGGTTGGAATAACTTATAAATCTTAATTTTAAAATCATGCATGCTTAGCTTTAATTAATCAATTATATATTATATTATATTAATATTATAATTGTTTCATCAACAAAAATACTTATAAATTGTTTTCAAGTTATTATATTATAATTACGCATCAACTATTACAACTTAAAGAATAGTAATAATAAATTATTGTACAAGTGTGGTGGTCGGCGTCTTGTTGACGCCCAAAACCGTAGGATGCTTGCCAAACTATGTGCACGGAAGAATGTATTATATGTGGGTTGGAATACTTGTTTTAAGAGTTCAAATGGAGTTTGGCTTAAAATTAAATAGGATTATAAATACGTGTCATCTCATTTTTTCTTTTAACCCATCAACATGGTTTCTTTTTCCTTTTTTTATTTTATTTATTCACCATGTTTACTATCACGTATTTAAACTGAGAGATGATTTATATATCATGACAAGATGATTTTGTACATCACATTAGCCAATGCTTGTTAAATATTCTAAATTAAACCAAGATAATAATTGATATGATGATGCATAATCCATGGTCTACATAGCAAAATTAATTCATACATTCCAAACGCATGATATTTGTACTTTGCATTACTCCATGATTTACTGTACAATTTGTCATATTCACTTGATAAAAAGATGATTTACATTTGTCATTCATTATTCACAAGTATATCTCTTTTTTCTCTCTGGTTATATTCATTCCCAACTAATTTCTGATTATTCCTTTCTGTTATTACTCATCTTAAATGAGTTCTTGTTCTTATATTCTGGCGATTCTTGTAATCCTGAGAATGTGTCTCGATTAAGTAATATTGAGTGCAGTTGTTTTTTATTTGCTGTGGTTTGGAATCTTTATTTGATCTGGTATTAGTTCTATAAATTTGTTCAGGACTTGTTTTTAGTTAAGGGATCACCTTCAGTAATCGATTTTATGATTAATGAATTTTTGTGAACAAGATTTATGTTTAGCAAAATATAACCATAACCAGCCTACTGAAGCTTAGTAACTTGAGGCCTGGTTTTGGGCCCATTAATACCCTTCATTCTTTTGGTCTTTCAACTTTTCAAGTATCATTGTATTTGGACTTTGGACACATGGTTTCTTAACAATTGGACCTGATCAAAACATGGTCCAAGACTGAATCATAACTCGAAAAATGTTGATAAATAATAAAGGATACTGATATTTTCTTTTCTTTTTTGTGGGGTCTAAATATGTTATTTATGGAATGGGTTGTTTTAGTTTTACTTACGAGTAAATATAACTTGCATGATTAAGCTTTATGTATATCATTTCTACCCTTAAATAATAAAACTTTGACGAGTTAAGCTTAACTATAACACCAAAGTTCATGACAAAATTTATATCAAAACCTTTGAACGTTCATTAAATTCTTTATTGTACCGTCGTCACAAGATCATTATAGAAACACGTATTTCATTTTATAACTAACAAGAACCAAATAACTACACCAATATGCATTGCAAAAATGGGGTTATCTGGGGTGCGTATATTCGTGTATCTTTGGCATTTATATTATATTATTTTATAAGTTACACGATTGTTGATCTTGTATGGTATAATAATGTATATTTAATATTTAATATTTCATATATCATGATAACATTTATTGCACTATTACTTTGTGATAGAGAAGGCATGATGTGTTGGCAAGATGAGGACATTATGAGTTATTTGGTTGGTTTTCCAAAAGTTCTGATTTAAATTATTAACAACACTTTCATGATTGCAAATTGCAATAAAGAACATTATCCTATCAATTTTTTATTATTTTATTTTAAGAATTAGAAAAATCAGCTCATACATAACTTTATTTTATTCTTCACTTATCATTAACATAAATTGATTATTTACATGTCGATAGTTTTAGTTAATTACTTGTGACATTCATGTTAGAATGATTAATATAATTTTACAATGTTTTGAGACTACAATTTAATTTAATGAGTTAAGAAACATATTAAATACTACATTCATGTTGGAATGATTAATACGGAATATAATTTTAATAAATTTTGATATTACAATTTTAGTGAGATAAAAAAACATATTAAATACTACTTTACATGATAATTTATTATATGTAAAGTACGTTTAAATTGTTGAGTTTTAATAATTAAATGATAATTAAATCACTTATTTATCTTTTACACTCATCAAAGAAAATTACTTTAGATAAAAAAACTTTTACTTCAAAATTACTTATTTTGTTAAAAGAAGGTTGATATATAATAAGCGTGAATATATTTATACTTATTTATAAAACATTTGACGTATTACTTAACCAATTAAATTATTATCTCTTAAACAATAATAAAAAATATTATATAACTATTTAAAAATTACATTATATTTAACGAACACATTATTAAATTATTATACATAACTAAAATAAATTACATGTTACTGCTGCATTTATAATATCATGTTTTTTGAAATACACACAATATCAATTTACTTAAATGGTTTCTTTTACATATCTTTTTTTCTTTCTTTTTAGTATAATAATACCTTTTTATTTGTCCTCTTTATATCATCTTTATTTATTTATTTCAGTAAACACTAAAAATGGTAACGCTTCCCAATTAGGTCATGTTGAGATACCAAGTAACGGAGTATGTGTTAAGTTATCATGTGATTAGTTGACATATATAATTTAATGACTTACTTGGCAATAACAATTTAATGACACTAAATTTACTTATATATTGTGATACTTACATGAAAAAACATTTTCACATATTGCAAATTTAGTAATTGTTTGAATAAAGATTATCTTGTATAGACTTTTTTCTTTCTTTCCATTTTTTCATACGTACGTTTTGTTTTTTGTCGATTGCATTACGTTGGAATGTTTGCGAGTTCTCTTGAAGACTCTTTTGTTGTATTTGTTTACATTTGTTTAGGGTTGAGTGTGTTTCATCTTCTAAGGAAAGCATGAGTGTTCTAGAAAAGAAAAGATTAAAATAAGTATGTGATTGAAAATAAGAGAAGTGAATCAATATCAGAAGATCATTTAGCCTTCAAAAGATAAAAAGATTAAGTGGAAAGCAAAAGAGATATATAAAGGTGTGAATTAAGAGGAAAGCAAAAAAGATAAAAAAAAGTTAATTTCAACCTTTCATTTTTAAACGTTAACATTCATATATGATACATGTCACTTAAAATTATAATTTAACATTCTTAAACATTCATTTATGATAAAATCAAAGATTGAGATTTGTTTTCATCCTTTTCTAAAATTTGAAGCTTATCTGTGGATCATTATCTCATATATATATATATAGGGTGAGTATGAAGAGGAAATTAAAAAATAAAGAAGTACGAAAGTTAATTTCATTATTCCATTGTTAAAATGTTAACATTCATTTATGATTAAATTAAAAGTTAAAATTTATTTCACTTATTTTCTCATATTTGAAACGTCTTTTGAATATTTTTCACCCATATATATTTATATATATGGTAGTCAACAATGTTCGTTTCTTTTTTTTTAAATGTTATATTACAGTTGTAAATATTAAGATAAAGTTTGAAGATCATGTTTTTATTTTCAAAAGAGAAGATAGATTAGGGGTCCTAGTAGAGGGTCTATAGGGCAGAAAATGGAGTCCTTTAAGAGTAGAAGACCAAAGGCGACCCCTTTCTTGGTACTCAAGCCTCCCAGAAATAGAATACTATCACCTTTGGCGAACCCAAGAGCCGCGTCTCACTTCTTCTCTCTCCAACACGTGCTTATCTCCTGGTCCCACACCCCTTCCTCGTATCAACGGCACGTGCTTCTCTTCACATCACATTTTCTTTTGAGTAAAACTTTCTTCATCCACTGCACTCTCATAAATTTAATAAGAACTACTTAATTCACATCTTATTATTTAACATAAACACAAATTGTTATCCATCGTAAATTCACAACATGGGGTTTATACTTTTATACCCTTGTCTATTGTTTCAAGAATATATGTATTATACCAGTATATGATTTCAAAATAGTGATGGACAATGGACTCTTTTAGTAACGACAGAGATGTTTTGGGTGAACTATTAAACAATCAATTATTTGAGTGAGGTTTTGATGTTAGGAGATGTCGCATAAACACTAATCACATAAGACACGTTATCACACAAATGACATATGTACAAGAAATGACAATGAGAAAATATACGTCTAGAAAGCCAAAAAAAAAAACGGAAAAGATAAATCAAGTGTGTACGCGTGATTTGGTGAAATAAATGATAAGACATATCATGTTTCCAAGTAATAAACTAGCGGTTAACCAATTAGGCTAGCTTAATTGGTCATTAAAGTTTTCTTATGGGTCTTGGTGAGGGGATGATTAGTTAGGGGAGATCTCAAGTTCGAGTCCCACCCGAGACTTTTACCCATTCAGATGATAAAAAAAGAAGAAATATGAGAGTCTCAGGATTAACATACTGCCCAATTAGATGTTACTGCTAGATCTAAACCACTAATATTTAACAAGTCGTTTTTTAACAAAAATAAAATAAATAAATAAACCCAACGGTTTTGATTTGATAGGAGTCGGTAAACGAAGTTAAAGAGAAATTAAAACTAAAATTACTTCGTTTCTAGAAAAGCTATTCCACAATATATATATATATATCGTGCAATAAAACAACTAGAATCAAACTTAATAATGAATATGATATAACAATTATCAACTATCAATCGTACTAGTAATACAAAACAAATATTCGTTGCCATTGGAATAAAACTCATTTCATCCTTGGATAGGCATATGCCCCCATTCATTGAAACCATAATGATTTCATAATAAAGTTGTACCGTACAACAATCTGCTGCACTCCAAATTGAGTTTATCAAAGTCTTGTTTAGGGCACTTTATTAAAGTAACTGTCTAAGATAATGTAGATTAATTAATGACTAATCTAATTGATTTATTTTTGTATTATTTTATTCATTTAAAAAAACCGAATATTCTCACGTAAAATTCCTTACATTTATCATCTATAAATTTAGAGTAAATTCCTCTTCATTTTTAGTATAGTACAAGAAAACACATTTCTTCAGAAAAATGCCTATTTTTGCTAGACCTAAACGAGTTACCGACCCGTTACATGACCGGGTCAAGGATCGGATCATCGGTCGTGATATGCATGAACCGACGTACGTTAGCAGCGGTAGCGAACACAGCGCCGCCAGCGGTTACGATTCCGATCTCCTTTATTGCTTCCTCCACCACGACTGCGAAGAAGAAGAACACGGCGCAGGAGAATGTAATGTTAACGCTGATGACGACAGTAACCAGATCGACCGTTCCGATTCCGACACGGAATGTGATTCTGATCGTACGGATGCAGTTATTGAAAACCTGTTATCGATTATGAGAAATCAAAATGTTGATAGATTCAGGAATTTGTTACTAGCTAATGTTATAAAAGGAATTGAAGTTTTTCACTCACTAAAACCTAATAATCAAATTCTCAACAGAAATGTGATGTTATTTCTACAAAAAATCGGTTATAATGCAGCGGTTTGTAAAACGAAGTGGGATACATGTGGCGGACTTACCGGCGGCAACTACGAGTTCATTGACGTCGTCCGTACAGATTCCGGCGTCCGTTACTTCATCGACGTCAACTTCGCCGCCGAATTCGAGATCGCGAGAGAAACGAAACATTTCCGACGGATTTCTCAACATTTACCGGCGGTTTTCGTTGGAAAAAGTGACGATCTGAAAAAGATCGTGAAACTGATCAGCGACGCCGCACGGCTGTCGTTGAAAAGTAAAGGATTATTACTTCCCCCGTGGAGAAAAAATCGGTTCATGCAGAATAAGTGGTTTGGTCCCTACCGGCGAACGGTTAATAATACTCCGATGAATATATCGTCGGTCTCTGCCGTACAAATGAAACAGGCGTCTAGTGCCGTTAAATGTCGTTCGGTTGGATTTAACGCCGTTAGTAATAGTAACGCTCCGTTACTTCCCGCGGCAGCACGTACAAGATAAATTAAACTATTTTCTTGAATTACGTAAAAAAACTTTTGGTTTTGATAAACAGAGATTTTATATCGTCATTGCCGTTGATTATGATTCGTACTCTCTACAAACTACTTCAACGGTGTAGATCGACTGTTAGGAGACGTAACTAGCCGTACGTAATCATACCGATTTTAATAATTGACAAAGTTTTTATAAATTTATATCTCAACCTTTTATTTAAAACTTATATTCTGCCTATTTTTAAACATCATAGTAAAGTAATAGTAATTTATAACTTTGATTTGCTCTACATTTTTGTTGAGTCTTTTTTAATTTATTCATTACTTGAATTGAATATATTATCATCATAAAGAAAATTTCAGCATTAACCTTTAAAAACTCATATCATATATAACTATATATCATATTTTTCTCTTACGACATAAACAAAAACTTCAAGGCAAGCAAACACATTGATCCTTGTACCAATCATTTATATCATCGTTACTAATACTACTAGCGTCATATCATCATCACTAACACTACTAGCGTCATCACCCTCTTTCAAAATGCATCCCACGGGTAATGTAATGACATTTTAACTATGGTATCATATCATTATCAAATTATGTTGTTAATTAGTACGCTAGACGATCAGGTTTAGATTTATTTATTTTTTCTTTTTAGAAAGACAATCTTATTAACTAATCTAACTCATAATAATATATACATTGATACATGTATATACATACTTGTCAAGAGATCTGAAATCGTAATCTCCTGATTGATGTACTCCCTATACACTGCCTGTTTAAAGGCTCTTTGATAAATTTAAATGATGCTAATAATCACATCATCCATCATCCGTGCAATATGAATAAGTTATTTATGTATATAAGATTAAGTTCGAGTAACTTTGGTGCAATACAAGTAGTCAATATAATTTCCCTATATATTGTTGGAAATACTTTTTAGTTTTCAATGATTTCCTTTTTGTTTTATTTATATACAATACTAAATACTAAATACTAATTACATGAAATGATATGATGTTGAATTATGTCATAAGCTAAGTACGTGATGTGGTACATATTAAGGGAGAGCAAATGTGGTTGGTTAAAATTGAATGAAAGTTTGGAGTTATGTGTTATGATGTGACATAAATTTGTGGATAAGATGTGACAACTTGTTTCTGGAAATTATACATCATGTAAACCCTTATCTTTATTTTTTTCAAACGGTTTAAAACCTATTTACATTTGAAAGACACTTTCAATTTGCAATAACAAATTAGCAACTTGTGTAATGGGTCACCGTACAAGTTATAGCTAGTGAGAATTTGTTTTGTATAAAATATAATCACCATACGTCGAAGTGATCAACATTTTATAATATGCATCGTTAGAGGCTCGACTTGTTATTTGATAAACTCGAATTTGACATGATATGTATACTAAGCTTATACTTTAACCTTAATTTAAGCTCATGTTTGAAAAAAACCCGATTTGCTTGTAACTCTAACATTTCACCCATTCTTTCACGTATATCACACCACCCAACATTATCTTTCTTAGAAAGCAACAAATATGGGTACTTTTTATAATTTTGAGAAAACCGATTACTTAAGTTAACAATTTAAAAATGACAGAAGCTCGATCTCTGAAAAATTAACTCAAGGAAAAATATATATATATATATATATATAGTATTATGATCTAAAATTAAAAAAAATTGAAGAAGAAAGGAAAGAAATATATATTTAAAATTATAATTCAGTAAAACATAAGTATAATTTAATTAAAAATAAATATGATTTCAAAAAATGTGTTACGTGATTTAAAAATATTGTTATTAATAAAAAAATTTCTAATTATATAAAAAGAATTAAATTAAAATAAATGATATAAACAAGACATAAACACGTGCAAATGCATGTGTATTTAGAAAATCATTGCATATCCATTATATATGCTATCCTTTCTTCTTTTTGCTTAAAGTGTTTTAAATGTTAGTAACTTTGTATGATATCCATCATAATCCATAAAGTGTACTAATTTAAGAGATCTCATCTGATATGCAACATTTTATTAATATTATTTTCTAACACGTAATCATATAATCATGTAACCAAACCACATAAAGAGGAATCGAATCAAATAAGACAATTTACAAAGAAATAAAAAACTCAACCAACTTTTATTTTTAGTTTCATCAAAACAATCGAAAATAATATCGACAATGTTTTATAACTGTGAAGATATTTAATAGTGTTAGAGAGAAAAAACAATTCCCGAAATACCAGTTCTATACAATGACTTTGTTTTTTAATCAGACATAGTTGTGTTTCGATTGTTTTATTTATTCAGGTATATTATTGGGTTATATAATCTTCTTATAAATACGTTATAGGAAGCGGTTTGACAATATTCAAATACTTACCGTACTCTTGTAAATTCTAACCATGTTTGTCAAGGATAACTTTAGGTTCAAACTTGTGTTTTTTATTCCCAATTGATTACCCCACTATTAACAATCCTTATGAAAATCTACTAAGGACTAATAATTATTAATAAATAATTTGCATTGAGCTTTAATAATCATATTTTGCATTTGTATTTGTACTTGTCTTCATGTTTGTACATCGGTACATATATGTACTACATACATTTATTTTTGACTATAAGTGGATGAGGATATAGACACGATTACATCCTTATCCATTGATGTTAGATATTTTAGTTTAATTTTCCATTGAATATATCAACATGTAGTTTATTAGCTTATTTTTCAGTATAATTCATCAACAAAATGTGTATAACAACTAATTAAGAGTATATAAGTAGCTTTCAACAAATCAAATTATGAATAGTTTACGGTTTATTAATTACATATGATATGATTAGTAAGACTTTTAGCAAGATAATTAACAAGTAAGATATAGTACAATTTACGTATGAATTATTGGGACCACTTTCTAAACGGGACTAATTCTTGCGATTATTAGTTTATAAATTTGATATCATTTGTAATTAGTCAAAAAAAATAAAAATCATCTGGACTATGACACCTTAAGGTGACTATAATTGCGTTGTAAAATATTATATATTTTATTATGTTTATAACCTCATGTTTAATTACTATTATTATTAATTAATTAATTAATTACTACATATATAAGTTTGCATTTCAGTTTTCAAGTATTACTTACTAAATAAATCGAAAAATGTATCAACCGGTGTTTTTTTTCTTCTTGAGAAAGTGAGCCTGGCCTATATTTATATTATTAGGCTAAAGGGTAACTGTTGAAATATTGGGCTTTAGTCCAATAAATCGGGTTAATGAGCTCTTAAGAAGCCCAAATTTACTACAAAGATGAGACCCGTCAATTTTAAACCAATTCCCATTGCATTTGGGCCTCCACATGAGGCCCATTTATCTGCCGTACTAAGGCTCATTTCGTCCCAAATATTTTTCTAGGTATATCAAAAATAACTTGATATGAAACTAATGTTGTCTATATGATGATCAGTTTTGGGGATTTAATTTACTATACATGAATAATGAGCAAAGATTTTGCACAATCTTGTGTTAGCAATCACAAATCTGCTAGTCGTAAAAACTTATATATATATATATATATATGTATCATGTGAAAATGCAGTATTAAAGAAGATACCTATTTTGTACCATATATACAAATTCTATAAAGATGTAAATTTATATTATTTTATTAAAATACCCACTTCAATGATTGAAGTACTTCCAAATCGAATGTTGTATTTGTAGCTTCAAATAATAATTCTTTGAATTGAATTCGGTACCACAAACAAAACTCGGGCCTAAAGTCTTCGATGGATCATTGAAGATGACAGGAAAGGGCTAGTGGGTCAGAAAACAAAAGCTTTTAGGGAATGCCACGTGGCAGATAAAAATGTGGGTCCAGTGGAATCGTACGGACATGTTGGTATGTACGGGAGGACCGTAGGAACCAGGAACCATGGAAAATGCCGACATGATATTTCTTTTCCTCTATTATATATGTATTATAATATAATTATAATTATAGGAGTATTTATTTATTTATTGAGCAAGGAGTATTTAATTTAATAATGTCAGTTTAACGACATCAAAAGTGAGCATCGACCCTAAATTTGGGATTTAATTTCATTAAAAACCGTATGTATGAGGAGTACTTATAAGTTATAGCTATTTTTATTTTTATTTAGTATTAAAAGGTGCTGGAGAGAATTTCTGTAGAATATTAATAGAAAATGAAGGCAGCTGCTTTTTATTATTAAAAACTTACTAGTTGTAATGATTAAGACATTTTGTTTCACATTTGACTATTTATCCACCGACACTGATGTCTTATCAATATTAATTAATTGAATATCAGAACTATATGATTTTGCGATATCTGTTGAAGAGGTTATGTTCTAAAACTCTAAATAGGAATATATAAATATATAATACATGTACTGATCGAGTAATATCATTTTTTTATATATGTTATATACAGTAATTACTTATATATTACTTACCGATTTTTATTGAATTATAAGTACAATTTATAATCTTTTCTAATAATCTTTTCCTTTTTACATAAGATTCTTATCAAAGAGCAAAGACAAGATATTATACATGATAAAAATTTTTAAAGAAAAGCTTCGATGGTGATCAATTTAATGATCGTAGTTGTGTAATCAGAGAATATTTTAGTGACTCAAACAAACAAAATGGGTAAGTTTTTGAACTTTGAATGTGTTATAAAACTAGTTGGTAAGCTGGAGTTTATGTTTATGTTAAAAGTTAAAGCTTATTTTTTTTATATATGTATTTTACATAATAGTTGTAACTGAAGCTTAATAATATAAAATGATATAAACGAAAAAAAAATTAAATAAATGATAGTTATATATTCTCAATTTATATAAGTTTTAAAGTTTTTTAAAAATTACTTCAATTAAATTGTCACTTCGAAGTTTATCTTTCCAATATACTTCTGTATTTTTATATACCAGATAAAGTTTATAATTTAAACTTTAAAAAAGTAAATTTAAATTTCTATAAACTCATGACCTAAAACCACCCTTTATATTGAATAACCATTTGCGTGGCCATAAGACCGTCGTTCATTTCTGCAATCAATTACTATAGGCTGAACCCACAAGCTTTGACTAGCTTTTGACTTTTGCCTATGATATTATGGAGTACATGTTTTTTAAACAAGTAAACACCAAGCACTTGGGGTGTGTTTGAGGCTTCTAAAATCTTGAGTTTTTAAATTTTATAAATATTAACTTTTGTTAAAAATAACTTTTATTTGACAAATCAAATTAAGTAGCCATTTTTAAAAAGTAAGTCCCCCTTAAACTTTTTAAAGTAAAAGTTATTTTAAGTAGCTTATAAAAGTTCGTAAAAGCTTTTTTATCTTCAACGACAAACTCCAATTACGAGGTCTAATATCAGTCAAAATTTCAACTAGTTGTTATCAAATGTACCCTTAATACAATATAATTCAAGATCATAGATGTTACGGTATTTATTTTATAAGCATCAATCTACAAAATATATACTATAACAATTAACATTATATTTGTGGATCCATAAGAATTGACATTTCAAATTAAAAAATATAACGTTTGATATTAAAACATTTAAAAAATTTAAGATTAAACTTTCATAAGCGAACTTTTACATTCTATGTCTACTTGTGACATCTAAATAGTATAGTAAATACCACATAAATAAATCATTCTGTATTATCCGAAACATTAAAAATAGTAACATCATCATTATTTTTTGCAACTATTTTGATTTGATAAAAAAAAAATATAATTTTTTATTCTTTTTAGTTTTTAGTTTTTGTATTAGTGAGATGACGGGTAGAACTAGAAGACAACGATTACTTTATGGAAAGAAAAAACACAAAGAAGCAACACGTGTGCTACTTATTTTTAGTGAGTTGGCGCGTATCTTCACCATTCATTTTTTAACACATGCATTATAATGCGCCACGTGTCCGATTGTAAAGATCTAAATTTCTCTACCTGTAGAATCCAATCGGCGATTCTAACCCTTTTCATCTTAGCCATTTTACCTTTGCACCCTCTCTATTATCAGATTAGACATTTTTCACCCTTATCTATTTAAATAATTTAAAATTTTTAAAGCTAACAATATCTAACCTAGCTACTGTTAAGTCAAAATAAAGATATCGAAATTAGGATTTAAAATGTAAATATTTTTGGTTACTTTTAACGAGACCGTATAATATTTCTGCCGTTCACATCACAATGTTATCCTTTTATTTAATTTATATTATATTATTCCATTTTGCTCTAAGTTGATTTGTAGTATGTTTTTTGTTTGGTGATGGGATATGGACAAAAAAGTATTGCTAATAAACTTAAAAGTGCATAAAATTAAACTGAAACAGTGTAGATAATATTTTTGGTAAAAAAGCTACACAAAGTTCATTAATGAGATTGACGGCAACATTACTAAATTTGGTATCATTACGTACTATAACTCATTACTAAACCTTGATAGTGTTATCTATTTGTTTGGCTAAAAAAAGTACAAATATTAGATGTTTTAATAGCAAAATAGGTTAAATAGTTACTCCATTACATTTCCCGGATAAGAAGACTTCATATTTATATATTGATAAATAATTAATTAATTAATTATCTAAAATACCAACAATATTAATCAAAATATCGTCTCTTTCATCATTTTGTTTTGATATATCGTTATTTTTTGATTCATCAATTAATATGTTATGCGTCTAAATATGTTGTACTTAAAAAATAATGTATTTTATTTAAATTAAACTAAATCAAATAAGAGCATATATTTATAACTAACCGTTTTTTTCTTTTTGGTTTAAGTACATATATTAATAATATAAAAAAAAACATTTATGTCTTTAGTACAAATGCTTTTGTATAATATAATAAAATGGATACTACAACCTACTAAGTGTACAAAAATAAAGGACCATAATGTGATTGGTTACCAAACTATTAATTTGCCTATTAGAGACAAATAAAATGAAAATATACTATATTTAATGAAAAAGGTGGCACCGAAATTTGAAACGGGAAAAAGGCACATGATGGTTTTTGATTTGGTGGGTGACGGTGGTCAATTTTTAGTCTGGTCCGCGTAGTCCCCGGCTAGCTGTTTGGGTCATGGACTCCGTGATTGCTCCCACAGTATAATCAAATAACCCCTTTTTGTTTTCTTTTGTTTTTCACGGTCAATATTATTGGTCTTAATAATGTACTTATGATGTTGTTAATTGTTAATATGTTATTAAATTAAAGTTACATATTCAATGAGAAATGTTATATTGTAGTTTAACCTAAAGGACTAAACTTTTTCCTCCAAGTTAGATGACAAGAAACAGTCCCAAAAGTGTCGACTTATGTTATCATTTATCAACATCCTTAATATTTCACAAAATATCATACATCTCAATATCTCATACTTATTTCTTCTTAAATAATCTATCCTCATACCACTTGTTACAAGTTAATTTTCTTATACAACATTCATTTATGTCTAGATACACAAAAAAACCAGAATTATACAATATCCTTTTCTAAAAGTAATTCTAGGTAACATTTGGCATAGCTTATTTACTCCATAATTTATCTATTGAAAAGTCAAAACAACATTAAAGCAGGTCAAATCTTAATTATGAAAATAACTAATACTAAAATAAAATGTAATATTATGTTCACACATTATACAATAAATAAATGAACTAGAAACAAACACTATATAATTTGCATTTTTTTTATTTCTCTTACACCTACACAACAACATCATCATTCTCTTCTTCTCTTGAACCTCCACACACACAACCATATGGCTTTACATCTTAACTGTCTCTCTATCTTAAAAAATGATAAATATAGAATTATAGATATAGACTTCATGGAAATTTTCACACTCTTATGTTTCAGCTTTTCTTGAAACCCACACAAACCATCATCGTCATTCATCATCTTCTATAAAAAAAAATCATCTTTTTTATTTTTAATTTCAAGAAATTTACACACTGTTGAAGGTGTTATATGTAATGGCAAAAAGTGGGGTGTATGAAAAGGATCCAACACATAATTTGAAGAAAGAATTACAAAAACTTGTTAAGGCAATTATTGAAGATGAAGAAAATGGATATGGGTTAATTGATAAAGCTACACAAACATTGAAAGATTTAAAAGATTCAAGAATTCAAACATCAGTTTCTTGTATGAATCTTGATGATACGGTGTCGTTTCCACAAGAGTTTAATTGTCCTCTTTCTAATGAAATCATGAGAGACCCTGTTATTGTTTCTACTGGAAAGGTACTTTTTTTTTTGCTCTATTTTTTATTATATTTTGTGGGTATTTGATATTTGTTGTTTTGAATCTTGATCATGTGTGTCTGTGATGGATTGATTATGAAAATTTGGAACTTTACTGATGGGGTTGATTCAGGGGAGGGTTTTAATCGACTGCATGGCTTAAAGTTTCAATTTTTATTGATGGGTTTGATTCTTGTATGAATAGTTTAATTAGATTTGAGTTTGGTATTTGATAATCAAGTAATTAAATATGGGGATTTTGGTATAGTAGGTTGCAAAATGTTGATTAGTACCATTGATAATTTGCAGACATATGATAGATGTTCAATACAAAAATGGTTAAAAGCAGGAAACAGAACATGCCCAAGAACCCAACAAGTTCTTTCACACACGGTTTTAACCCCGAACCATTTGGTTCGAGATATGATCACGCAATGGTGCAAGAATCGTGGGGTTCAGTTACCAAGGTCTCTTCAATATCTGGATGAAGACGTGTTAACTGAAGCGGATCATAATCATTTCTTTTCGTTACTTAAGAAGTTGTCATCAACGAGTTTGTCAGAACAGAAAGAGACTGCAAGCACGTTACGCTCATTGACTAAAAAAGTACCATCTTTTCGAGCCCTTTTTGGTGAATATAATGACTCTATACCTCAATTGTTAGCCCCATTGTCCTGTCTCAAGAGCCAAATTCACCCTGATCTTCAAGAGGATTTGATCACAACGCTTTTGAATCTATCGATTCATGATAGTAATAAGAAACTCGTTGCAGAAACACCGATGGCGATTCCTATTTTATTAGACGCGTTAAGATCAGGGACCGTTGAAACTAGAAGCAATGCAGCTGCAACCCTTTTCACCTTATCGGCGCTTGATTCCAATAAATCACTCATTGGTAAAGCGGGTGCTTTAAAGCCGCTTATTGATCTTTTAGACGAAGGTCACGTGTTGGCAATGAAAGATGCTGCTTCTGCGATCTTTAACTTGTGTATAGTCCATGAAAACAAAAGTAGAGCAGTGCGAGAAGGTGCAGTAAGCGTACTTTTAAACAAGATTAATGATAGGGTTCAAGTGGATGAGTTATTAGCCATTCTTGCTATGCTTTCAAGCAACCAAAGGGCTATTGAGGACATGTGTGATCTTGGGGCGGTTTCTTGTTTGTTATCTTTGATAAAGGAGACAACTTGTGAACTAAACAAGGAGAATTGTGTAGCAATCCTTTACACCATATGTTTCAACGATCGAACGAAGTGGAAGGAGATGAGAGAAGAGAACACTTTTGGGACTCTATCACAGCTTGCACAAAACGGTACTTCAAGAGCGAAACGAAAAGCCAATGGCATTCTTGATCGGATTAATAGACCGATCAATCGTACCCATACAGCTTAAGCTCCATCGGTTTTTAAATAAATCTGTAAATGCATCATATTAAGGTTCATAAGTTTAAGCCCATACGTGATATAAGGCTTGACTAAGAAGTCAACTTTGTAGCTAAGTTTGATCTCAAATTTTGTAAATTTTTGTTTCATAGTTACTGTGAATAACTGTTTTATCACATATTATGTTACATGATTACATGATAACTTGGAGTCTACTATGGAGGGATAATGTAGAGTTGATGCCTTTAAATTATATGCAAATTTTGAATCTTGCACATGGCTCTTGCAGCAAATAACTTGAATTCCACTCTAGGAATCAAATGTTTCTTTAGTTTGTCTGTAAATGCAAGCAAATGATTTTTAGTCAGATAGATACATGCTTTTGTAGTAAAATACAGAGATGCGACGTTTTATTTTGGGGCTTTTTAAATGCATTAAAGTTTTAAATATCGTGTTTAAAATAGTGAAATTTCTTAACTAAAAGAAGTTGAGAGCCCATCATCGGTCTCACAATTAATATGGGAGAAGTTAATTACGTAACTCACAGTTAAAATGAGATATGAAGTCGAGATTTGAACTCGTGATCTCCTCATTAATGTTGTATCAGGCCTAAATTCTTATTTAATATAGCACGTGATTGATAACAATCCACGATTTTAGGATATCGTTTCCAACGGAGGAGAAAATTGCAAAAGAATTGAACCTTGACGAGAAATGATCACATGTTAGTATGTTACGTGACTATGTCCAGTTCGAACGTTATAGTCTTTAGATGGTGATATGCATTTTCGCACGCTTCGCATCATTCCAGATTCTATAAACGATTCATAGGAATATCTTGATATGGTCCTCATTGATCCCTTGATTGGTGGAGATGGATTTGTGAGCTTATGGTTTGGATTCAATATGGACCATGAAACATGTAAAGCCAAAATATGCTTTGTTTGCTCGAAAGTTGTCTCTTAACTTTTTGTGCTCATCTATCACATTCCTTATATTTCACCAGGTCATGTTACATGTTCAATTCGAACTTACGACTTGCATATATAATCATCATGAACGATAATTGAAATGTTTCGCGACGTCTTGGTGTACTTATTCGACGAAAGATATTACATGTTGAACAATGAACAACACTATGCACCATTGCATTGGATTTGAACTTAAGTAATATTTTTTTTTCTAACTTCTGAAAGGAGGACAATAATTGTTGATTTTATTTAGGTGGGGTTGAAAGTTAGAGAGCCAAAATAGGAAGAATGTGTCCATAATCAATGGGGGTAATGTGTCTATTCTGTGATAGATGTAACATGTATTTAGTGGTCCATATAACCATTCAAAATGACACCTATCCTTTTTGTGAAAGTCTTTATTGAGAAAACAGTTATCCACATCACCCTTTTTGTTTTGTCACCACCATATGACTTCTTTTAACAACTTAAATTTTGTGGTGGATTATGGTGGTGGTATAAGTTGTGATGATATTTAATTAGTGTGGTAAGTAAATAAGTAAGCAAGCATGATTGTGGTGTAAGAATAAATTAGTTGTACATATATTTATTTAAAATGGTCAAATTCTAATGTCTAGAAGTTATTGGATGATTTTATATATCTTATGTGTCAGAATCATCCTAAAATTGACATGTTAGCATGGCAAATTAGTTTACGTTATCGCGCATGCTGTTAGCCTATTGATTAACATTTAATAAAATTAAAATTTATGTATGGAATAAATTGTTGAGAATGTGTCAGAAGGTTCGATATTTATATGGGTTGAATTTTCTTGATGAAATATTAAAAGTACTAATTATTCTAAGATCAAAAAGTCAAAAATTTATTGACATTAATTCATGCACACCAGATCCAATAATGAATTACGTAAATGTTATAAATATATATAAAACTTATCTAACATTTATGTCTCAAAAACGTCATTTTAATAAGTTTTTTCTCTTTTAAATATTTAGATTGTTTTTAAAATTAAAAGGTTTAATGTGGGTTAAAAATAAATAAATAAACAGAGCTTAACTTGCCAAGTGAAAATAGTATGCCATGGTCATGAAGACATGTCAAACTAAACTTTTACTTCGATACGAAAGTTTCTAATACGTCCAATGAATGAATTCAACAAACGACGCCTAACTAAATATAGCACATCTATATATTTACGAAAAGTTGTTGGGAAACAAGACATACACTTTGACAAAAATGTTTAAATACCTGATGATGATGATGATGATGATGATGGTGATGATGATGATGATGATCATAATAATAATAATAATAATAATAATAATAATAATAATAATAATAATAATAAAAGGTATACTTTGCAACTTTTAAGCATTGTCAGAAGAACTTGTAACTATATATTGTCTTTAGCCATATGTTTCATCAGTTGCCTTTTCTTCCAAAATCAACAATTTTTTAGCAAAAGGTAATCTTTGATGGTTTTAAAAAACCATTGATTCACTCTTTTGGAAAAATATTCAAGAAAGAAACATTTCATAATTCGTCTATATCTATTTTAAGCAACGTCATTAACTTTCATTAACTTGTCGGGTTAAGATTTCGCTAAGTTAACCATATAAATATGACAAATCCCATCTAAACAGGGCAAAGGGTGAAAGAAATCTTCAAATGTACAAATAGTCACCCTTTTAAATAACAAATCCATCAATTTTTCACAATAGTTATCCCAATTAAATTTGAGCAGCAAGTTTTGCCACTCAACTGTACAAGCAGAAAAGGAAATGTAACTCAACTATAGCATACCAAAAAGACCAAGGTTATGAGGATCCATAATGAAACTGTACAACATATCGACGCACCACCAAATTTTTAGGATGCAGAAACAATCTCTAGCAAAGCTCCTCTATTTACCATCACAATATGTCAATATGTATGTAGACTCGAATCACTTTTTCACTCCGTCTTATATGCCCAACCATGCTTTTCCAAAAATGCTTCAACTGCTTCTTTAATTGCCAAATTTGGGATTAGTTGTGAAGGGAAAAGGGTTTCCCGAGTAATTGGATCGAACTTCCCCACCTACCTCATCGTTTTGTAGGATAGATAACGTAAGCAAGACATGTTTCAAGAAAAAGATACTGACGGGTTGGGTTGACTGGACCAGAAACGCTTTCTTCCAACAATTTAAAATTTTCTTAAATAATTGGTGTGTGTGATATTAGTAAAAAGTATCTTATGTTAGATAACAATCTAACTTTTTTTGATTAAAAATGATTTAAGATGTTTTATGAATTAAAAGACACTTTGGGCAACAAATTACCTGTTTGACCCATTCGGAATAAAACATAACCCGAATCAACCCATGCACATGTAAGTGGACCGAAAAGACTAAAGAGCCACCTCTCCCTTTGTCCCCCAAAGAGTTCAACTTTTAGTTATCGAGTGAACTACTAAGTCTGAACAAAATTCACAGACATTATTTTTACTCTTAGCAGCTACTATCAAGTTACAATGTCCAAATTTCACACTCATAATTCGGATATGTAGTATAGAGTATGTTAAGAAAATGTGAAGAGAAGAAATACCTTCTCCAGATGATCAAGAATGACTGCCCTTTCATAAGTTAAACCGCTTGGAGTAATGACAGGATCTCGAAATATGTCGAGTGTGATTTTGCAGCAAAGATAGTCAGGTACCTGTGTTACAGATGGGTTTCTCAGAACCAAACGTTCATTTTCTTTGATAAGAGAAAACAAAACGCACCTCTGTTGGTGTGTCGGCTTCTGCAGCTTTAGAGAACACTAGTTTCAGAGCTGCTAATTGTTCTGAAGTAGAATCAGTAACTTCATCAGTACCGTCTTCCTTTAGATTAACATCATGCAAATGTTTTTCTTTCAGAGCTATTCCGCAAGATTCTCTGTGTCACATAATGACAAATATTAATATAAATCCAAAGAAAAAAACAGAATCAGGTATCGTGGGTAGTTCTGGCAATTTGAGTTGATTCAGCATATGGTTTATCACTAACAGGTCAAATGGGTCCATTTAATAAAATAGCTAAACTACGATATGGGCCAAACAGATCAAAATTTGCTCGGTTTATTTTCAAAGCATAAAACTACCCAAATCATTTTATTCAACAAACTTTAGATTGTTATCAAAATAATTGTGATCACAGTTGATACACTAATTATTTATTAATATCATAGTTTTGACTCGTTCCCCGAATTGCCAAGTTTGTCACTGCTAAAAAACAGGCATCCTGACATCAGAACATGGGAATAGTATAGAAGGGAAAATACTCAAGGTTTCGCAAGTCCCAAGATCGTTTGGTAGAATCGCGCTCCCACTCCTCATATTTCGCTGTCGCTAACTCCTGCCATATCTCCTCCACCATATAACTATTAGGATGTGCACCTCTCCCAAGATCCAAAGCCTGCACATAGAGTAAGATAAGTTCTCAAAAGTATTAATACAGATTATTGGTGATAGCAAATGGTCCAACATGATGCTTATCAAACAGTAAGTCTACTCATGTTGTAAAATAGGTAGGTCGGGAATCGGATCAAAGGGGTTTGGATCAAAAGAGGCAGTCATTAAGTGCGGCTGGGGGGGACCCACAAACAAAGTTGATCCATTTAATCTTATTTAATAGATAAACGATGCGCCAAGGTATGATTATGAAAACTATAAGGTTACAAACAAAATCAAACTTTTGGTAGTAAATCGATTGGACGTTTTCATGCAAATCAATACAGTATAGATGATTTTCACCCATGTATCTTTTAATTGAACTCTTTAACTTAACCAATTTGACCTGTTATAGATAAAACATAACCCAAATCAATAGATGTAAAACTAGAATGGAGTCAAAATATCCACTTGCAAAATGGCTCCTCAGTTGCACATGTATAATCATTGCACAAAAAATTCGAATCATACAAGTGATTGCATGGATCGTGAAGAGGGAACTAATTCACAATGTGTTATATAGCCACACACAAGCATAAAACCCGACATATTTCTCTCAAAATCTTTAGTAACACCTCAATGTCCACAAAGGGAAAACAATTATTAGATACCACAATCATATCTACCTTCATTGACCATGCAAATCATTTGATATATGTGCATAGATGGAAAAGAACACGGTTATTCAGTTTAATATAGAATAATTGTTCTAAAAAACATATGGACTTTCACTGGATCCGCACATAAGTACCTGGACTTTATTCTAACAGAAAAACATAAAGAAAAACAATCCCTCTTTTATATTAAATCCTTTAACTTTCTAAAATTCAACAAAAAGGTCCTTTAATGCATTATTAAGTCCATAAACGTATAAAGAGGGACCTTTTTCATTAAGTTTTAAAAGTCTTAGGATTTAATGATACAAAACTAAAGTCCATGGAGGCATGGACTAGTGTAAGTATTCAGGGAATATCCATAGGGTTGTTCTTCCGACAACTTCCGTCTAATCTACAACAATTGTACAAGACCACTAGAAGTAAACTGCTTACCCTTTGCAATTCTTTAATTCCTTCAGCATACTTTTCCCTTTGTAGTAGTGCAAGACCTAGCATGTAATGACCCTGCAATTTGACAAGTGTTTCACCTTGTTAGCAATCCTAATCCCAATCAGATATGAAAGGAAGTCATGCCACATGGCACATCATATAAGGTAACTTACTTGTCACTGTTTTTGCAGTTATTGTACAACTAAAACCACAACATTCGTCCACTTAAAGGCATGTATCTATTAAGAGTAGAAACCCGAAGATGCATTCTATTGCCTATAAGATTTACGTAGCAAATTATCTCAAATTTGGAATCCTTGGTTCCTTGTAAATTCCAAATATAAACATTTCTCTCTCTCTCTCTCTCTCTCTATCTCCGTTCAATGCACTATGAACCTTCTAGTCCATTATGTATATGAGAATACATAGATATATGAGAATGTGATCTATGTACAATTCAACAAAGCATCACGGAATATTTTAATTTGAGAAAGGAATAGAGACTGTAGGTTTAAATACATACAAAAATAGATTCATGCATAGTTTATGATACATTTTTCTCCGACATGATGATTATATGATTTACAACAACTTATCATCTGACTTTTCCCCAACAATCAATATGATGTCATTAGATTAGACTAATAGTGTGATAACCAGCAGAAAGCTCTATCACTTTGTGCACACCAATTGATGCAAAAGTTAATAGATAAGTGGCCAGATAACTTTAGAGGCTAATGAATAACTATCAAAAGCCCAAAAAACAGTCTGTCTTAATAGGCATCGTCGATGACTGAGATGTCTTGATGAGACATGCTACACATGAAATCTTATGGAATGATGTAAACCAGCCACATCTAGCAATCCAAACCAATGTGTTCCCACTATTCCTTAGAACATGTCATTCAGTTTACTCATGTTCCCCTCTATTGTTCCGTTTAAACCTAGAAATCTGTCTACTAATGTCAAGCATATTTTAACCGCCATTTCAATCACACAGGCAACATTCAACATTTCAACATCCTAAACTTCCCCTTCAATTTCTAGCCCACAGCCAAGTCAAACAAGTTTTGTGCAGCACATAACTACATGATAGATGTCATCTAAGTTACAAAATAAAGAAAGATGTCATTGAATTGTCAATACTACATAAATGGCAACACATGCAAGCTCATATTGGAAATCTTTCACATGTAAAACCATTGTCAGGACATATGAGCATCGTAAACAACAATACAAAGCTCAAGCAGCAATAGCGATCAAACTCTATGTTTTCCTATCTAACGTCGCTCATTCTTCTATTTTTCTTTAAGTATATTCTCAAATAGAATCATTAAACGCTGATCATTGACCATATCTTTTGATTTGTTGTAATCCTAAGTAAATATAAACCCTAACTCTCACATACAATGTAGCTAATAGACAATTAAGGTTTTTATAAAGCAAACAAAGAACCAAAAATAGATACCTTGACAGATTTATGATCAAGTTGAACAGCCTTCAAACAGTCCTCCTCAACTCTTGCCCAATCACTATACACAATTTAAAAAATAAAAATGAAAATTATTCATCATCTAATAATGATTTGACAACAACCCTAGTCAACATCTTTCCCAAAAAAACATCAACTTTAAATTATTACTAACAACATCAATTACAATTTTGCATTTATAAACTCAAGTAACAAAAACAACAAACCCTAAATAATACACACATAGATATAACATACGTACTTGCGTTTGCGATGACATAAAGCACGATTAGTCCAATAAACTGGAACATTAGGGCACAAAGTGATCGCCTGTAAAATTAAATAACAAATAATTCGAAAGTGACATTCCATCAAACACTTTATGAGCATGAGAAATTAATTATGCTTCTAACAGATTCTATTAGTTAGATATACCTCAGTGTAAGCATCAATTGCAGCACCTAATCTATTCTTTTTGAAATACAAGTTTCCGTCTTGCTTAAGTTGTTCAGCTTGATCGACTGCTGATATCACGCCTTTCGCCATAACCGATCGTGTTTTTGTTTTGCAATTGCTTTCGTTGTGTCCAGCCCGTGGCGTATATTGTAATAGGAGGGAAAAGATAGTTCTAGATCGCCGGCGAATGTGACTGATGTCCGTCAACGATTGTGTGTGACTACAAAATTGAATGGGGATGGTTATAAAGTTGCGGAGTAACTATTAATTTGGTATTTTTTATTATTTGGATACTCATAGTTGGCATTTTAATTTTAATTAGTTTCAAAATAGATATTTAGTTGTAAAAATAATATATTTACTTTATCGATTTTTTATCTATTTACTTTTTTATAAAATTAATTCATAAAAGATTATGCTAAAAGTAAGGTTAAGATTATCATTTTTTCATATTAATCATAACTTTTTTAAACCTATATAATCTAATTTTGTGAATATTTATTACGAGATGAAGAAAATACGATAAAATATGATTATAAATATTTTATTATATTAGTAGATAAACATAATATGATTTTAGGGTGAATATTTACCAAAAAAAATCCATAGTAGAAACTCTTTATCACCTATTAACATCGTTATGTTTTCTTTTATGATATTAATTATGTGTTGTTTTTTTTATTGTTACGTTAATTGGTATTTTTGAGTTTTAACTCTAACTACTTTTTCAAGTACTTATTAAAAACACATATATTTTAAATATAAAATTTTAGTTTCAATTAGTTTTGCACGGTAATAACATCGTTATTAATTAAAAAAAAAAATTTCTTTCACCATTTAAAACTTTTATTAACACGTTTCTAAATATGTGTAAATTACAAATACAATTCAAGTTCACTCACATCTATACGCATGTTCATAATTCAATTCATACGTTTGATATCCTTTTAAATAAATAATAAAATAAAATATACTACATTAGCTTTAAAATGCAATATTGTTTTTATAAAAAAATCGATTTCGTGTACAAATTTATGAATGATCTATGTATGATTATTGTACAAACTTGATGCGGTTTGGAGAATTCCCACTTAATAAAAAGAAATTGTAACAGGAAACGTAGTATTTAATAAAATATTCAAAAATGAATGTAAGACTATATTTGTAAAAGATGATGTAATTACAGTTTTATTTTATCACGTACTCCGTGTATAGATAAGATTGATGTACGATGTTAACTAAATCTATTAATAATAAGAGTAAATTACATTATTAGTTTCTATAGTTGTTCCTATATTAAATATTCAGTTTTCGATTGGATATTGTACGGATACAATTCTTTGATTCGGATTTAAGTTTCATCTTAATAAGCTCCCGATGTTAACGAGTTTTAACTTTATCTGTTGATTATAGAGATTGACAATGTTATTTACTCTATTGTATTAATTAACATATAATTTATCTTTTATTATCTATACTTTTGTACTTAATATATAAAGCATATTGGTGTTGTATATATTGAAATTTTTAAAATTAAAATTCAACATTTTGTAAATATATCGTATTTAAATTTTATTAAATATTAATTTTATCATATTTATAAAACTCACCATCGTATCCTAAATCCTTAACTCTACATATGAGTAAACTACCACTATTGAGTCACCATTATAGATAATCAATGAAAAACAAATATAATATACGACTATCCCTAAATGACACGTATATAATAAAACATTGTATTTCATCACATAACACGAGTATTACGTTAGTTTATTGAAGTGCATTTGTCAAGAAGAGAAACTTGTTTAAATAAGCAACTAGATATTATAAATGAATATAATAATGCATGTTTGATAATCTAAAACTATATTTATCATCTCAAACAATATAGTCTGAACTCTGAAGTCACTCTAAATTAATCGATCATTTACTTCGTTGCTACAACGTAGTTGCCTCGTAGTTACATTCTCGTTGAGTTCTATACTTCACTTCTATTTATTTATAATAAAAACAAAAGTTTTCTTCTATTCACAAATAATTGACTATTTCCCAAGACTAAGATGACGTTTGTTTTGCACGAAAAATTGGAAATGAATATTGTAATGGGTTTAATTGATAAAACTATAGGACAGAGAAAATTTAAATTTTTAAAAAATATTTATTTGTTTGTAAAATTACATATTAACTTTTATTATTTTTGAATTTAAAAGTTAAAGAATATAATAAAAGGAAAATAAAAAAAGAATCGTGAGATAAAAAAAGTGGCATTCTGTAAATGTGTCTGCAAGACCCCAAAGGGGGTGTCAGTAAACCACTCATATTTGTGACGTTTTGTAACATATTCAATTTTACGGTTTTAAACCGGAACTAAACACAATTTTATCATTCTTTTATGTCCAAAAGCCAACCACAAACCCCCATTCCACACACCACCTAATATAAATGTCTTTCCAAACCCGGTCAACTACATAATTTTATAAATCCATTAAAGAAACTAGTATTGACTTGTAATTTCCATTAGAAAATGCGACCATTTTAAGCATTAAAAACTTAAAAAGACCCACCCCATGTGTATATTATTAGACTTAAGTACATAACCAATAGAAAATACTTATATTGAAATGTATATAAATTTTATAATTATAGTTATATACTTGCACAAATTATTAATTTTGACAATCCTGTTTTTAGTACTTTTACAAACGAACTTTCTTTCGCATTATATAAATATTAAAGATAAATTAATATTGGAGTTGCATTTAAAAAGCACAACTTTTAGAAAATGCTTACTTGCTGGCATTCAATGGTTCCAAAAATGTAGAACTATTCAATTCATTGCGAAAATACAATATTATTTGTTTGAGAAGTTTATATTTTTAGTAAGTTGTACAACTTTTTTTAGTTGAAACATAGCATTTGGATACAAACCTAATGAATAGACTGCCTACTCATTAGACTAAAATGTTTATCATAATGAGGGTTCTAAAACAGATAACCTCTTTGACAAAATTCATTTCAAGAATAACACAACCAACAAGTTTTCCGGTGAAAAGGGTACAAAACTACATGATTTCAAAAATTAAAACCATCAAAAGTAAATCAAAATCTAGATCCTTTGAAAAGTAAAACACATGTTGAGCTCCAAGCTTACTCGTCTTCCTGGCTACGTAACCTGGCAAGTTTGTTGGTAACGACGACATCCAACTGGGCCGCACGCTCAACTATCTCCTTCCTTTTTCGGGTTGATACGTTGTGTGCAATCTCAGCACAGTATGTTCTGAAACAATATTAATTATCCAAACATCGTTATTGTAATATGTATGTATCTAGAAGTGGCCATTTTCACCTACTGATACTTATGAAAATGAGTACGTTTAATTCAGCAACTAAATTTAGCATACTAGATAATAAAATTACGTATTCTGACCCATTACCTAAACCGACATTTTGCAATATTAGATATGTGTTCCTGTAGTTAGAAAGCATTGTACCTGTTGTGCATCATGAGAACTTCTAGTTCCTTGGCATTGTGGACAACAAACTTCTTAAAACCGTTGGGCAAATAGTGACGGGTCTTCTTGTCTGACCCGTATCCGATATTGGGCATAAGAGTCACACCTTTGAACTTTCTTCTCACACGAGAATCAATACCCTTGGGTCTGCGCCAGTTTTCCTGTAAGAAACCATTGAAACCACATTATGTTCTGTCTACATACCAAGCATATAAGTACTTTTACGAGTATATGCACGTTACTAGTCGAGTACATATTATGGTGACAAAATAAGTGAAATGATAAATAAAAAACAACGTACAACACGCAACTATAAGATAAATAAAATGTACCTTGACACATATCTTCCAATCGCTGTGGGGCCTCTTGAACTTCTTTACTCGCTTCTTGACAATCTTCTTATCAAGCTTAGGAACCGCCATTGCTTGCTATAAAAAGTTATAAATTAAAACAGGTTTAGTGGGAATCAAGCCACACACGCTAAAAACTTGTGACAAACGAACACGGATTAAGCAAAGTTAATGAATCCTATTATCAGTACTTATAACTACCACTGACTTCTACAAACAAATGGTAATTCAACACATTATCATAATACAACAACATTACATTTTTTCACCCCCTATGCATAAATGGAAGCTTAACAAACTTCATTAATTTTGTACAAGTATTTACAACAAAGTATTTTTGACATATAACAAATCAATTTGTTTTAGCTTCAATAAAGCATAAATCAACTTCGGATTCATATTATCAACCGGCTCAAATATAATCTACTTCGCCTAATAACTTAAAAACACTAACTACTAATATATTTAAGGGCTCAAATTTATGTTGAAAACAAAATAACAAAGCATATATAACACAAAACTAAACAAATGAATCAACATATAATGATATATAATGTGCTAAACAGGTGAAATGAACTTCAACTATATAACAAATACTGATACAAGTATGCTAATAGATCTTCAAATAACAAATTAGATACAGATAATTGAGTATTAAAGCGAAGAAAAATGCTTGAAACCTGATGATTGATAGGAAACGGCGCAAAAAATGGCCCTGCTGACAAGAGCTGTGAGAAGAAGAAAAGAAACGGAATCGTAGGGTTTATACCATCACATATGAGTGTGTAAAGTGTATTTATGGGCCGGTATGTTAAAATAAGCCCAATTATATTTTTTTAGAAGTATGAAAGGCCCAATTAATGTATAATCCATGTGTACGTTTGTGTGTGAAAATTATTAAAAATACTAGTGCAATCTGCAACGACAAAGTAGTTGGTAGTTTAAAATACTTTTTCAACAAGTAGTTGACGTTTTTACGAAAATCGTGGGATGTTGATAATTATATAGGGATTTGATTGATAGTCACAACCTAGGGCTGTCTACAATAAATACTAAACACATTTATTAAACTCAAAATATCCTTTATAATAACAAATTTAATTTAATAATTCACAAATAAAATAGAAGTTTTAATATATTAAATTCATATTTTAAGTGTATTAAAAATAATTTTTAATTAAAAAGGAAATTTCAACTAAAATACATGCTTAAAGTTGGTCAAACTATAAGTGGTTGCTAAAATAAAGCGAGATTGTGCCATCGGATTATTGGAATTTTACGAGCTAGCAACGTGACTTATCAAAACTAAGGCTTAGTTAGAGATAATACCCAATTAAGCTTATTTTAAATGATAAACCGTGAGAAATTAGCAACGACTATTTTGGTCACTCGTGAAAATTATTGGTAATGGTAGCTTGACTAGCTTCTCTGTATAGTGACATTAAGGCCCTGTTTGGCATTGAGCTTTTAGGAACTTTTAGGAATTTTAGTTTTTAGTTTTTGAACAAAAAGCTCCTATAAAAATAAAAGCCTTGTTTGTCATGTACAAGTTGTAGTTTTAGAATCCAACGAAAAACTCAATTTCTCAAAGCTAATAGAAGTAGCTTTTCGCGAAAAGCTCCAAACCTAAAGCTACAGCTACAACCTACAGCCTACAGCTACAACCTACAACTAATTCATCAAACATACCCTAAGCGAGTAAAACAAATGAAGATGCATGGTAATGTGAAAGCTTTTTAGTGCCAAAAAGGTCGTTGCAACATTACACATGATTAACATAGACAATCCAATTTGAATTCTATTTCCACATTTGTAAACTTATTTCAAACAATTTGATAAAACAAATCACAAACGCATAAGAAGGTGGAGGAGCTTAGTGTATATCCATGGTTTGGATTAAAAAGTGACTTTAATTTTGTCATTTCAAATGGATACATGGTGTATTATCCATTACTAATAAGCTTACATTCACATTTAGTAAGGCTTACGTCATTCTATAATCACAAATAATGTTTTCTTTTAGTTCTACGAAAATTACGAAATATATTGAACAACCCTCTTCAACAAAATGTTGAAGAGAACCAAAGATTACAAAAGTAGACTACGAACAAATCTATCTCATTACATAATGCACCCTAAATTCTCAAGTATTACTCTATCAAACAAAATTGAAATGCTCGAAGGAGAGTATCTGGGATGTAATTGACCTCTGCTTTGTGTTGTAAAGCATATGTTTCTTGGACTTGATAGAGCGAAACAATGATTGGTACAATAGCAAGTATAGAAATAACGATTGGTACCCCGTTGCAACCGTTACGGTATAACACAAAGAAACTAGCACTGAAAGTCACCATCATGCCCGATACTGAGATGAATAGAGTTATTAGACCTATTATTACTAAGGAAATAGGATAAAGTTTCAGGGGTAATACAATATTTTTTTCATAAGATTTAAATAAAACATAAATAATTATAATCGTACGATTTCAACAAAATATATGATATCAAAAAGTGCGATTTTAATTGAAAGTACGATTACAATGAAAATGTTGCGAACTTTTGAATTCTTTCTCTTTGAGTTTCTTGCATTATGTCTTTTCGTTTGCAAGAAGTAGAATCCACATTCAAGACCGTCGCTAGAATATCACCACACCATCATGTTTTTTTCGCAATAGCCACAAGTACTAACTGAAGTTGGTGAGCAAAACAATATATATAATATGCCGAGTCATTTACTTTCAAGATTAAAGCTTTCAAGCCATTAAACTCACCGCACATATTGCTCGCTACATCATATGCTTGTCCTCTAACCCGTGTTAAAGGACTTTTTAGCTATATATATATATATATATATTCTAAACGAGATATACTTTCATTTGTCATTTTTTAAGAAATTATTTGCACTTAAAAAAGATTACCAGTAACACACAACAAATTCATTAGTTGCACTTCTACTAAAATAATTTTTTTTTTAATATTTACACTATGCAAATCTTTTTACCAGTAGCATCTGTTACCCCCGTCGCCGCCTTAGTGTTTCCGCCACTTATCATCAGCTTACTAGGTAATGAACGCATGAAATTATGTTCATTGTAATGAGATGTGAGGATAGACAAGAACACCATGAGCGAAGTCCTGGAAGGGAATATGAAATACCATATGATATTACAAAAACTACAAAGGCAGTTTCTTGAATGAAAATAGGAAACCCTGCCTGATCTTTGTCTTATTTATATCCACAAGGAACCGTAAAGACTAACTGCAAACGCAACGGTGACGATAAGTGTAGCTATGACCATACAATCTTGAATCCATTTCAATCCATTTAAAAGTATATAACACCCCTCTTTCTATTTAAGAATATTATATTAACAAACTCGGAAGCATGAATTTAAAATACATTACCTTAGTATATATCAAACATTATACATAAACAGTTAACATTTTTTCAATACTTACATTACATTCAAACTGTTTAAGACTACCAAAGGCGGGGTATTATAAAATTCACAAAACGAGGTTTATTACAAAAAAAACATATCAGAGTTCAAGAGCGCAGTCAAACATTCCCTGATCAACCAATCACCTCCTGCACCCACGATTAATCAAAACATATCTTGCAGGAAGTAAAATGAGAGGTTAGCACGAAGCTAAGTGAATAGATTCATCACACTCCATTCAACTTAGCATAACAAGTTGTTTACACCAAATAATCGTAAACACACATAATTCAATGAGGATCGGTGGCTCTGGGGATATCATAATACCCGGAGATTCCCCCAAGAACACTTACCGTCAATCCGTATGGCCAATACAGAATAGACCGATAACTACTGGTTATTAAACACATACACAGGTCTCAAACACAACAAATGAATCAAAACCTGTGTAAAACACATAATAACCAGAAGTCCAACTACACGTTGACCTCAATAACATAGTACACATAGTTCACATATCAGGTAGATCAATAATCAATAATCAAGACTAAACAGTCTAATACACATCTACGTTTACTTGTTGTAACAAAATAGTTACAACTAAATCAAATGATGAGTTCCGAATCCACTCACCGATACCTCTGATGTCTGCACACTCAGTATTCTTATATCACTGAGTCTTACGTTGATCTGAAACAGAAAATCAAATACAAATCAGAAGTTCGTTCCATAAATATCATTATAGTCTAATTATCCAATCAGGTAATCCCTGAAGTCTAGGCAAACAAAAGTTCAATCAGAAATAAGCTCAGAAAAAGTCCGCAATGCCGCTTAAAACTGAAAAATGCCATTTTCGGGTCCTAGATGACCCCGGATGGCCAAAAACTGCCTAGGCTATTAAAATATAGTCTTGATTACTAAGTTGTTTCCAATTGACTATGCGAATTTCAACTAAATCCGAGTTAGTGATATTTTCACAAAACCGCGTCTCAAAAACACTTACGACATAATAATTACAACCTTACCTCAAATACGCAGCTAATTAGCTCAAATTAGAATGTAAGGAAACTATCTGGAGTGTTTGGGCGGTGATTATATATATATATAATTTCAAATTACACTTAAGCTCCTTAATTAATTTCAGTTCAGCCCGTTTTGCGACACAGTCCTGCGACACAACCATTGTGTCGCACAGACAACCTGCGACACAACCCTTGTGTCGCAGAAAATCAAAAACTTACAAATTTTGAATCAACTAATATTTTACTAGTCACAATAAGTCAAAAGGATTGTTTAACTACGTTTCACAATGAAACACATAATATTTAATAATTTCTAAAACAATTAGATAATCAATTATAATAATAGAATTTACCAGACTGCGGGAGAGGATGTTACAAAGTAGCTCCTTGTTTTCTTCAGAGAACAACTCATAAGTTGTTTTTTTATCATGATTTTTCTTTTCTTCCCTCATACAAGGTGGTAGCATATCCTCTACTTCCTACGAAGCAAAAGTTTCGTATTCAAGATGCATATGTACTTAACTGATTGTAGAAATATTGAAAATTGTTTATAGAGTAATCAGTTAATCATTTTGGCGACTTGCTTACTTTAAATTACAATAATTCTCTTTGAATAATATAAATGATTGAGGTCTTGAATGGATTGAATCTTCACTGCTTGCTTTTGATATTTATAACTTTGATAATTGACGTATAAATGAATTATTAGTTTAATAATAAACTACTAATAAGTACTTTCACATTTTACATTAATTAAGACTTATAATAACATCATCATAAGAATTTTGATTAGGATCTTGAGCATCTCAAAATTGATTTTGATTATTATTTGAATTTTCTGAATTTAGAACCTTGATAAATGTAATTTTTCTAGTAGTGATACGTCCCTTTATATGTATTTCAAGATTAGTATTTAAAATTCCTAACATGAAATTATCATAAAGCTAATTGATTAAAGCTAAACAATAAGTAATTTTATATTCTCCATAAAGTGTATTAGTTATTACAACAACCCTTCCATGCTTCTTAAATCCAATTATTTTGGTTTAAAAAATCAAAAACAAAATCATATCTCCAAGACACCTAAACCATTTTATTTTATTAAAGTTAGAAACATTTAGTACTCATACTCTATTTAACTTGTCATCTATAGTACACACACTAAATAATTTTGATTCAAAATCACATAAAAACCATAGTCATAATCATTATTATTAAACGGTTAAAAAATAAAAATATTGTCTTAATATCTCATGACACATCAAAACAACCTTTATTTCCGGTAGTCAAAAAGCTATTTATGCCCCCCTCATTCATCAACTACCCACATACCAATTAACTTCCTCCACCATACTTCACCGGAATTCATCAATCAACCATGGCATTCCTCCACCGCGAACCGCCATTCTCCATCATCCTAATTACATTCACATACATTATTTTTTTCACTTCACCATCACACTCCCTCACTTGCACTTCACAAAAATTCACCAACAACAATCTCTACACAACCTGCACTGATTTACCAACACTCGGCTCATCTCTTCACTACACACACAATGCCAAAACATCGTCGCTAGAAATTGCATTCGTCGCACCTTCTAAACCTACCGGATGGATCGCCTGGGCCATTAACCCTACACAAACTGGCATGGCCGGTTCACAAGCGTTATTAGCGTTTCAAAATGCAAATGGATCGATGAATGTGAAGACTTATAACATCAGTTCGTATTCGTCTATCGTTGAAGGTAAGATATTTTTCGATGTAACAGATCTGAAAGCAGAGTATAGTGCTGGATCTATGAAGATCTTCGCAACTGTGAAGTTACCAGAGAAAATGACTACGGTGAGAAAATACACATACAACTAGTATTTAATTACTGATTATAAACATTGTATTTGTGTATTATAAATTGTCAAAAATACAGTAATAACGAGTTTTCTAACTAGCTGTATGTATATTTTCTTCAACAGTTAAATCATGTATGGCAAGTAGGTGCGTCAGTGACAGCTGGAGTGCCAGGGAAACATGAGTTTAAGCCGGATAATTTGAAAGCTACCGGAAAACTGCTACTACAAGTGACGGAGAAAGCGAAAAGTAACGTTACAGAGTCAAGTGCACCAGTTGGTAATCCTGTTGCTAGTCCTGTTGGTAGTTCTGTTATTGCTCCAAGCCCCAAAACTAGTGATGGCTACAGAAACAATGTAATGTCTGTGTTTTTAGTGCTTTTAATTGGGGCTTTAATCTAAAATTAGAAGATGAGTGTAAACATAAGATGATTTTATGTGTTCTTTTAATTTTTAATTAAGGAAGTGATTTGTACACATCAAAAAATTATTTCGTGCACATAAAGTGTACGTTATATATTTGAGTTGTACGTGATTTTTATATGTACTGATTACTTTTTCAAATGAAAATGAATTGATTATGCTTAGTGAGGTGATTTGTACACGATTAGTAAGAAATTATTAGGTTACGTTTATGATTTTATTTGCATTTAATTACATCTTAAATAACATAGCTTATAGTTCATTATTGTATTGTTGAATAGCCTAGTAAATCATTAACCAATGCGAATATTGATATTACCAATACAACTTATCGTTATCTTAATTATATTAATCGTAATTAACATGAATTTACATGTTACTATTGGGAAGTGATCAATTTTGGATCTATGT
The DNA here is from genome assembly GCA_963921325.1 of Logfia minima. NCBI lineage: Eukaryota > Viridiplantae > Streptophyta > Magnoliopsida > Asterales > Asteraceae > Logfia > Logfia minima. The sequence goes on along the minus strand of OY992775.1, from coordinate 6,302,676 downwards.
ATGACTATTATTTGTTGACTTAACGCGAGGATTTGAGTATGAATATTTTATATTTGTATGGACTTGATGGGTTGGACATGCATGATTAAAGAATTTAAATGTCATTAGTTTAATGGAATTGGCCACAAGTTTAGGAAACAAGTTATTATCATGATTGTATCACATGTCTTGGATAGTACAATGTTTCAATCAATTTTGTTGGTTTAGTAATGTTAGTTGTCGGTGTTTCAAATTAACTGGTTAACTTTAACTTTTATCTACACTCTGTGAATCATAGTTTTGTTTGTTACCTTAGCAATTAAAATGTATATAGAAATTTGTAGTATAAAGTATCTTATTTTCAAACTCATTAAAATTTCAAAAGGTGACCACATCATTTTCTCATGATTTGGTCAAGGGAGTAGAGGGGTCCACTTTACCCACCGATACATAAATTTATTGCACACACCACACATTCATTTGAAATGAAAACATGTTAAAGATGAAGAGGACCCATTTCAGTGATGGTTTAACAAATAATTGTGCTAGAGAATCATGCTTATTATTGACAAGAAACATAACCTGCAACTTCATGTAGAGAATGGTTCAAGAAACATTTAATGCAAACAGTTTTTAGGAGTAGACACATAATTTTCTTAGAGAGAACTTTACTTAAATTAAATATGTTTGACAGTTAGTTTGATCCCGTTGAAATTGTTACACACCAAAGATGGTCTCGAAACCACGACTAAAAGAAAGTTCATGTGGAGATATGTTTCACAAGAACTGCTTAAGCCATTTTCTCTACCAAGTGACTTTTATTTTAGGGTATATTGTTCCGTTATGCACTAAACTTTAACTTTTTTCTATTGTATAAGCCTAACTTTAAAAACTTCTATTGTATGAGGTAAACTTTCAAAACCTTTCTATTGTATGTAATATTTCCTTTTTTAGCCATTTCAAAGAAAGAAAGTTTCATTTTTTGTCAAGGCCAAAAAAGGCAAGTTAACATACAATAGAGAGGTTTTGAAAGTTTACCTCATATAATAGAAGTTTTTAAAGTTAGGCTCATACGATAGAAAAAAGTTAAAATTTAGCATATTACAGAACAATTATCCCTTTATTTTATACTACTTTCATCCAAACATGTTTAACCGCAAATTTTGATGGGGATATGCTTGTAATCTCAAAAGCAGATTGATTATGCATATGCAAAAATAAGTGGTTGTTATGAACTCAACAACTCTACTAATCCACAACCAATGTGTGATTTAACTAAGATTCTACATAGGATAGGGGTGTCAATATCATAGCTGTATAAAGTTTATTGAAATGACCTGATATATAATACCATGTCTCGACTAGAATCCTATGTGCCTAATCATAAATAACACTAAGATGGTAGTTCATATACCATACAAATAGTTCATCACTTTCAAAATAGTTGCTTACAACTGAGTCATTATTTATGAAAATATGTATATGATACGTGGGTAGAAGTCTCATTCATACAAGATTGTGTACTTAATACGTGGTTTCTGATGTGCTCGTGTTTGCCATTTGAAAAAAACATTCTTGTACCGTGATCTCCCAAATTTCAAAAACACGATATGAGTTATAACTACGTTTCTTTTTAATCTTTTATGCAGATGCATGTATGCTGAAGAGTTCCCAATGCAAAGTCGTACGACTTCAATAAAGAAGCTTATGTTAGGGTTACTTTTATACCACTCCATCATAGGGTAAAATGGCATAAAATAAGTGCAAGTGTACCCAAAGTCAGTTGCTCTCCATGTGATATGTGCCATTGGTATTGAATGCACATCTTAATGAATAAAAATATGGACAAATTAGTGCCCATAAATTAGTACCTTATAATATATACCCATGATCACAGCCGGAAGACATTTGAGCATGTCACACGAAGTCTAAAGTAACCGACATCATATATGCATGCTCATTGGTTTTGGGTTGCATTTTGTTAGAAAATAGGAATTTCAATTACTTGGATGCAATGAGAGTCGTGAAATACTTTCAGATTGAGGTATTTCGATGATACAATCAAAAGTTCAATGGGATAAAACTCAAAGTTATCAAGAAACGAATATGTGAATTGTTATGAAAATCCGTACCATAATTATGCAAATAACTGACCAAACACGGTTTTCTCAACTGTTTCAAACGGTTTAACCACATTTCAAACGGGCGGGTCAAAACCGAGTTTATTTCCAAAATTCGGATTTCTAAAGCATTTTCTTTAAAGGAACATTAACCCGAATTAAATTGGTCAATGCCAGGGGCTCTGTCCCTTGGCCCCCACTATCGGGTGCACTGCCTACAGACCCCCATGAGACCAAAACGAATTAAAACAAGTGTGCACTCCGCACCTACCAAACTTGTCTAATATTCATTAAGATCAAATTGGTCAATAAGTTTAATCTCATTACACTTAAATTGTATTGATGATAAATCACCTGACACATTTTAGTATAGTATGTTACTCGAGCCTTATGCACATACGTTAGAGCCTAGAGGTGACAATATATACAGGGTGGATAGTAGATTAAAATGAGTCAACTACATTTTCTTTAATGTGGAGCGTAGGTATTTTTTGAGCTTGGTATACATAAAAAATAAAAAATAAAAATAAAATAACCTGTCTTCTAATGTTCACAGAAAACTCACACACCCAATACCTATATTCCACGAGGTTATTAGTCCAAAAGTGATACACTTTGATATCAATAGGCACCTTAAATACACTTTCATATCGCTAGTCCAAAAAGCACTCGAATACACCTTGATCATTTTTGACCAATTACATATATTTCATTTTTAGTTAAGGTTTATATTCTTACCCATACAACCCGTTGGAGACGAAATATTACCCAAATTTAACCATGTTTAGGTAAATAGGTGAAATTTCGCTATAGTTTGTTGCTATAAATCTAGCATGCATAGATTAACAAAATGATGTAGATAGTTAAAACGCGTTACTAGAAAACGCATGGTAGTCTACTTAGATCTCTGGATGAATAAGGCCTAGACCTTGATGAAAGATCAAACTCACAAAAATGTTCCAAATTTTAAGGAAACTGAAACAGAGTTCCAAATAATTACAATCAGCGAACAAAAAAACAATAGAGCTTTCCTATTAGAGAAACCAGAGCCCATCAAAATTCCTCACATTAATGTAGGGGTGTCAATGGATGGATATGAATCATATCTTGATCCAGTCCCTTATCGATCCAACTTAAATGGATCACCATCCAATCCACGATCCAACTAAATGAATCATGATTCAATCCATATCCAACTAATTTTAAACGGATGGATCACGATCCCGAATCGATCCATTTAATTCTTCTTTTACATATCAAAATTTTTCTTAATCAAATAGAATGAACACACACATCATTTTCATCATCCTTAGTAGAAGTATATAAATTTGTTGACGATTGAAAGAGAAAAAAAGTTTAAAAGACAGAAACACAAAGTGTGGTGTGGCACTAGTGTTTTTCCCGTTGAAATATCACTTATATATAGCAACATAAATACTAAAATGAATACAGTAACTAAGAGGTGGTGTTAAGCAAAAAATAAGGAAGCTTGAGCAACTGTAGTGTCGAATCGACGATGAAATTCGTTTGCTTTCTCAATAAATTAAAACAAAATTGAAATGAAAGTAAACAAAACATGAGTTGGTCATTAATTCCGTTTCTTGTTTAATTTCATGTTAAAATAATCACATGTAATTCCAATTTTGAAAATAATATTTATTTTTATTAATAAATTATATGTTGGAATATATTACTTTCGTGTTGGTATTAGTGCTGAGAAATTGAGAGTGCGAGACCAGGAGGTTAACGTAAGGTGAATTAAATTATCGTATGTTGGGATTAGTGCAAGACTAAATGGATCATGGATCAATCCAAGTAATGATACAGTTAAAATTGATCTATCTATTGGTTCGCTAATTGGACTAATGGATATAATTTTTATCCAATAAATCATCTAAATGGAGAGCATCGGATCGGGTATGGATCGTCATCCAATCCATTAACAGCCCTACATAAGTGTGTTTGAACGAAAGTAGTACTAATGTGCGTGACATTTGATCCAAATTACAAAAAAGTCATGTGGAACAAGAACTTTGCTTTGTGTTCTCATCTTTAACTAGGCTTACACCATTTAAAGACATTTCAGACTTGAGGAATCATCCTAGATTAGGACTTTGCTTTTAATATTGTCATAAATAGCACGGATGACAATCTCAAAAGCCATTGTAACATTTTTTTAATCAAGTGCAGATGTTTCTATGAAGAAAAGTTGTTCTTCTTATGCAAGACTTTTGCCCTCTTCAACGGTCACGGCCCTAATGTGCTCCAGATCACTCTTGTTCCCTACCAACATTCTTGCCATTTTAGTATCGCAGTGAGCTGCAGACGTTAATCAACAAAATGATGCTGTTAAAGCACAAAAAGATTAGCATAGAGACCATAAAGACATCCCAAAAAGCAAAAGAAGAGATGGCATAATGGGCGGGTCAGGTAACGGGTCAATACGGGTTATTTTTCATTGAGGGTTGAGAAGAACACTATTTCCCAATAAAGCTTAAATATATATTTAGAAATAGCTTGCAGTTGCATGTCATGATTACAAAAATTATCTTATTTTAATAAAATTGATTTCTTTCGGATAAAATGATTTAGGAGTTTATATGAATTAATAATATACTTTGGACGACTTTCAATCCATTTTACATGTTTTGTTTTAAGCTAGCTCTTTATCTTTGACCTGTTTTAGCTGTTAGTGATAAAAGACAACCCGAATTAACTCATTAATGTGTAAATGGGTAATAATTGTGATCTGTTTCAAAAACCTTAATGGTGTTCTAATACTCCAACATCACAGATGGGCTACTTCTTAATTATTCGACAAAAAGTGAGTCCAAATAGTCTTATAAGTCATATTGCTTATATCGTGGTTAGAAACCAGCACTTATAACGTATTCAGACCAAAAATGTTCATACTAAAAATGAAAAAAAAAATAAAAAATCATTGTTTAATATGTTGAAATTGGTTTAAGACAGTCCAGAAACAGAGGCATTATAAAGCAATTGAAACTTTTGGTCAAATGTGGTTATATAAAATACATAAAAAGACCAACTACTCTTTGCAGGTGAACTTATTTTAAACCTAAAAATCAAACTGT